>JAXLNO010006087.1:124637-180899 GCA_038087875.1 Malacoraja senta | reverse complement strand
ATTAAAGGATCTACTCAAGTAGATAGAAATTATTTTTTCTTTCTGGTAATTCAGAATAAAGAGGTCAAGCCTTCATATCAACTATTCATTGAACATGTCTTCACACAAGTGGCAGTGGAAACATCACCCCAGAAGCAATGACAAATTTAATAACATTTAAAATCTGAGATCTTCACTATCCGAAGACTACCTAGATTTTGTGACATAGATTCATGGAGAGATATTGGATTGAAATGGGCCCTTTAGCTCACTGAGTTTGCACTGACCACCAACCCATTTACACTAATTCTACATTATTCCCATTTTGTTATTATTCTGCATTCCCCTTAACAGCTCCAGGTTCTACAATAGACAGCTCAGTGTGGTACAGTGTAAAGGGCCTGTCCCACTTGGCGATTTTTTCGGCGACTGCCGGGGCATCATTGACTAGCGTATCACGGCGTGACGCGGCGTGATGACGTTTGACGCACATTTTTTTCAAGTGTCGCAACATTTTTTTGTTGCCGCCAGATTTTGAAATGTTCAAAATCTTTTGGCGACATTGATATGACACTGAAAAAAATCGCCAAGTGGGACAGGCCCTTAAGGGCAGCACAGTGGCACAATGGCACAGCTGGGTGAGCTGCTGCCTCACAGCGCCGGATACCTAGGTTCAATCCTGACCTTGGATGCTGTCTGTGATGCGTTTGCATGTTCTCACTGTGATTGCATGGGTTTCCTCCGGGTGCTCGGGTTTTCTCCCACATCCCGAAAACAAGCGGGTTTGTAGGTTAATTGGCCCATGTAATAAAATTGTTCCGAATGTGTAGGGAATGGATGAGAAAGTGAATTAATATAGAACTAGTGGGCACGGGTGATCCATGGTCGGCATGCACTTTGTGGGCTGAAGGGCCTGTTTCAATGCTGTATCTCGAAACTAAACCTGCACATTAGAGGCAATGTGCCATGGCCAATTGACCTGTGAAACCATATGTATATGGGATGTGGGAGGAAACTGGAACATGCAAAGGAAACTTACCTGGAAACAGGAAGGACATGCAAACACCATGCAGAAAGCATCAAGGTTAGGATTGAAATCAGGTCTCTGGCACTGTGAGGGATCAGCACCAGAGAGCATCAGACATCTCTAAACTGAACTAAACTAAACTAAAACATACCTCTACGAGCTGCTGCGTTGGAAAAAAAAATTGGCGGAAAAAGAATTAGACATAACTTTTGATGTCCTCCAGAAACTCTGCCACTGAATCCTTGGCGAAGAGACGTGCCAAGGTCTGACCTCTCCTTAGTAGAAGGTTAGAAGTAGATGCACTTTACAAAATCTCTGGATATGTGGTAGGAACCGCCCAACAAAGCTCATATCCAATAATTCAGGCATCAATGATTGTGAATGCTCATGGTCTAGTTCACGAGATGGCAAAATGTTTCTTGACAAAAACCACGTTTTCTGCGTGACTAGGGTCATATGAGGGTTGCAGGGTGGTGCAGCGGAAGAGTTGCAGCCTTATAGTGCCAGTGGCCCGTGTTACATCCTGACTATGGGTGCTGTCTATACGGAATTTGTATGTTCTCCCCTTGACCTGCGTGGGTTTTCTCCGGGATCTCCGGTTTCTCCGGGATCACTGGTTGGCGTGGATTTGGTGGGCTGAAGGGCCTGTTTCCATGCTGTATCTCCAAACTAAACATATGTTAGAGAGATAAAGGCAGTAATTTGGCACAAGGTGAATGAATTAGTAATGACGAAGGAAGGGAGGCTGCGAACATGTTGAAAATTTTGTCCAAATGGAAATGAGACACAACAAGCCATTAGTGAAGTGACACCTCCCAGGGTATTAAGACAGGGAATTGCTATTGGTATTAAGACAGAGAGGTGAATTGCTCTCTGAAACATTGAACACACTGGAATTGCCCTTATCATTCCTCTTATCCTAGCTCCCTTCTCCCCTCTCCGTTCCTCCCACTCATCCGCCCTCTGCAGTGCTCGTTCGATCAGACTACATGTGGCTGCTATAAACCAGCTTTGCGGGCAGATAAACGCTGTCATGCAGTTGCAAAAAATTCTCAAATAGTCAATCGATAAAGGATGATAAGTGATAAATTAAATATATAAAAGTTGCCAATTAATAGGATAATCCCTCTCCCAGCCTACATAGGATATTGGGTCCTCTCTATCCATTGATGAATACACTTATTGGTGGCGGCACTGGGTGATGGGCCATGCACTGTACATAACCTTCGGCTCTTGGGGGGGTCACGTGTCCCGGTGACGAGAGGTAGGTGTCACGGTTTGGTCACGGGTGCACCTGGGGAGTATTTAAGGGTTAATCGCGCGCGCACGGTGTTGGTGAGTGAGGAGAATTAGTGTAGTAATACAGAATAAGAATGTCGGACAAACTTCGTGTCTGCCTCGTTCTTTAACGGACAACACCGCATCCGCTACATTATTAGATTTCAAGTTAGGCATTGGGCCAGGGGAGTTTTGCAAACTGGTCTTATGACAAGCCCATGACCCATATTTAAATGTAATGATGATGTTTTGAACACAACCTGGATGTCTATGTAGAAACAATAGGGATGTATGAGAATGTACATATCACCCACACGGCCTGCGGCACCTGGTTTATTCCTGTAAAAAAATGTGATGCGTGATTTAGTTTATAGTCCAAAATGTTCATGTGGAATCCTTCACCATTTTAACAAAGTATTTTGTAAAAATTGCAGGCGAAAGATTAGCATTCTTAATAACACTCTTTCAACTCAAGTGTTTTTAACAAATTGTGATGTCTTAGTTTTCAACCATATGGCTTTCAGTTAATAAGCACTAACAATACGTGCATTTATCCAGAGCTCCTAATATGGCAACATAAAGTTGATAGAGCCATGCAGCATGGAAACAGACCTTTCAGCCTAATTTGTAGACCAAAGACAGACACAAAAAGCTGTTGTAATTCAGCGGGACAGGCAGCATCTCTGGGGAAAAGGAATTTGTGGCATTTCGGGTCGAGATCCTTCTTCAGACAGAATCAGGGAAAAGGAGAACGAGAGATATAGATGGTACTTAGGACAAAGAAATGGAAGATATGCAGAAAGCAAAACAGGAGGAATCACTGAGGGGTGCAGCAAGAGAGGGTGTTGCAGAACTCACTTCGGAGAGAAGAAGGGAACCTCTTCAAAGTAGATATACCTTGAGGAGTTTTTACAATGGCACAAACAAAAAGTGTAGGGAGGAACTGCAGATGCTGGCTTAGCCCAAGATGTCCCATCTAAGCTAGTCCAATTTTCCCACGTAAAATAATTAAATTCAAGTAAAATTTAACATAAAAAGGATGTGTTCAAAGGCTTGAGCATCTTTAGGGAGAGAGAATGATTTATGGTGGGAATTCCAGTATAGGTCATTGCATTCATATGTTTCAAGCTTTCATTAAAAAGAGAAATCTAACCAAGTTAATTAAAATATTTAAATCTTTCCAACATTGTGATGTGAATTATATTAAACTCAGATCTAAGCCTGGTCAAAAGAACTGCAGATTGGGATTTCCAGAAATTTTAATTTAAAGAGGCAGATCGGATGTTACAGGACACATAACATAAAGGCCTGGATAGATATTGTAATGACATTAATTTGAATACCATCACAGGATGTTTTCAGAAAATCTGATATTAAAATGCGATAATTGTAATGGTGACATTTAATCAATTTGATTATTGTTAAAAATTGAACTGACTAGTCCATGAAGAAGTGCTTCAAGTGGCTGGTTATAATGCAAATTATTCCTGTCTAAGTAATGTCCTGGACCAATTTGCCAACAGAAACAATAGATCTACAGTATATACTGTATGATCATGCTCAGTCAAATGGAGTAGTTCTTGATCCTGGTAAGCCCTAGGCTCCTGCAGGGGCTTCCTCCATTGTCTTTGACCACTTGGACTTCATTTATAGTATTTTTTGTTGCTGCTTCGAATGCACCTGTAAAGCTGCAGCAAATAAGAATTTCATTTTCTGGTTCATATCCAGTGCATATGTCAAATGAACAATCTTGCCTTGTGACCCTCTTGACTTATGAACTTTATTCCTATGCTCGATATAACTCCTCGATTAACCGTGCTAAACACACAATATGGTGTTTAACAGTCCACTTCTTCTGCTACCACTTACTCTGGCAACAAGAGATAGACCATTGCGGCCCAACCTGTCAATGCTTGCTTGGCAAGTTGCTTACCTGAGCTAGTCCCATTAGAATTTGCCCAATATCCCTCTAAATCTTTTCTATCCATGCAATTGTTCAAATGTCTGTAAACATTGTAATTGTACCTGCCTCTACTACTTCCTCTGGCAACATTTCCTCTACATACACACCAACCTCTGCAGGAAGTGGTTGTCCCTCAGGAACCTTTAAATCTTTCCTTTCTCGTCATAAATCTATGCCTTTTAGTTTTAGATTCTCCTACCCTAGGGTAAAAGACTGTAACCATTTTCACTTTTCCTATGCCCTTTATGATTTTCTCCTGCATCAAACACAGCAATCCAAGAATGGAACAAATATCCAATCCCAAGAAACACTGCTTCACTCCTTTCCATCCAACTATCTATCCATCTTTAAAATGATGTTTGGATTTATGTTCATAAGATCACAAGACAATGTGATAGTAGAATTAGGCCATTCGGTCCATCAAGTCTACTCCGCCATTCAATCGTGGCTGATCTATTTCTCCCTCCTAACCCCACTCTCCTGCCATCTCCCCATAACCTCTGACACCCGCACTAAGATGTTATTGAATATTTAAGTTACTACTGTGAAAGAGAACCGTTCAAGATAGATACAATACTGAAACAAGCTCAGACTCGACATCTACTGTGAGGCTGATTCGACTGAAAACATTCTCTTGTCTTCTCTGCATATACAGTGGCTTGCAAAAGTATTCATACCCCTTGAACTTTTCCACATTTTGTCACATTACAACCACAAACGTAAATGTATTTTATTGGGATTTTATGTGATAGACCAACACAAAGTGGCGCATAATTGTGAAGTGGAAGGAAAATGATACATGGTTTTCAAATTTTTTTACAAATAAAAAACTGAAAAGTGTCGCGTGCAAAAGTATTCAGCCCCCTTTACTCTGATACCCCTAAATAAAATCCAGTGCAACCAATTGCCTTCAGAAGTCACCTAATTAGTAAATAGAGTCCACTTGTGTGTAATCTAATCTCAGTATAAATACAGCTGTTCTGTGAAGGCCTCAGAGGTTTGTTAGAGAACATTAGTGAACAAACAGCATCATGAAGCCCAAGGAACACACCAGACAGGTCAGGGATAAAGTTGTGGAGAAGTTTAAAGCAGGGTTAGGTTATAAACAAATATCCCAAGCTTTGAACATCTCACGGAGCACTGTTCAATCCATCATCCGAAAATGGAAAGAGTATGGCACAACTGCAAACCTACCAAGACATGGCTGTCCACCTAAACTGACAGGCCGGGCAAGAAGAGCATTGATCAGAGAAGCAGCCAAGAGGCCCATGGTAACTCTGGAGGAGCTGCAGAGATCCACAGCTCAGGTGGGAGAATCTGTCCACAGGACAACTATTAGTCGTGCACTCCACAAATCGGGCCTTTATGGAAGAGTGGCAAGAAGAAAGCCATTGTTGAAAAAAAGCCATAAGAAGTCCCGTTTGCAGTTTGCCACAAGCCATGTGGGGGACACAGCAAACATGTGGAGGAAGGTGCTCTGGTCAGATGAGACCAAAATTAAAGTTTTTGGCCTAAATGCAAAACGCTATGTGTGGCGGGAACCTAACACTGCACATCACCCTGAACACACCATCCCCACTGTGAAACATGGTGGTGGCAGCATCATGCTGTGGGGATGCTTTTCTTCAGCAGGGACAGGGAAGCTGGTCAGAGTTGATGGGGAGATGGATGGAGCCAAATACAGGGCAATCTTGGAAGAAAACCTGTTAGAGTCTGCAAAAGACTTGAGACTGGGGCGGAGGTTCACCTTCCAGCAGGACAACGACCCTAAACATACAGCCAGAGCTACAATGGAATGGTTTAGATCAAAGCATATTCATGTGTTAGAATGGCCCAGTCAAAGTCCAGACCTAAATCCAATTGAGAATCTCTGGCAAGACTTGAAAATTGCTGTTCACAGACGCTCTCCATCCAATCTGACTGAGCTTGAGCTATTTTGCAAAGAAGAATGGGCAAACATTTCAGTCTCTAGATGTGCAAAGCTGGTAGAGACATACACCAAAAGACTTGCAGCTGTAATTGCAGCGAAAGGTGGTTCTACAAAGTATTGACTCAGAGGGGCTGAATACTTTTGCACGCCACACTTTTCAGTTTTTTAATTTGTAAAAAAATGTGAAAACCATGTATCATTTTCCTTCCACTTCACAATTATGCACCACTTTGTGTTGGTCTATCACATAAAATCCCAATAAAATACATTTACGTTTGTGGTTGTAACGTGACAAAATGTGGAAAAGTTCAAGGGGTATGAATACTTTTGCAAGCCACTGTACGTCACAAAGTCCTTCATTAGTAATGTAACACTAGCTGAGACAGGTAAACTAGACAAAATTCAAAGAAGCATCCTAACAGTAAATTCCATTCGGGAAAAGAACGTAGGCATCTCAGATTACCTATTGTGTCACGACTTGCAATATTTAATTTCAGCCTTTAGGCTGTAGGGCGTCACAGTGGTGTAGTGGGTGGGGTGGCACAGTGCCCAGCAATAGTGTTACTGCATTACAACTCCAGAGACTCGGGTTTGATCCTGTTTACGGGTGTTGTCCGCATGGAGTTTGTATGATCTCTCTGTGACCACATGAGTTTTCTCCGGGTGCTCTGTTTTCCTCTCACATTTGCAGGTTTGTAGGTTAATTGGCTCCTGTAATTAGTCCCTAATGTGTAGGTTAGCACTAGTGTATGGGTGATTGCTGGTCGTCACAGACTTGGTGGGCCGAAGGGCCTGTTTCCACATTGTATCTCTAAAACTAAAACTAAAGCTTTCTTGTAATGAAATGCTCTCTAACAGCATTAAACAGACTGTTCAACATGGCGTCCTGCTACTCAGTAAATAGTAAGAACAAAGCTTCAATAAATATAATCCCTTCAATGTGATTTTCAGAAACTTCTTTAATAATATTTCTGACAAGTGATTAAAAAACATACAAAGAATGAGAAGGTCAGAGAAGGGTGTAAGTTTCCATTCTGGGTCTAATCAGCATTCCCAGGGTAGAGTGAGATAAGACACAATACCTCCCCGAGGAACGAGACGATTTGAGAATATACTGTAGGTCAGTAAATTTAAACAGTTTGGTCCCCACACTTCCACCTTGCGTCTTCACTTTGATTGGCTCTGGTAATTTAAAAATGACCAGTTTGCAATAGATATTTACTGATCTAACTCACAGATGGAAATGAGAAAACCATTGACTAAAGCTTTTCATCTCCTCATGTCCCCAGTAATACTTATTTTCAATCTGTATATCAGCTATAAACCCATTTACCTACTGAATAATTTTACAGCCCATCTTTCTAAATGCTTATTACATTTTAGTTTTGAATTATGTTATGATCTCTATGACAATAACCATTTAGAGTCATAGCAAGGCTCTGTAGCTGTTTTGTAGCTACAGCATGGAAACGGGCTCTTCAGCCCACCGAGTCCACAATCTTTCCTTTCTCATCTTAAGTCCATGCCTTCTAGTTTTAGATTCTCATACCCTGGAGAAAAAGACTGTAACCGTTCACTTTACCAATGCCCCTCGTGATTATCATACCTTTTATAAGGGCACCCTTCAGATCCTACACTCCAGGGAAAAAGCTCCAGGCTATCCAATCTGTATTTCTAATTCAAGCCCTCCATTCCTTGTAACGTCCATGGGAATCTTTTCTACATCCTTTGCAGCTTAAGGGCATCCATCCTTTAATCAGAAGACTGGAACCGCACACTGCACTCCAACAGTGGTCTCACTGACATTTTTGTGTAGTTGTAACTTGTCGTCCTGATTATTGCACTCAATGCCCTGACTGATAAAGGCCCAAATGCCAAATGCCTTCTCACCATCTTGTCCACTGCTTTCAGAGAACTATATATTTGTATCCATCGGTCCCCCTGTTCTACAACACACTCCAGTGTTCTGCCATTTGCTGTGAAAGTCCTACCCTTGTTTAGTTTATCTAAATGCAACACGTTGCTCTTGTCCAAGTTAAATTCCACCTGTCCCACTTGTCAGTTGACCTCATTGTGTGTCTAGCTTTGATAATATATTTCATTATCCATTACATCAAAATGTTGGTGTCATCCACAAACTTACCATGTCCACTACATTCTCATCCACATTATTAAGATAAATGATAAACAGTTCTCTAACAGCATTGCAACATGTCCAAGATTGCAAGAAATTACAGAGAGTTGTAAATGTATCCCAGCCCATCACACAATAGACAATAGACAATAGGTGCAGGAGTAGGCCATTTGGCCCTTTTAGCCAGCACCACCATTCACTGTGATCATGGCTGATCATCCACATTCAGTACCCCGTTCCTGCCTTCTCACCATATCCGCTGACTCCGGTATCCTTAAGAGCTCTATCTAACTCTCTCTTGAAAGACTTTCCACTTTTGACTCCATGTATGCCATGTTGCCTCAAAAAAGCAGCCAACATAATCAAAAGACTTGTCCCACCTCAAAAGAAAGCTTTTCACTGCAACTTGGTACACTTGACAACAATAAACTTAAACCAAAACCTAATATGGTAGCTTGTCAAAGGCCTTCCTTATGTCCATGTAGACAAGATCTACTGCCCTGCCCTTAGCAATCCTCTTGGACACCTATTCCAATAACTCAAATAAATGTGTGGGAAATATATCTATTTCCCATGCATACAGTCATGCTATCCCTAATCCCTATCCTTAATTATACCTGGACTTTCCAAATACAAGTAGGAGCTGTTTGTCAGAATCCCCTCCAGTAACTTCCCTTCCACTAATGTTAGGCTCATTGGCCTGTAGTAGCCTGCCTTGCTCTTGCATTCTTAAAGAAAGGCACAACATTAGCCACTCTCCAGTCTTCTGGTACTTCATCAACAGCTAACGGTGCTACAATTATCTCTGCAATTTGTTCCTTGGCTTCCCTCAATGTCCTGGGATACACTTAATCAGCCCCATGGGATTTATCCACCTTTCTGCACTTTAAGACTGCCAGCACCTCATTTGTAATTCTTGTGAATGAATCCACATCATAATAGCCTTCACGTGAGCATTGAACTTTCATCTCTTAAAATGGAAGGTCTGCAGATACTAGAAATCTGAAATATAATCAGTAAGTGTGAGAGACACTGAAATAGAGCAGGCAGCATTCTTTGGAGAATAACGTTTCAGGCTAATGGTCCTAGGTCAGAGCTGGAGAGGTGAGAAAATAAGCATGTTTAATGTTCACAAGTTATAGGAGTAGAATTAGGCCATTCGGCCCATCAAGTCCACTCTGCTATTCAATCATGGCTGATCTCTGCTACCTAATCCCATTTTCCTGCCTTCTCCCCATAGCCCTTGACACCCGTTCTAATCAGGAATGTGCCAATCTCTGCTTTAAAAATATCCACTGATATCCACTAATGTTACAAAGAGGCAGGGAGATCAGTTTCAGTTTAGTTTATTGTCACATGTACCGAGGTACAGTGAAAAGCATTTGTTGCCTGCTAACCAGTCAGCAGAAAGAAAATACATGATTACAATCGAGTCATTACTGTGTATAGATGTCTGTGATGATGGAGAGAATAAAGGGAATGTCTGTGACAGGGCTTAATTGCATTCATGAGTTATAAAGTTAAATGTTGGAAGCTGGTTTAAATGTGCTCTGGAATTTATTCTTCATATTCATTCGCAGAATATGGAGATATAGGGACTGCTGATGCTGAAATCTGGAAGGGCGTAAAATGAGTTCACTGAATATGCCTATTGATGAATTGTCCAGCATCTTTTTTACTAGCCTTAAGCATCTTTAACTGATTGCCTTACTGTGCCATTTTAGAGGTCAACTAATGAATAAGCCTGGAATCAGACTTACAGCTGAGCAAGTAATGATACTTAATTTTCTACCCAGAAGAACATTAGTGAACCACATGGGATTGTTAGATCACTCTGGTAGTTCATCAGAACCATTAATGACACCAGTTGCTGATATGAAATTTATTTAATTAATTGAATCTAAATTTCTTGGTTTCTGCAGTGGGAATTATAACTTATGGCTCAGAATCAATAGTCTAGGCCAAAGGCAGCTAGCCCATTAATAATAAGTCAATACCAAAATATTTCGGGGGCTGGAAATTTGAAATTAAAATTTAAAAAATGTTGGAAGCACGAAACAGGCCAGGCAGTTTATGTGAAAAGAGATAATCAGTTAATGCGTCGTTGAAATGATAAACTAGAAATGAAATATAAGGTCATAAGATCAGAAGTGATAGGAGTAGAATTAGGCCGTTCGGCCCATCGAATCAACTCTGCCATTCAATCATGGCTGATCTACCTCTCCCTCCTAACCCCATTCTCCTGACTTCTCCCCATAACCCCTGACACCTGTACTAATCAAGTGTCTATCTATCTCTGCCTTAGAAATATCCACTGACGGCCTCCACAGCCTTCTGTGGCAAAGAATTCCACAGATTCACCACCCTGTTTAATTATGTTTAATTTGCAAAAGGAGAGGGAAGGTGAAAGAGGCAGAAGGGATGAAGGGGAATGGGAGTAAAATGAGGAGATAAAAAGGATGAATGAAGGACAAGGAGTGGATGAGGAGATGAGGAGTGAAGGATTGGATGGTCTTTGAGAAGACAGAAACCAGGAAAGTCTGAAATGAGATAGTAAGTGATGGTGCTGCTAAAAAGAGTCAAGAGCCAAGATGGCCTTCCACTCGAAACAAACAGAGAGAGCATTAAGCTCCTCCCATAGTGATGTATCGCTGTCACTTAAGCTACTTGGTTCCCCTTATTGGAAAAAATGGTGTATAAACTCTGCCACAGTTTCCAACTGTCCATCTGATCCTTCAGTTTAGACAGAAAATAACTCTTCGATTTCTCAAACAAGTAGTAAATACAGAGAGAAAAAGAAAGGTGTATTCGGAGTTGTAAGTTGAAGGAGATGGTAGAAAGATAGAAAAATGTATGTGGGAAATGTGTAGAAACAAAGAACTGCAGAGGCCGGCTAATAAGCAAAAAGACACAAAGTGCTGGAGTAACTCAGCAGGTCAGGCAGTATCTCTGGAAAAATTGGATGTGACGTTTCAGTTCAAGGCACTTCTTCAGACTGACTGTGGGGGGGGGGAGAGGAAAGCTAGAAAAGGGGGGAGAGGCAGAGGTTGGGGAAAGTGTGGCAGGTAATATGTCGACATAGGCGAGGGGGGTTTTGATAGACAAATGGTTGGGACTAAGGCTGGTTTAAATTGAAGGCAGACACAAAATGCTGAAGTAACTCAGCGGGACATGCAGAAAGAATGGGTGACGTTTCGGGTCGAGACCCTTCTTCAGACTGATGTCAGGGGAGGGGGCGGGACAAAGATAGAATGTAGTTGGAGACAGTAAGACTAGTGGGGGAACTGGGAAGGGGGAGGGGATGGAGAGAGAAAGCAAGCTCTGAAGTTAGAAAAGTCAATGTTCATGTAAACTACCCAAGCAAAATATGAGGTGCTGTTCCTCCAATTTGCACTGGGCCTCACTCTGACAATGGAGGAGGCCCAGGATAGAAAGGTCAGATTAGGAATGGGAGGGGGACTTGCTGTGCCACCGGGAGATCAGGTAGGTTAAGGCGGACTGAGCGGAGGTGTCCAGCGACACGAGCGCCGAGGTGCGAGAGAGGTTTGAAGAGTTGCGGATTGTGAAGCAAGAGGGGAGAATTTAAGGAGGGGGGGGGGTGGTGCGGGGGATGGAGGAGAGAAATAGGTGGAAGTCCATGTGGGGCACAGGGGAGAGAATGAGGGAAGAGTGTGTGTGTGTGTGTGTGGGGGGGGGGGGGTTAGTTAGAGGTTACCAAAAATTGTTATTGGTGACTGGAATAACCTCTTATCTAAAACTGTTGAAAATATTACACCAATGAACTCATCCCACGCTAATGTCTGTATTAAATTAGAACAGATGTATTCAGCAACATTTTATCCGTTTTAATAAGAATTACATCCAAAACATTTCCGCTTAAAATTAGCATTGTTTAAATATAAGAGTGAAGGTATTTCTCTGTCTTGGTTAGTTGGTTGTGCCTTTTCTGCACTTTGATCTTATCTACAAAAGCAGTAACATTTTCCACTAATTATTTTGATAAGCCATCTGAGTAAAATCGCAATTTCATAAAGTGAGCTCATGGCTTTATGGAATGTGTTATTGTAGTCTTGTAGCCTACAGAATAATGACTGTAAAATTGCCCCAAATGTGGGTGAGAAAGTGAAATAATATATAATCTTTTGACTTTACAGATACTGAGTGGAAACAGGCCCTTCGGTCCACTGAGTCCACGCCGACCAGTGATCATCCCTTACACTAACACTATCCTACACACTAGGGACAATTTACAATTTTCCCAAAGCCAATTAAGCTACAAACCTGTACGTCTTTGGAATGTTGGAGGAAACAGAAACACCCGGAGAAAACACTTGCAGTAACAGGGAGGATGTAGAAATTGCATACAGACAGCACCCGAACCTGGGTCTCTAGTTCTGTAAGGCAGCAACTCTACTGCTGTGTCACATACAGTAACTAGTGTAAACTAGTATTTTATCCCTTCCTTCTAGGCCATAAACTCAAAACCAATTCCACCACATCTGACAATTTTGGGGATTCCAGGACAACAATATTATTTTGGATGAACATCAGATATCGATTCTGATTGCTTCATTATTAACTGAGGTTTAGAATTGAGGATTTACCACTTGGTGTCCAAGATGAAAAATTGATGTCGACAAGAAAAGGCATTATATTCCTTTAGTTCATCCTGTGAGGTGCTGCTGACTTTTGTCATGGTGTTTTATTGTTTCTCCACAAGCTTGGTAGAGTAGTGTAGTTCTTACCCTCTATTACCTTATCACAATACTGCAGGCTCCATTAGATTATGGAAGGGTTGCCTTGATAATGGTTCCATCCATATCAGCATTGCCTCAGTAGAAGCAAGAGGAATGGAAAATGCTACATTTAGAAACATAGAAACATAGAAAATAGGTGCAGGAGTAGGCCATTCGGCCCTCCGAGCCTGCACCGCCATTCAATATGATCATGGCTGATCATCCAACTCAGTATCCTGTACCTGCTTTCTCTCCATAACCCGTGATCCCTTTAGCCACAAGGGCCACATCTAACTCCCTCTTAAATATAGCCAATGAACTGGCCTCAACTACATTCTGTGGCAGAGAATTCCAGATATTCACCACTCTCTGTGTAAAAAATGTTTTTCTCATCTCAGTCCTAAAAGATTTCCCCTTTATCCTTAAACTGTGACCCCTTGTTCTGGACTTCCCCAACATCGGGTACAATCTTCCTGCATCTAGCCTGTCCAACCCCTTAAGAATTTTGTAAGTTTCTATAAGATCCCCCCTCAATCTTTTAAATTCTAGCGAGTACAAGCCGAGTCTATCCAGCCTTTCCTCATATAAAAGTCCTGACATCCCAGGAATCAGTCTGGTGAACCTTCTCTGTACTCCCTCAATGGCAAGAATGTCCTTCCTCAGATTAGGAGACGAAAACTGTACGCAATACTCCAGGTGTGGTCTCACCAAGACCCTGTACAACTGCAGTAGAACCTCCCTGCTCCTATACTCAAATCCTTTTGCTATGAATGCTAACATACCATTCGCTTTCTTCACTGCCTGCTGCACCTGCATGCCCACTTTCAATGACTGGTGTACCATGACACCCAGGTCTCGTTGCATCTCCCCTTTTCCTAATCGGCCACCATTCAGGTAATAGTCTACTTTCCTGTTTTTGCCACCAAAGTGGATAACCTCACATTTATCCACATTATACTGCATCTGCCATGCATTTGCCCACTCACCCAGCCTATCCAAGTCATCTTGCAGCCTCCTAGCATCCTCCTCACAGCTAACACTGCCCCCCAGCTTTGTGTCATTCGCAAACTTGGAGATGTTGCATTCAATTCCCTCATCCAAATCATTAATATATATTGTAAATAGCTGGGGTCCCAGCACTGAGCCTTGCGGTACCCCACTAGTCACTGCCTGCCATTCTGAAAAGGACCCGTTTACTCCTACTCTTTGCTTCCTGTCTGCCAGCCAGTTCTCTATCCACATCAATTCTGAACCCCCCAATACCGTGTACCCAATACCCCCAATTTGGTTCATTGAGGCCTGCTAATGCAATACTGGGGTTAAATCATAATTTCAGGATTGTCTAAAGTGTATCCGTCAACAAAACTTCTGTATATGGTCACCAGATGGCTGAAAACGAAACAGCTTCACTTTTTATCATCTTTCACTTCAGAGCACGGTTCATCAAATATTAATGTCAAGGAGACAAAGTGAGAGATCCTGGAATGACTGAAGCTACTTGGAATGGTCTGTGCAACCATTAAATCAGCCTGATGAACATTAAAATCTACACAAAGAGACTGAAGGACCACATATGTTTGCTCTGACACAATGCATTGTTACATTTATAATTATACAGTAAGGAAATAACAACCTCAATATTGAGGAAACAGGCCTTTCGGCCCACTGAGTCCACGCCGACCAGCGATCACCCCTTACACCAACACTATCCTACATATTCGGGGCAATTTACAATTTTACCAAGGCCTCAGTAATTTTTTTCATTTATCTTCTCTCATATAGGGATAACACAGGGATATAGCACAGCACAGCACAACATGGCAGCACAGTGGTCGAGTTACTGCCTTATCCTAATATAGGGATCACTATGGATAGGGAGGACCTATAGTAGAATCCTTTCCTATTTGGTCCATAAAATGTGTAAACAAACAGCTGGTGACATCTAGTCCAGGATGGATAATATGTCAGGTTTCAAGAAGAACGTTTGTCATACTATTGGATTTTGACAATAATCCACTAATTTACTTTGATATTTCTCCAACAATAATCCATAGATGTCTAGACAAAAAATTACAATGTCTGGAACTGGAGCAGCACAGTTTTAGCACAGCACAGCACAGCATTACAGCACAGTGGTAGAGTAACTGCCTTATAGCGCCAGAGACCCGGGATCGATTGTGACTAAGGGTGCTGTCTGTTCGGAGTTTGCACGTTCTCCCTGTGATTCACATGGTTGGATGGGTTTTCCCCGGGTGCACCAGTTTCCTCCCACATTCCAAAGACGTGCATGTTTGTAGGTTAAATGGCTTCTGTAAATTGTCCTTAGAATATAGGATAGAACTAATGTGCAGGGATCGTTGGTCAGCACGGACTCAGTAGGCCGAAGGGCCAGTTTCCTCACTGTATCTCTAAACTAAACTAAACCAAATTAAACTTTTCATGCCATTTTTTTGAACTCACAATGCCTGGAAAGTTATAATATTACACTCACTATGTCACTGGATCCAGCATTATTTAAAAACAAATCATACCTGGAATGGACCAGCAAATCCCTCATGA
This sequence comes from Malacoraja senta, assembly GCA_038087875.1. Taxonomy (NCBI): domain Eukaryota; kingdom Metazoa; phylum Chordata; class Chondrichthyes; order Rajiformes; family Rajidae; genus Malacoraja; species Malacoraja senta. The sequence continues at coordinate 165,293 of JAXLNO010006087.1, read as the reverse complement.
ACTCAAGCTGTAGAACATTGCCTTTGTTCCTGATGTACCGATTCTAAATGTTCCTTTCATTGCCATTGAACTACAGTACAATTGGTCAAGAATAGAATATGGATATAATTTCCTGCTCCTTTGTAGATGATTTGTGTCTTTCAATTGAGATAAGGATGTTTTCTTTCTTGGGAATTTTATGGTCATGCCAAGATCCTGGAAAAATCATGAATGAACCGCAGTGCTGGGGAAATTACTTTTCTCACCAGCAACAAGTATTTCCATTGCTCATACATGTCTATTAATAGATAATAGTTGTTTCAGAGACTCTGCGTAATCTTTCATTGTTTTGTTTAAAACATCCTTTAAACATGAATGAAGGTTTTCACAGAAATGTTAATCCCCTCTCTTTTTAAAAGAATTAGAAAGTGAATAAAACGATATCCACTGGTGGGTAATAAAATCACAATTTCACCATGATCGTGAAATTAATCATAGTGTATACCCAGTCTATATAATATCCCGTGTAACTAAATGTAACGTGATTTATTTATACTGGATATGATATACACTATGATTACTTTCATGATGAACCCTGGGATTCCCCCAGATTATTGTGTTTATTCTCAAATGGTGGTTTTTCTTCGTAAATCCATCCTTTTTGCTGGCTTGGATTAGCTGAATAACAACGTAAAAATTGTAAGTGAGAAAAAAGCCTGTTTCAAAACCTGCTTCACCTTTCAATAGTTTAGTTTGGAGATACAGCGAGGAAACAGGCCCTTCAGCCCACCGAATGCATGCCGACCAATGATCACCCATGCACTTGTTCGATGTTTTGCATCCGACACACTAGGGGCTATTTGCAGGTTGATTAACCAACAAATCTGCATATCTTTGGAATGTGGGAGGAAACTGGAGCACCCCAAGAATACCCGTGCGATCACAGGGAGAGTGTACAAACTCCATACAGACAGCACCCATAGTCAGGATCATAGGCTGTGGCGCTGTAAGGCAGCAACTCTACACTGTGCACTGTGCCGCCCTACTACGATCATGCTTTGTCTAATCTTTGGCCTCATCTTCTCGTTCCTGCATGATCACACAATCGCCACTACCTTTGACTCCTCTATCATCCAAAATTGCATCTTAACCTTGTGTCAACAAATATATCTTTTCATGGCAGAGAATTTCCAAAAAATCACCATCTCCTGAAATACAACATTCCTCCTTTTCTCAATTGCAAGGAGTCAAATTTTTACCCAAAATTATTTCTATAGTTGTGAATACACAGGCCAGTGATACACTCTCAGTATCTACCCTCTCCAAATATTTTTTGTTTCAGTGAAATAACCCCTCTAAGTTCCAGAGAGCATGAGCCTATTCCATTCATTTTTTTCTCATGAGATTATCCCCCCTGTCCCAGGAATTATTCAAATAGACATTTGCTTATTCCAAACAATGCCATCCCTAAAGCAAATATATCCTTCTTGAAAGGCAGAGACCAAAACTGAATGATGTACTCCTGGGGTGGTGTCAAGTCTACTCCGCCATTCAATCATGGCTTATTTATGTTTCCCTCTCACCCCATTCTCCTGCCTTCTCTCCATAACCCCTGACACACGTACTAATCAAGAATCTTTCAATCTCCGCCTTAAAATATCTATGGACTTGACCACAGCCTATGAATTCCAGAGATTCGCCACCCGCTGACTAAATAAATTCATCCCTATCTCCTTTCTAAAGATACGTCCATTTATTCTCAGGCTATGACTTCCGGTCTGACACTCTCCCACGAGTGGAAACAACCTCTCCACAGCCACGCTATCCAGGCCTTTCACTAAAATCAAACAGTATAAAAATAAAATAATAGCAAGATTTCATGCTCCATCCTCCTTGTAAAAACTGTCAACATCCTAGTACGCATTTTAATAGTAAGATTAAACGAGAACTTACCAGTTTGAAGTTTGATCTTTATTTTATGCGGAGTTACGTAGGTGATTACGTGAGAAGAACCCCGCCAGTGCGCCTGCGCGTCAATCTTCAAAGCAGCGGTGTGAAATCACAAAAAACAACAACCGAAGTAATATAGTCTCATAATAAAACGAGTAATACAAGAACTTCCATCTGACCTTTATGATAGAGGGTAGGGTCGTGGTGGGCACGTAATCACCTACGTAACTCCTCATAAAATAAAGATCAAACTTCAAACTGGTAAGTTTTCATTTAATCTTACTATTTTACTTCGGTGTCACGTGAGTGACTATGTGAAGATTTTAAAGCTTTGTGATTTCATGCCGTAGATCAATCCCGGATTCTCACTGCATTGATTGACTTGGAACGAGAATAATCAATCATGCATTCATAATAACATTTGTACCACAAATGCAGTAATTCATTTCAATAATGAAATCAATCAGATCCCCTTTAAACCAGAGGAATTTACACAGAACTTAAAATAGTTTCTGCAAACAATCCCGCATTAACAATAGGCCGATGGTAAAAATGTTGAAACATCAACTCATTGGACCACCCGGCGGCTGCGAGGATATGGTCGACGGGGACGTCTTTTGCCCTGGCCGCCGACGTTTCTGCTGCCCTAGTCGAGTGAGACGTAAAAACATAAGTGTTAATACCAGCAGCTGTTAAGACTTTTTTTATCCATCTGGAAATAGTCTGTATTGAAACTCTCTTGTGTGGTTTCTTGTGTGTGATCAACAACCCAGTTTCCGTATTTCTCAAATTCTTTGTGACCTCAATGTATTGTAACAAATATGTCTTAACACAGAGACAAGGATCATTTGGATATGCTGCTAGCATAATTTTAAATCCTGTCACACCTGGCCTAATTTGCTTTAGTAGGTCATAGATATAGAATGTAACCTTGTCTTCAGTTACTTCCATACTGTCTATTTGTAATTTTCCAAGTGTTTGCACTCGTTGTGCTGTCACTCATGCCATAAGCATGAATACTTTCATACTGAGCTTGGCCAAAGGTAAAGACACACTTGGTGACCATTCACGAAGTAGTTTCAGTACCACACTTACATCCCAGATTGTCATGTACCTAGGTTTCGGTGGTTTGGAATTAAAGATTCCTTTCATTAGTCTGGAAACAATTGGGTGTGACCCAATTGGGTTTCTTTCTGAATCCAGAACCAAATATGAGGACAATGCACTTCTGGCTGAATTAATTGCACTACAACTCAGACCTTCATCATAATAAAGTTTTGACAGAAATTCTAAACATTTGAAATATCTGCAGTACTTTATTGCACATTCTTTTGTACACAGAACTCTTCCCATTTCTTAATATAAGAAAGGTACTGTATTTGAGTGCTCTTCCTCCAGGCTGCCGTAAGCATGTCCACAGTACGCTCAGACAGTCCTCGCCCCAGAAAAGGCCTTCTTAAAACCTGCAAATCAACAAATCCAAACGATCACATAATGGATGTTGTTCCCCTGTTACAGGGTGCAGCAATAAATTACTCCTTTTTGGGACTTTCATCAACATTTGTGTTGTTAATTCTAATATCAACGGATACCATGGCTGTGTAGGCCAATCTGGTACTACCAATACCCCTGAAGCAGCATCTTGCCTGATTTTAAGCAAACATTGGCTTATGAGGCAGAAAAGTGGAAATATATATGAAAACATACCACCCCAATGTAGCGAGAAAGCATCAATCGCCACTGCTCCTGGATCTGATTCCCATGAGACATATCTGGATAGCTGATGATTCAAGTCGATGTCGGGCACTCCAAATCTGATTACTATATCATTGAATACCTCTCGATTCAACATCCATTTTTATTATCATGGAACTTTCGTGACCTGGTGTCTGCTATCGTGTTCATTCTACCTGGTAGATAGATAGCTGAAATCCAAATATTCTTCTCAATACACCCAGACCAAAGTTGATCAACCATTTTGTCACATGACCCCGACTTGATTCCACCCATATCATTAATATAGGCAACTGCTGTTGTGTTTATCAATTTGAACTTGAATATGCCTTTTAGTTGTGTTAGAACAATAAGCTTGGAGTCCATAGAAACATCCTAAAACTCCAAATAGTTAACTCCCCATGTCTGCAGTAACAATGACTCTTCCTGATTCCATCTGCCTCTGCAGCTAGATGCTAAGTCAGTTGCACCCCATCCTAGTGCACTGGCATCAGTTTGTAATATCATGGAAGGTTGTTCAATCAGCACTTTGCTGGAACTGCTTGAGACATGTAGAATCCACCACTGCAGATCAGAAACAGCATTTGTTGTTAGTTGCATGGTTCTATCAAAATGACCAGCATGCATTCTCAGTGCCTGTTCTTGAACTCTCTGCAGCTGTTGATAATGTAATGGTCCGTATTGGACTGCTGGGAATGCTGCTACTAATTTTCCCAGTACTCGAGCCTCCTGTCTGATTGAGGGTTTTTGCTCCTTTAACAGATTACTGCAATCTTTAATCAACTCCACCCTTTTTTCACTGGGCAAAGTAATTTTCATTTGGACTGAATCAATTGTGAACCCCAAATAATCAATCGAGGTACATGGTGTTAACCTTGATTTCTTTGGAAGAATTAGAACCCCCAAAGTTTCAAAAGTTGATTTCACAACTGCAACAGATGCTTCTGTTGACTGTTTTGTCCTTCCTATAATCAGGACATCATCCAAGTATGCTATTAGTACATGCCCCTGGCTTTTCAGCAACCCCAGAATTGGTTTTAACAATTTTGTGAATATTCTGGGAGCGGACGTTATCCCATTAGGCAAAGCTTTGAACTGCCATAACTGGTTTATCCATGTAAATTTAAGATACTTCCTATCTTCCGAGTAAACAGACACTGAATAATATGTATCTTTTAAATCTATAGTTGCCATATGACATGCTTCTGAAATAAGTTGTTTGGCAGTCACAAATGTCTCACTTTTAAAATGTTTAAATTAAACAAAATGATTCAGACTTGTCAAGTCTAGAATGATCCTACATCCTCCATCCTTTTTTGATCGAGGGAATATATTTGACACAAATTGGTGAATTTGGTAGACTGATTCTTCAATAACACCTTTTATATATAGGGTTTGAAACGCAGCTTGAACCTCCATCACTTCTTTTTGTGCAAAGTGGAGAGTTCTGCTAGGAACATGCTGGACAGGCAAATCATAATTTGGATTGAATTCAATTTGAAATCCTTGTATAATATTCAGAATTACCACATCTGAAGTAATCTTCTTCCAATTGTTATAGAAGAGACATAATCTGCCTCCAACTTTTGGACTTAATCCGGTTAATATGTTCCCATGAGAACCAGGTCCACCTACCTCTTGAGTCATTTGAGTACTCTGAGATCCCTGGATTCTCCCGGAAGCACCCCCACTGGTTCTTGTTCCCGCTGCAGGCCGCCAGCTACGCCCCTGCTGAGCGACTTGGTCCTGGTCCAGGATCCGTATGACGTCTGAAAGGATACTTTCTCTTTACAGACTTTACAACCATTGATGTTTTCATCAATCCTGTTTTCGCTTCATCTTCCAACTCTTTAATACGTCTCCCGAGATCCTCTCCAAAGAGTAAGTTGGGTAATTGTACATTACTTGGCTTGCAGAGTGCTGCGAATTTCGGATTCATAGTAGGCCGTATAGCACCTTTCCTCAGACAATTGATCTCGAAGTGGGTGCTGCATAGCAACCCCAGTGTTTCCTGATGCAACTCCGTCATCTCTTGGCTTTTATCCGCTATTCTGGCAAAAGCAGTTATTCCATGACCCAGCAGCTTTAATATTCTCTGCAATTTCAATTCTTGAGTTCTCATAGTCATACTCAACTCATATTTTCTTGCATTCTCATCCATCTCCTGCTGTTCCAGCTGATGGGAAACCAAGTAATTTATTAGGGAGGCCAATTCTTCTCCTAATGGCTCTCCTGACCCTGACGGGGCAGCGAATCATACTGCCAGGGGTGGAACATCTGGCAGCTGCCATTCTTCGCCTTGTACAGCCTCACCGTCAGAGTCGGGGTCTGAAATCTCATGACCCATGGCACGCTCCTCATCCCTGAGGGTGCATTCTATCAGCCCTGTACCAGGAGCTGTTGAGCTGCTTCCAGCAGCTTGGATTTCAGTACACTCTTACCTGAGTGTGCTTCGCTCCAACAACCTATGTAGCAGGCTTTCCATTTGGGCAATACGCTTAAAAGCAGTATCTAGCCCTGGAGCTTCTTCCATTTCCATTTCCTGGGACTCCTCCTCCGTGGCCCGTTTCAATTTGAACTTGGCCTTGCGCCCGACAGGCGCTGACTGCCCCAGGTCCACAGTCGCTATGCTCACCGCTGGCGACTGTACCGGGGTTAGAGGCGGTTGGTCGCTAACCGCAGACTCCCGACTTTCCCGACTTTCTGTCGGTTGAGTCGCTCGCCTCTTCCCCCTTGCCTGTTTTTTCCATGGCGTCTGTGGAAAAAATCCCCACAGACCCACAGTAAACGGACCTGAAAATAATGAAAAAAGTTTTTACTTACCTTGTAGTTAAAAAACTACAAATCCATTAGAGGAGCTCTGCTCCTCACGTCCGTTTGCGTCAAGGCGTCTGACGTAATGACGCGCAGGCGCACTGGCAGGGTTCTTCTCACGTAGTCACTCACGTGACTCCGAAGTAAAATTCCTCTCCTACATAGTAACTTCATATTTCTCGCTTGAAGATTCTCAGGCCTCCATAAACACCAACATTCAATAATTACACACCATTACACATCATTTAAAAAGTATTTTGCATTATTATTCTTCATGTTGGAGTAGGTATCTCACATTTATGCTCAGTATATATCAATGGCCAACATTGTGCACACCAACTTAACTTATGTATATCCCTCTGCATAAATAATTGGATTAGAAATAAACAAACAGTGACTATTTTTAATGTGTAAATTGTTCATTACAAACAATTTGTGTCTTAAAGTGTCTGCGTCCATTTCCTGTTGATCTCCTATCCAAGATGAAATTGAACCGGGTACTTCCAGTCTCAGGCATCATTTTCCTGTTTTATTGAAAACATGCACTTTGACACCCATTGATTACCGATGGACAGAAACTGGATTAAAAAGTTCTGACCTCTGCCTTTTGTTGTTGATTCTGGATAAAACAAAGAGTTCATCATGCTGGAAGTATTGAATAAGGTGTGATGTAAGTTGTCTCTCCAGGACCTTGTCTTTATCTCTCCACCAACCCAGCAAACATTTCAATACATTGAAACATCATATTGCTAGCTGTCCTGAGCACTGTTAGAATCATTGGTGCATTGATAGTTTTGTTTAGAGATACAGTACAGAATCAAGCCATTCGTCCCACCGAATCCATGCCAACCAGCGTTCCCCGCACACTTACACTATGCTACACACACTGGGGACACGGGGCACGGGCAGGGTGGCACAGTGCGCAGTGGTAGACCTACTGCCATACAGCACCAGAGACCCGAGTTGGATCCCGACTACAGGTGTTTGTCTGCATGGAGTTTCCACGTTCTCCCCGTGACCAGCGGGGGTTTTCTCTGAGATCTTCAGTTTCCTCCCATATTCCAAAGACGTACAGACTTGTAGGTTAATTTGCTTGTCCCTCGTGTGTGTACAGAAGTGTTAATGCATGGGGATCACTGGTTTGCACAGACTCGGTGGGCTGAAGGGCCTGTTTCCGCTCTGTAACACTAAACTAAACTAAACTAAACTAAACGTAAAAAATAAATCAAACTCAAGCAATTACAAGATGCATTCGTATTGCATTTTACATAAGAAAATAACTCACAGGAACTAACCTAAATGAAATTAAACTAAACTAAATTAAACTAAACTAAATTTACAATTATACCAAGCCGATTAGCCTACAAACCTGTAAGTCTTTGGAGTGTGGGAGGAAACCTGAGATCCTGGAGAAAACCTATGCAGGTCACGGGGAGAACGTACAAATTCCGCATAGACAAGCACCCATAGTCCAGATTGCACCTGGGTCTCTGGCGCTGTAAGGCAGCAACTCTACTGCTACGCCAATATACGGCTCATGGACTTGCCCAGGCATAAAACACGGAGAGAGCCACAGCTGTACAATGCCTGCAGCTGGACACCAATGCGCTAATGTTGCCACCAACAACTGTTAATGCACCCGGGTCTCTGGCACTGTAAGGCAGCAGCTCTTCTGTTGACCACTGTGCTGCATATTTCAATACGTTGAACAGACCTTACTGCTAGCAGCCCTGAGTACTGTTGGAATCATTGGTGCACTGATACTTTTATGGTCTTGAAGTGAGGTCCCAATGCTGTCACAATGTGCGGTGGTCTGGTGCCAGAGACTTGGACCAATGTCACAATTGACAATGGGCTGTGATCTCCACCTGGAAACAATAGGCTTCCATGGAGAGAACTTGTTAATAGAGGCACAAAAAAGTGCAGATGTTGAAATCTTAATCAAGATGCAAACTGCTAGAGAAGCACAGTGGATCAGATAGCATCTGTAGAAGGAAATGGATAGACCCTGTTTGTGCTCGAGACCCTTCTTCAGATTGATGGAGCTCTTTAATAGCATGTATTTATTTCCCGTTACACAGCATACCAATGATATACCAATTGCACATTTGTTTGTGCAAGTCAAGATTTAACAAAGAATATCCCAATTCTGCCAACTTTTTGGTTACGAGTCATAATTGGCCCACCAATGTCCATGCCATTGTACTTAACTACACCAATCTTATAATCTGCATTAGGTCTGCAGGTTTCTCTGCCAAACAAATTAAGATTAAAAATAGAGGTGAAGAAAAAGATTCTCGAGGTAACATTGGCAAAGTCTGTAATTTATAAATTATACTCAATCACCAGCGAGGTGCCAATCAAAAGTGGAGAGGCATCTGCTGCATTGATAGAATTATGATAGAATGAAAGTAGGGATATTATTTCCCTTGGTGTTGTCGCAGTCTAATGGGACACTAATATGTCAAAAATGAAGGGAGAATTTATTTACTCAGAATAGTGGGGTCATAGATATTGCTGCCACATTGATTGGTTGATACATGTAACATTGATATATCTTAAGAGGCTTGAAGTTACATATGTGAAATGGAAATAAAAAAATAAATGTGGGATCAGGATGGAAAGAAGTAATTAAAGTGATAAAGATGTTGAATGTCCATGTAGAATACTTAAGGTGAGATCCCTGGATTAATTTCAGAAATATTTGGCTGTTATAATTTTGGGGATTACCAAGGTCTCTGGAAATCGACTGGATTGAATAATATTCATCCATAACTATATTATGTTCATCTGTAATGCTTTTCCTGGCATATTTACTTTCAAATACAACAGAACAGTACAGTTTCGGAACAGACCTTCTGCCCACAATACTAAAGCCCAGAGCAAATAGTTCTTGAGTTCTTTATGAGTTTGTAGGGTAAATTCACACTCATGTGATATGGAGCAAGTAATCACAGTTTTTCAGCTTGTAGATAAAACAACCAGTTTAGATCGAAGATAGACACAAAAAGTTCAAGTAACTCAGTGGGACAGGCAACATCTCTGGAGAAAAGGAATGGATGACATTTCGGGTCGAGACCCTTCTTCAGTCTGAAATGGAGATGCTGCCTGTCCCGCTGAGTTACTCCAGCTTTTTGTGTCTATCTTCGGTTTAAGCCAGAATCTGCAGTTCCTTCCTGCACAGTATTTAGTTTAGTTTAGAGATACAGCACGGAAACAGGCTCTTCCGCCCAATGAGTCTGCCCCGATCAGCGCACACCAACACTATCATACACACACTGGGGACAATTTTACATTGTTTAATTATTACCATGCCAATTAGCCTACAAACCCATACGTCTTTGGAGTATGGGAGGAAACCGGAGCTTCCCATTAAAAAAACTACGCAGGTCACGGGGAGAATGTACAAACTCCGTACCGACACCTCCCGTAGTTAGGATCAAACCCGGGTCTCTGGTGCGCTAAGGCAGCAACTCTACCACTGCACCACCGTGCCGCCCAATGGCTGAGGACTGCTTGGATGGTTGGTTGGAGATTGCTGCAGTCTGGTCCTGTACCTGGACCAAGAGTTTCTGCTAATTTGTGTTGAAATTATCAACTCTGAAATTAATCTGCCCAGTACAAATGATCATGGAGCTCAAATGCAAGTTATTTTGAATGCAAGTCATATAGCCATGAATTTTAGCAGTGGTTAAAATTTGCAGTGAAAACAGTACCATACGCTAACCAAACCTCTCCCCAGTTAAAATAAAAAAGTTGGTGAGTTTGTGCCAGGTAAGTGCTGTTTGGACATTAAGGGAAACTCATCAAAGTAGTCAACAGCCCAATGGTATGAACATTGAATTTCTCAATTTTAAGTAATCCTTGCCCCCTGTATTCTACCCTCCGTCCACCTCTCTCTCTCTCCCCTTCCGATTCATCTCTGGCCCTTCCACTTTTGTCCCATACAACCCCACTTCAGCCCCTCCATCACCTGCTTTTCACCCCCCTCCCTTTCCTGGTTCCATCCATCACAAATCCTGGCCACATATTTCACTCGCTTGATCCTCCCACTCTTATTTGATTCTGCCCTTCACCTCTCCCCCAATGATTCCAATTATCACCTTACTTACTTAACAGATAGTCTTTGTGTTCATTTCATTCTCGTCACTGTCTCCAGATTCATCCTCCCCATGACCGCGTGGATTTTCGCCGAGATCTTCGGTTTCCTCCCACACTATAAAGACGTACAGGAATGTAGGTTAATTGGCTTGGTGTATGTGTAAAAAATTTGTTCCTAGTATGTGTAGCATTGTGTTAATGTACGGGGATCGCTGGTCGGCGTGGATCCAGTGGGCCAAAGGGCCTGTTTCCACGCTGTATCTTTAAGCTAAACTAAACTAGTTCCATTTCTTGGCCACTTCTCTGCAGCTTTGATTTTTTTCCCCTCACCATATATTTATGCAATTTCCTCTTGGAGGCCATGATGGAAACTGTCTCCACCGCATTGTGGGGGAATGCATTCCTGATTCCAACCACATGCTGCATTAAAGATGTTTTTCCTCATGTCACCCTTAATACACATCCACTTTATTGTAACTTCTGTAACTTCTAATACCATAGCGCTCTTCCAACTGGAGCAGACTCCTACAATGCACTCTCACCAGACCTCAACATTATATATACTTCTATCAAATCTCTTCTCAGACATTTTGTCTCCAAAGAAAATTGTCCCAACCTCTCCCGACTATCCTTAAAGCTATAGAGCTCCATCCAGAAACTATTCACATGAATGTTTTCTGGATTCTTTCTAATGTCATCAGATCCTCCCTGTAATAACTTAACTACCAGAATTGAATGCAATTCACCATTTGAGGCAGGACTAGTGCCTTTTGCAGGTTCAATATCACTTTCCAACTTTTATACACTTTGTAACGATATACCGATTCTCTGTGGATTGTCACCGTGCCGTGGTGGAGAAGCTTGTGTGAACCCGAGATCCTGGAGCTGTGTTCCTGGTAGGGCCACCCATGAAGGTAAGGTTGAGGGGGAGGTCTCTGACAAAGAACAATCCAACCAAGACCTCAACGGTGGAGCAGGCGAAGGATGATGGCTGATCTTTGTGGAGCATCACAACGGCTGGCAGAAAAGGGTCTCCGGTCATCTTGGACTCCATGCCACTGGATCCTAAGCCAGATCTGTCAAGGACTGTGGGATGGCTGTTTGTGCACCCATTTTCCCACGTTAAACAAAGTCACGCACAGGTATTCTCCATATAGTAGGTATGTTACAATACTTACCTTCAGCGGCGCTGCAATTCTGCCACTGGCCGTGTGCGCGATTTTGGCGTCTTTGAGGGGGGGCGGGGTTAAAATGCGGGTTTCTCCTACCTTGTCCTGTATTATATTTTGTTGGAGTACCAGCTTTTGCGGAAGAATCGTTCCGAGGGGAGTTTTGAGTATTTTGTTTTAAAAATCTCCCGACAATTTCAGCGCTGGAGTCATTTTAAAATCAGCTTCTGAAGCCGTCAACGCTGACAACAGGGACGGATTTCACACACGGGACAGGTAAACGAAAGTAGTTTGTTTTTATGTATAAACGTTCTCCTTAAGAGGCCTTTAATTCACATTTTTACATGCGAAACGGTGATTCTTTTCCCCGAACTAACGGCAATAATTTTCATGCCGATACGGGGTTAAATTCACTGCAAATCAACGTTCCAAATGATCGCGTTCCAGAAATCCCCATTCACAAGATGATATAAATGCCCATTAATTTACAGGTATTAAACATTAAATTTCTTCCATTTGGCCTATAAATCCATGACAATGAGATTAAAAAATTATGTTATATTGTGAATTCTTGTGTGAATGTTATTTGGACACTTAGGCTATTAAAAAATGTTAATCTATTCTTAAGAAATTGATAGGTGTTTAGATCTAGTAATTGAATTTTGTAATTAGCTACAATTAGGTAACTAAAAGGCCTGTCTCACGAGTCTGCGGTCATTGGCGGCGAAACGGGAAGAATCTACCGCTCCCGGGCCGCCATAGACCGCGCACTCGGTCAAACGCACAATTCCGGGGCCGTGCGGCGTTGTTCCCAACACCGCACGGTGCTAAAATAAAACCAACACTGTTCAAAAATATGTCCCTACCGCACAGCCTCCGCCAGTGAGGCACGAGTGCGGCACGGCCGCCGCCACAGCCGCCGCCAGTGTTGCTCGAGCGCCGTGCGTTGAACTTGCACCGCCATAGCCTCCGCCAGTGAGGCACGTGTGCGGCACGGCCGCCGGCACAGCCACCGCTACAGCGCCGCGATCAGGACGGCCGCCGCCACAGCCGCCTCTAGTGAGTCACGTGTGCGGCACGGCCGCCCCCACAGCCACGGCTACAGCGCCGCGATCAGGACGGCTGCCGCCACAGCCCCGCAGATCCAAAATGACGTCATCGCAGTCGGCCCGCCCTTTTTTTAACTTACCGCAAGCACGTGGGACCAGCCGTATTTAAATCACTCGGCCCCCGCGCAGCATCCGTGCGGCGCTCCCGTGGCATAGGCTCAGCGCTCTCGCCATTGCCGTGCGGTCCACTCTACAGGCGAAGCCGCGCTTCACCGCCGATGACCGCAACACCGTAAGACAGAGCCTTAACTAATTATATGCTTTAATTTCATGTCATCTAAGTAAGATTGTTTCATATTTGTTTCAGAATGCTTCAATCTATAATAACTGAAAATTTATTTCAGTTCTCTTAATTTTTAAGAAAGTTATGGGCTTTTGACTGTCCTCGATCACAGCTTTTGTGTTAAGTCAATGGAAAAGCAAAAGGGAACAAGATGCTAATTTCCGAGTATGAAAATGGCCATAACGTTTTTAATACTGAAGATATGAAAGTGAATTAGGTGTCAAATTAAACTTCTTTTTATGCTTTATCTGATGGGATAAATTACAGACTTTATTTTTAAAATCTCAAAATTTTGTAACATTGCTACATAGAGGGAATAACACCCTGGAGACACCCATGGTCAGCCATGACTGAAGGGGGTCTAAGAAGAACCTATGAACCGTTAAAGCTAAAAAAAATGTATGTCATTACCCACTCTCTCCACCAGCCCTGTCACTCTCATGACTTTAGACTTTAGGAGCACAACGTGGAAACAGGCCCTTTGGCTCACTGAGTCCGTTCTGACCACCAATCATCCCATATACTAACACTGGTGTGTAAATTGACCCTACACACCAGGGTCAATTTACAATTTAACCAAAGCTAGTTAACCTAGAATCCTACACATCTTTGGAGTGTGGGAGGAAACCAGAGCACCCGTAGAAAACCCACGCGATCAGAGGGACAACGTACAAACTCTGTACAGACAGCACCCTTGGTCAGGATTGAACTCAGCTCTCTGGCGTAGCTCTACCACTATGTCACTGTGCCGCCCCAGGAGCACCTACAGCCAAGATCCCCTCTGCTCCCTTTAAGAACAGTATCTCATATGACTTCTTTTTATTCCTTCCACAAAAATGTATCATCTTACAGTTCTCTGCATCAAATCTCATCTGTCTAGCTTCTGCCCATTATAAAAAATCAGTTTATCTATTGCTCCAATTTATTACAATCTTCTTTGCAGTTCAGAACACCCTCCCAAGTCCGAGTCATTAAATATAGCTATGGATTAAAACCCCCCAATAACAGCGATAATAAAAACAATTCACAGTGACCTTCTGTTGCCAGTCACTTAGCTAATTTCTTATCCAAGCTGTCAATGTTTCTTTTATGCCACCTGCTTCAACTTTGCCCAGAAGTCTTTGCACTGCATCTTATCACCAGCTTCTGCAATTCCATCTATACCATATAGACTGCATCACCCTCATTACTCTATTTGTTATCTCATCAGAAAGTTCAATCAATTGGTTCAACATAATTCACCTTAACAAATCCATGCTGATTGCCACAGTTAATCCATGTTCCTCCCCATGTCCTGAATCAATATTTCTTAATGCTTTCCCATCACAAAGATTAAAATGGCTGATCTATATTTACTGAGCTTATCCTTACTCCCAGTTTTTGAACAAGGAATTAATATTCACTACTCTAGTCACCGTGTAAGTCACATTAACTGCATCCCTACAAAAACCATCCGAGTGTTTCCCAATCAGAAACCTTGGATGAACTTTGAGATCCGCTCTCTCCTGAAGACCAGACACCGGGCATTCATGTCTGATGATACAGTGGTCTACAAGAAGTCGAGATACGACCTTGGTAAGGCCATCAAAAAGGCCAAAAGGGACTTCTGCTCTAAACTGGAGGAAGAGACAGATGTTCGGCGGCTGTGGCAGGGCCTGAATGCAATCACCTCTTACAAGGCAAAATCAGGAGGCAGCTCGAATGTCGTCGAAACATCACTCCCTGATGAGCTCTGCAATTGGATCCTCGACTTCCTCACTCTCAGACCACAGTCTGTTCGTATTGGTGGAAATGTGTCAGACTCAATAACAATCAGCACGGGAGCACCTCAAGGCTGCGGGCTCAGCCCCCTGCTGTACTCACTCTATACTCATGACTGCATAGCCGGTCATAGTGCGAACTCCATCATCAAGTTCGCTGACGACACCACTGTTGTGGGACGTATCACTGATGGGGATGAGTCAGAGTATAGAAGAGAGATCGAGCAAATGTCCATATGGTGCCAGCGCAATAACCTGGCCCTCAACACCAGCAAAACCAAGGAACTGATTGTGGACTTTGGAAGGAGTAGGATGGGGACCCACAGTCCCGTTTATATCAACGGGTCGATGGTTGAAAGGGTCAAGAGCTTCAAATTCATGGGCGTGCACATCTCTGAAGATCTTTCCTGGTCCGAGAACACTGATGCCATTATTAAGAAAGCACATCAACGCCTCTACTTCCTGAGAAGATTACGGTGAGTCGGTTTGTCAAGGAGGACTCTCTCTAACTTCTATAGGTGCACAGTAGAGAGCATGCTGACCGGTTGCATCGTGGCTTGGTTCGGCAACTTGAGCGCCCTGGAGAGGAAAAGACTACAAAAAGTAGTAAACATTGCCCAGTCCATCATCGGCTCTGACCTCCCTTCCATCAAGGGGATCTATCACAGTCGCTGCCTCGAAAAGGCTGGCAGTATCATCAAGGACCCACACCATCCTGGCCACACTCATCTCCCTACTACCTTCAGTTGAATGTACAGGTGCCTGAAGACTGCAACGACCAGGTTCAGGAATAGCTACTTCCCCACAGTCATCAGGCTATTAAACCTGGCTCGGACAAAACTCTGAACTTTAATAGCCCATTAACAGTTATTTGCACTTTATCAGTTTATTTATTCATGTGTGTATATATTTATAGAATGGTATATGGACACACTGATCTGTTTTGTAGTCAATGCCTACTATGTTCTGTTGTGCTGAAGCAAAGCAAGAATTTCATTGTCCTATCAGGGACACATGACAATAAACTCACTTGAACTTGAACTTAACTTCTATCTCCACCTGCCCTGTCATTGTTATGACTTTAGACTTTAGACTTTGGAGATACAATCTGGAAACAGGCCCTTCTGCTCACAGAGTCCGTGCCAACTAGTGATCATCCCAAACACTAACAATATCTTACACACTAGGGCCAATTTACAATTTTACTAAAGTCAATTAACCGACAAACCTATAATTTATTGTAGTGTGGGAGGAAACCTGAGCACCCAGAAAACCCCCCACGAGGTCAGAGGGAGAACGTACAAACTTTGTCGTACCCGAACATTGTTTTTCATGTGAGTATAACAGCCTTGGGTAAATTCTGTTCTGTGCATATCTCCAGTCTGAAGAAGGGTCTTGACCAGAAACAACATCTATTCCTTTTCTCCAGAGATGCTGTCTGGCCCGCTGAGTTACTCCAGCTTTTTGTGTTTATCTACTGTAGGTTTACCTTTTTTTATTCCTATAGCAATGCAACAGAAACACACAATCAGTTTTATAACTGAGAGTTTGGGATGTTACAGCTAGAGTAACATTAGTGTAATGTAATGACCTCCTACAAAAGTGAACAAGTTATGTAGTTAAAGCCCTGTCTCACTGTGCGAGTTGACCCACGAGTGACCCCGAGTGAAAGACTCGTGGTTGCGTACGAGACTTCAAGTTTATGATCCAGAGTTTAACCGAGTTCCCACGGGTATGTCTAAGTTTGCCGTTTACTTCTCATTTCTGCGATGTTCCAAGTTCGTCTCCCGAGTGTACCAAGTTTCTCTCCCGTTAATCTTCAGGCAACAATGTATATGGAAGTGTTGAAAAATCATCACACGTTAAAAAAATGATGTCATGCCAGCCAAAGAACGTAGAGACTATTGTGTTTGCTGCATGTGTTCTGCACAACCTGATCCGTATCAGAGGTGCAGCTTCAGGATCAGCAACAGCCATGCAGGACGGTGACTTAGTGGACAGTCAAACAGGGAGAATAACACTAGGTGCGTGGAGGAGTGGTACAAACGACGAGACTTTGGTGCCACTGCAGTGTTTTCGAGGTAACACGGGGACCAACAGTGCAAAAGAGCAGAGAGACCATCTCTGCTCCTACTATAATTCAGAATTGGGCAGTGTGCCGTGGCAGGACAGCTTATTTTGAGCGGCTGCCGACCACAGGTACATGAGGAGAGCCCACATGCAGAAAAATCCAGTTAATTTCATGTTTAGTTTAAATCCTGCTGACTTTTCATTGTTTAACTTTAAGTGTGGATTTTATTTTTTATTGTGGTGTAAAAGTAATTTCATTGCATCTGTCTTTCCTTTAAAACGTGGTTATCATGCATCTGCTTATCTGATTGTAGATCTCAAAACTTGTCATTTAGCGCATTGCATTGTATCTTTTATTGCCTGAATTTAGACTTGTGCATTTCTCAGCTGAATTAGTATATAGTGGAAATACTTTTATTTGTGCTTCAGTTGTTGATTTTCATGTATGAGAAGCCCTTTTTCAGACCACTGCGTTGTTTGCTGTGGTGCTTCACCGTGATATGGGTTTGCAGGAAATTACGCATATTTCTCAATATGCGCAAAAAAGCGTTTTTTATATTGAACAAGAATAAAGACTTTGTTTCACATTCAAGACATTTGTTTCACATAAGACTTTGTCTTATTTTCTGATCTACTGAGAGGGGACAATTTTAAACATTTAAAAAGCACAGCATATGGAGGCAGCTGAGTCCTTAAATCTCACAAATGATTGTGAGAATCAAGATGTGAATATGTTTTGCCTTCCTCTATTTTGTGTTTTATGATGAAAGGAATATTACATTCAAGTCATGAGACTTTGTAGTGATATTAAAATGAAGACTTCCAGACATCAATTTGATCTTGATAGCAAAGAACTCTCTTTTATTGTGCAATGAAGTAAACAAACAGTGAGAATCAAACGGTTCAGCAAAAAGCTTTTCAACACAACACAACACAACACAAATTTATATATAAACTTCAAGCATTTTTTTCTTTTCAATCCACTCTGTCACCTTATCAATAACTTGCTTAACTTTGTTAAGCAGAATTTGTCTTTAAAAAGTCTAAGTAACTGATATTTCTGTCCCTGATTATTGTTTCTAAAAAGAGTTCCCACGGTAGACTCACGAGTCACAAAGTTAAACGCACGGGCCACTACGTTCTTACAACGAGTTTAAAATGTTTCAAATTTTAACCACAAGAGTACATTTTACTCGTGGAAAAGTACAAACATGTTTGAACTTTTGCAAGAGTTAACAAGTTTCACGGGTACCTCCCGTTAGCGCCAAGAGTCGCTAAGTTGCGTCCACGAGTTCCGACGTTCCCACTACGTTAATTGTACGTGATTACCACGAGTTAAATTTGTTTTAAACTCGGGGTCACTCCTGGGTCAACTCGCACAGTGTGACAGCCCTTTTAGGAAAAATATATATTTACCTTTTCTGGAATTTCATTAACATCCTTCCATAATTTGTTGTAGTTTGCAAGCACTGAGGAGGAGAGCAACACATTTGGTATCTAATGCAAATTTAGAAATTGTTGTATAAATTCTAACCAGTAAATTAAGTTGTGAACTGGGCATTAATCCTTGTGGAACTATTTATCTCCTTCCACTGTGAAGAAATTCACTTTACCTCCACTCTCTTCTTTCTTTCTTGACTACATGTCCTCTGGTTCTTGATTCCCCTATCCTGAGTAAACGACTTATTCATCCTATCTATTTCCCTCACGATTTTATACATCTTTATGAGATATCCTTCGGTCTCAATAGACAATAGGTGCAGGAGTAGGCAATTCGGCCCTTCGAGCCAACACCGTCATTCACTGTGATCATGACTGATCATCCACAATCAGTACCCCGTTCCTGCCTTCTCCCCATATCCCTTGACGCCGCTATCTTTAAGACCTCTATCTATCTATCTCTTGAAAGCATCCAGAGAATTGGCCTCCACTGCCTTCTGCGGCAGAGAATTCCACAGATTCACAACTCTCTGTGTGAAAAAGTCTTTCCTCATCTCCATTCTAAATGGTCTCCTGCACTCCAAGGAATAAAGTCACAGCCATCCCAACCTCTCCCTATAGATCAGGTCCTTGAATCCTGACAACATCCTCATAAACCGTCTCTACACTCTTTTCCAGCTCAATGACATCCTTCCTACACCAGGGTGAACAAAACGCAACACAATTTAAATGGGAGTTTGATATCTGGTGGGTCAGATTAGCATTTTAGCATCCGTCAATGGTATTTTATCAGTGTAGCCAGGCTTGATAAGGCATTGCACTGATGAGGTCCATGTTAATAATATGGAGAGCTGACCTCTTAGTGGAAGACTCAACCCTTCCATGACTAAAGAATGATACAAGTTCAGGTGACTTGCAATCTCAGGGTAGTAGAGAATCTGCTCTCAACAATCAACAACAACAATCAGTTTTATTTGTCACTTGCACATAAAGTGCAAGTGAAATGAATTTGCCAGCAGCGGTACAATGAAAAAGAACACACAAAAACACAATACAAATTTAACACAAACATCCACCACAGCATTCTTCACTGTGGTGGAAGGCACAACATTTGGCCAGTCCTCCTCCATTTTCCCCCATGGTCGGGACCTCAACCCTCCTCAGCCACCGCTGCGGGCGTCCAGATAAGTAGACAAGGTAAAAGTAGAATTAAGTCCTGAATCAGTGCCTCCCCACCAGAGACCGCGGCTTCAGGTTGGTGTAGGCCGCAGGCCGCAGGCCGGCGGTCAAAGATTTAAAGTTCCCGCCGCGCCGCAGCCAGAAGCACCACAGACCGCAGGGCCGGCGGCCGAAGCTCCCCTCCAGGGATCCCCGGCGAGGGACACCGCTCCTGATGGTAAGTCCCCGCGGCGCCCGCAGTAGAAGTTGGCCACGGGCCGGCAGTCGGAACTCTTCTCCTCCCCAACGAGTGATGCCAGGCTGCGGACGCCACGCCGGCTGGAGCTCTGCAGACCCCAGCTTCAGGCTGCCGCGGGCCAGCAAACGGAGCGCTCCCCTCCGGCGAGCCCCGGTGAGGGCTCGCCCGCTCCGCGACGAGAATCCACGCTGCGCCCGCGGCTAAAGCCCCGGGCGCGTCTCCAGGAAAGGCCGCACCGATCCTCGATGTTAGGCCACGAGGGAGGCGACATGGAAAAAGTCGCCTCTCCGTGGAGGAGGCGACGAAGCGGTTTCCCCCTTACCCCCCCACACCACCCCTCACACAAGACACACAGAGAGACATTAAAAACATACATTTAAACACACTAAATAAACAAATAAAGTAGAAAAACACTGACACGCTGCTGGCAGGGCTGCCAGCTTGCAGCGCCCCCACCGACCCCACTTACGCCTTTTCTATTTTTCATATTACTGCAAAATATATTCTGGATTCAGGCGAACAAGGGTGATTGTCCAGTGGCTGCACTGTGTTCTCACATGACTTGCATGAAAAGTGGGTGGTTTTGCAGATAGTGAAGATGGTTGTGAAAAATTGTAGCAGAATCTTGATCGATTGGCCGTGGGCTGAAGAATAGTTGATGGAATTTAATGCAGAACAATGTGAGGTATTGTATTTTGGGGAAATCTAACATGGGCAGGACCTACACAGTGAATGGTAAGGCTCTGGGTAGTGTTGCAGAGCAGAGGGATCAAGGAGTGCAGGTGCATAGCTCTCTGAAGGTGTAGTCTCAAGTAGATCGGGTGGTCAAAAAGGCTTTTGGCACATTGGCCTTCATCAGCCAGAGTATTGAGTATAGAATTCGGGAGGTGATGTTGCAGTTGTATAAGATGTTGGTGAGGCCACATTTAGAGTATTGTGCTCAGTTCTGGGCACTGTGTTATAACACTGGGCACTGTGTTATAGGAAAGATGTTGTCAAGCTGGAAAGGGCACAGAGAAGATTTACAAGGATGTTGCCGGAACTAGAGGGTCTGAGCTATAGGCAGATGTTGAGTAGGCTGGGACTCTATTCCTTGGAGCACAGGAAGATGAGCTGTGATCTTGCAGAGGTGTATAAGATCATGAGAGGAATAGATCAGGTAGAAACACAGTGAATCGAGGACCAGAGGACGTAGGTTAAAGGTGAAGGGGATTTTATAGGAATCTGAGGGGTAACCTTTTCATATAAAGGGTGGTGAATGTATGGAACAATCTACCAGAGGAGGTAGTTGTGGTAGGGACTATCCCAACATTTAAGAAGCAATTAGACAGGTACTTGGACAGGTTTGGAGGGATATGGACCAAATGCTGGCAGGTGGGACTAGTGTAGCAGGAACATGTTGGCCGGTGTGGGCAAGTTGGACCGAAGAGTCCATTTCCACACTGTATCACTCTATGACTCTATGACTTGCAACCAGGGTTGGTGATGGGGGCAGATATGATTGTGGCATTTAGGAGGCTTTTAGATAGGCACATGGATATCCAGGGGAGGGAGGGATATGGATCACATGCAGGGAACTGAGATTGGTTTAGCTTGACATCATATTAGGTGCAGTTATTGTGGGCCGAAGGGCCGGTTGCCGTGCTGTACTGTTCTATGTTCTATGTTCTAAAGACAGGAAAAACATGAATCAGTTATTTTCTAGGGAAAACCCCCCCACAGTTATTTCTAAAGCAATGTACCTTAAAGTCGGCAGCTTCAATGCTGCATACAATATAACAATGTTAAGCATTATTGATTAAAGTTTGCAATTGCCTCCAACAAGGCTGTGAGGCAGCCAGTGAATGGAGGTGAGCAGCTCCAATGATATGAAATCTTGGTCTCCAGTTAATGTGAATGTCAAAGGTGTCATACTTGAAGAAACGAAGCATTTTAATTAAAGTTGAATAATGGTCTATGGCAGTAGGCTGCACATCATCTGCTATCTGTGTGGAACAGCCTGCTTGAGGCTTCTGGATAAACCAATTGCCTTTATCAGTGACACTCCTGCCTTCTTCCATGGGATGCATTCAGGCCAATAACACAGAACCATTTAATTTCAGGTATCAACAATGCAACAGGAACGACGCAGATATCTGTTCAATGTGCACCACGACAGCTAGTTGTCGTGGTGCTCTTTGGCACCAACGATATAGGTAAAAAACGGGATGAGGTCCTACAAGGTGAATTTAGGGAGCTAGGAGATAAACTTAAAAGCAGGACCTCAAAGGTAATAATCTCTGGATTACTACCAGTGCCACGTGCTAGTCAGAGTAGAAATAGGAAGATATTTCAGATGAATATGTGGCTTGAAAAATGGTGCAAGGGGGAGGGATTCAAATTTATAGGGCATTGGAAACAGTTCTGGGGGAGATGGGACCAGTACAAACAGGACGGTCTGCACCTAGGCTGGAATGGAACCAATGTCCTTGGGGGAGTGTTTGCTAGTGCTGTCGGGGTGGATTTAAACTAATGTGGCTGGGGCATGGGAGCATGAGCAGAGAGATTGAGGGGTGCAAAATGAGAGTAGAAGCAATAGGTAGCAAGGTGAAAAGTAAAAGTGGCAGGCAGACAAATCCAGGGCAAAAATCAAAAAGGGCCACATTTCAACACAATTGTATAAGGCGTAAGGGTGTTGTAAAAACAAGCCTGAAGGCTTTGTGTCTCAATGCAAGGAGCATTCGGAATAAGGTGGATGAGTTGAATGTGCAGATAGTTACAAATGAATATGATATAGTTGGGATCACGGAGACATGGCTCCAGGGTGACCAAGGCTGGGAGCTGAACATCCAGGAATATTCAATATTCAGGAGGGATATACAGAAAGGAAAAGGAGGTGGGGTAGAGAGGAGATTAATGCAATAGAAAGGAAGGACATTAGCTTGGAGGATGTGGAATCGATATGGGTAGAGCTGCGAAACACTAAGGGGCAGAAAACGCTAGTGGGAGTTGTGTACAGGCCACCTAACAGTAGTAGTGGAGTTGGGGATGGCATCAAAGGAAATTAGAAATGCGTGCAACAAAGGTAAAAGTTATAATGGGTGACTTCAATCTACATATAGATTGGGTGAATCAAATTGGCAGGGGTGCTGAGGAAGAGGATTTCTTGGAATGTATGCGGGACAGTTTTCTAAACCAACATATAGAGGAACCAACGAGATAGCAGGCTATTCTAGACTGGGTATTGAGTAATGAAGAAGGGTTAGTTCGCAGTCTTATTGTGCGTGGCCCCTTGGGCAAGAGTGACCATAATATGGTTGAGTTTTTCATTAGGGTGGAGAGTGAAATAGTTAATTCAGAAACAAGGGTTCTGAACTTAAAGAAAGGTAACTTTGATGGTATGAGACGTGAATTGGCCAAGATAGACTGGCAAATGATTCTTAAAGGGTTGACGGTGGATATGCAATGGAAGACATTTAAACTACAACCAAGGATGAACTACAACAATTGTTCATCCCAGTTTGGCAAAAATAATAAATCAGGGAAGGTAGTGCATCCGTGGATAACAAGGGAAATCAGGGATAGTATCAAAACAAAAGATGAAGCATACAAATTAGCAAGGAAAAAGCAGCCTACCAGAGGACTGGGAGAAATTCAGAGTCCAGCAGAGGAGGACTTAATTAGGAAAGGGAAAATAGATTATGAAAGAAAACTGGCAGGGAACATAAAAACTGACTGCAAAAGCTTTTATAGATATGTGAAGAGAAAAAGATTAGTTAAACAATGTGGGACCGTTGCAGTCAGAAACAGTGAATTGATCATGGGGAACAAGGACATGGACATGGCAGACCAATTGAATAACTACTTTGGTTCTTTGTTCACTAAGGAAGACATAAATAATTTGCCGGAAATAGCAGGGGACCGGGGGTCAAATGAGATGGAGGAGCTGAGTGAAATCCAGGTTTGTCGGGAAGTGGTGTTAGGTAAATTGAATGGATTAAAAGCGATAAACCCCAGGGCCAGATAGGTTGCATCAACAGAAGTGATGCAACCTATCTGGTTGCATCACTTCTGTAACATGCTTAAGGAAGTAGCCCCAGAAATAGTGGATGCATTAGTGATAATTTTTCAAAATTCTTTTGATTCTGGAGTAGTTCCTGAGGATTGGAGGGTAGCTAATGTAACCACACTTTTTAAAAGGGAGGGAGAGAGAAAATGGGTAATTACAGACCAGTTAGTCTAACATCGGTAGTGGGGGAAAATGCTAGAGTCAGTTATTAAAGATGGGATAGCAGCACATTTGGAAAGTGGTGAAATCATTGGACAAAGTCAGCATGGATTATGAAAGGTAAATCATGTCTGACGAATCTTATAGAATTTTTTGAGGATGTAACTAGTAGAGTGGATAAGGGAGAACCAGTGGATGTGTTATATCTGGGCTTTCAGAAGGCTTTTGACAAGGTCCCACATAAGAGATTAGTATGCAAACTTAAAGCACACGGTATTGGGGGATCAGTATTGATGTGGGATAGAGAACTGGCTGGCAGACAGGAAGCAAAGAGTAGGAGTAAACGGGTCCTTTTCACAATGGCAGGCAGTGACTAGTGGGGGTACCGCAAGGCTCAGTGCTGGGACCCAGCTAATTACAATATATATTAATGATTTGGACGAGGGAATTGAATGCAACATCTCCAAGTTTGCGGATGACACGAAGCTGGGGGGCAGTGTTAGCTGTGAGGAGGATGCTAGGAGGCTACAAGGTGACTTGGATAGGTTGGGTGAGTGGGCCGTATGTTTGGCAGATGCAGTATAATGTGGATAAATGTGAGATCCACTTTGGTGGCAAGAACAGGAAAGTAGACTATTATCTGAATGGTGGCCGATTAGGAAAAGGGGTCACGGTACACCAGTCATTAAAAGTAGGCATGCAGGTGCAGCAGGCAGTGAAGAAAGCAAATGGTATGTTAGCATTCATAGCAAAAGGATTTGAGTATAGGAGCAGGGAGGTTCTACTGCAGTCAGTTGTACAGGCATTGGTGAGACCACACCTGGAGTATTGCGTACAGTTTTGTTCTCCTAATCTGAGGAAAGACATTCTTGCCATAGAGGGAGTACAGAGAGAGTACAGACTGATTCCTGGGATGGCAGGACTTTCATAGGAAGAAAGACTGGATAGACTCGGCATGTACTCGCTAGAATTTAGAAGATTGATGGGGGATCTTATAGAAACGTTTAAAATTATTAAGGGGTTGGGCAGGCTAGATGCAGGAAGATTGTTGGGGAAGTCCAGAACAAGGGGTCACAGTTTGAGGATAAGGGGGAAGTCTTTTAGGACCGAGATTTTTTTTCACACAGAGAGTGGTGAATCTGTGGAATTCTCTGCCACAGAGGGTGGTTGAGGCCAGTTCATTGGCTATATTTAAGAGGGAGTTAGATGTGGCCCTTGTGGCTAAAGGGATCAGGGGGTATGGAGAGAAGGCAGGTACAGGATACTGAGTTGGATGATCAGCCATGATCATATTGAACGGCGGTGCAGGCTCGAAGGGCCGAATGGCCTACTCCTGCACCTATTTTCTATGATTCTATGTTTCTTTGTTTCTAAAGCACCCAGGGAACATACTCCAGTTTAGTGTAGAGATACAGCGCGGATACAGGCCCTTCGGCCCACGGGTCTGTGCCGACCAGCGATCCCCGCACATTAACTCTACCCTACACACACTAGGGACTATTTTACATTGATAACAAGCCAATTAACCTACAAACCTGTTAAAGAAGGAACTGCAGATGCTGGAAAATCGAAGGTACACAAAAATGCTGGAGAAACTCAGCGGGTGCAGCAGCATCTATGGAGCGAAGGAAATAGGTAACGTTTCGGGCCGAAACCCTTCTGAAGAAGGGTTTCGGCCCGAAACGTTACCTATTTCCTTCGCTCCATAGATGCTGCTGCACCCGCTGAGTTTCTCCAGCATTTTTGTGTACCTAACCTACAAACCTGTAGGCCTTTGGAGTGTGGGTGGAAACCGATGGTCTTGGAGAAAACCCACGCAAGTCAAGGGGAGAACGTACAAACTCCGGACAGACAAGCACCCGTAGTCAGGATCAAACCTGGTTCTCTGGCGTTGCTCTATCTCTGCGCCACTGTGCTACCACTAAACGTGTTTGTTTAACTTTAAATTGTTTTGCCATGCAACACCTCATCAACCAGTCATGTGTAAACAACCAACCATCATTAACTGAATGGAATCTAATTGAACTCTAAAACAAATGCGGATCTTTCATGCCTTATTAAAGCTGCTGCAAATCCATTGAATAGCATCTGCTATTATTGTCAGTCTTATTAATGGGCTTGTACTATGACATAAATGGAGATCTGGGGGCATTATCAAAGATAGCCCAGCTAATAAACATAACACCATGTAGCCTGACAATGTATATTATGGAATATGTATTTCCAAAGCAAAAAAAAGGAAAACAGTTCAAAAAACTTAGCAGGTCAGGCAGCATTTATGGAGGGAAATGGAGACTCACTGTTTCAGGTCGAGACACTACTGAAACAGTAGTGGGGAGGTAACTAGTATAAAGAGATGAGAAAAAAGCTGGCAAAAAAAGCTGACTCCACCGACATTCTATTCCTTTCATGATTTTGTACACCTCGACAAGATTACCCCTCAAGATCATCCAGTTGCAGGAGCAAAAGACAAATGGTGAAGAATTTTAAAGGAAATGTTGCGTCATGACTAGTGAAAGTACTCTAAAGTCCAGAAATAATGTATAGCACCAACCTGTTGACATTTTAATGCTGGGGGAGAAATAACCATCCTGCCCTGGATAAGGAGATGTTAAAACATGGTTAGGAGGAATGGTGTTTACTGCTTGATTCATTTTAGAGAGAGATAAAAAGCATGAGATTGATATCCCACCCCAGGCAGACGTCCGTCTGGCACTGGAGGAGCTGCACGCCGTGGTCAACAAACACCAGACGTCTTACCCTGAGGCGTTCACCACCATAGCCGGGGACTTCAATAAGGCAAACCTAAAGAAATCACTCCCTAACTTCCACCAACATGTCTCCTGCTGCACCAGAGGACCAAACACCCTCGACCACTGCTACACCACCATCAAGAATGCCTATCGTTCTATCCCTCGCCCTCACTTCGGTAAATCCGACCATACCGCGGTGCTGCTTCTTCCTGCCTACAGGCAGCAATTAAAGAGCGCACCCCCAGAGGTGAGGACAGTACAGAGCTGGGCGGGGGGGGGGGGGGAGGGGGGGAGCAGAGGAACAACTCCAGGACTGTTTGGAGTCTGTAGACTGGGCAATGTTCAAGGACTCGGCAACGGACCTGAACGAATACGCCACAGTCGTTACAGACTTCATTAAGAAGTGTGTGGAGGACTGCATCCCCACCAAAACCTTCCGAGCGTTTCCCAATCAGAAACCTTGGATGAACTTTGAGATCCGCACTCTTCTGAAGTCCAGACACCGGGCATTCATGTCTGATGATACAGTGGTCTATAAGAAATCCAGATACGACCTTGGTAAGGCCATCAAAAAGGCCAAAAGGGACTTCTGCTCCAAACTGGAGGAAGAGACTGATGTTCGGCGGCTGTGGCAGGGCCTGAATGCAATCACCTCTTACAAGGCGAAATCAGGAGGCAGCTCGAATGTCAGCGAAACATCACTCCCTGATGAGCTCAATACGTTTAACGCACGCTTTGATAGGGAGAACACCGATGTGCCTTGCTGAGCCCCCATTCGCTGTGATGGTATTTCAGTCTCAGTCACAGAGGCCGACGTCAGGAAATCCTTCAGAGGGGTGAACCCTCGAAAAGCGCCTGGACCTGATGGTATACCTGGTCGTGTTCTAAAAACCTGTGCGGACCAACTGGCTGGAGTTTTTACGGACATTTTCAACCTCTCACTTCTGAGGTCTGAGGTTCCCACCTGCTTCAAAAGGGCATCAATTATACCTGTGCCCAAGAAGAGTAAGGTGACGTGCCTCAATGACTATCGACCTGTGGCACTAACGTCTGTGGTGATGAAGTGCTTTGAGAGGTTGATCATGACGCAGATCAACCTATCTCGACAAAAACCTGGACCCACTGCAGTTCGCTTACCGCCACAACAGATCAACGGTGGATGCGATCTCGCTGGCCCTCCACTCCGCTCTGGACCACTTGGACAACAAAAACTCATATGTCAGGCTGTTATTCATCGATTACAGCTCGGCATTTAATACAATCATCCCCTCCAAGCTGGTTACCAAACTCGCAGAACTGGGTCTCTGCGCATCCCTCTGCAATTGGATCCTCGACTTCCTCACTCTCAGACCACAGTCTGTTCGTATTGGTGGAAATGTGTCAGACTCGATAACAATTAGCACGGGAGCACCTCAAGGCTGCGTGCTCAGTCCCCTGCTGTACTCACTCTATACTCATGACTGCGTAGCCGGACATAGTGCGAACTCCATCATCAAGTTCGCTGACGACACCACTGTTGTGGGACGTATCACTGATGGGGATGAGTCAGAGTATAGAAGAGAGATCGAGCAACTGTCCATATGGTGCCAGCACAATAACCTGGCCCTCAACACCAGCAAAACCAAGGAACTGATTGTGGACTTTGGAAGGAGTAGGATGGGGACCCACAGTCCCGTTTATATCAACGGGTCGATGGTTGAAAGGGTCAAGAGCTTCAAATTCCTGGGCGTGCACATCTCTGAAGATCTTTCCTGGTCCGAGAACACTGATGCCATTATTAAGAAAGCACATCAGCGCCTCTACTTCCTGAGAAGATTACGGAGAGTCGGTTTGTCAAGGAGGACTCTCTCTAACTTCTACAGGTGCACAGTAGAGAGCATGCTGACCGGTTGCATCGTGGCTTGGTTCGGCAACTTGAGCGCCCTGGAGAGGAAAAGACTACAAAACGTAGTAAACACTGCCCAGTCCATCATCGGCTCTGACCTCCCTTCCATCGAGGGGATCTATCACAGTCGCTGCCTCAAAAAAGCTGGCAGCATCATCAAGGACCCACACCATCCTGGCCACACACTCATCTCCCTACTACCTTCAGGTAGAAGGTACAGGAGCCTGAAGACTGCAACGACCAGGTTCAGGAATATCTACTTCCCCACAGCCATCAGGCTATTAAACCTGGCTCGGACATAACACTGAACTTTATTAGCCAATACTGTTATTTGCACTTTATCAGTATATTGATTCATGTGTGTATACATTTATAGAATGCCTTGTAGTCAATGCCTACTATGTTCTGTTGTGCTGAAGCAAAGCAAGAATTTCATTGTCCTATCAGAGACACATGACAATAAACTCACTTGACTTGACTTGACTTGACTTGAACTATATGGATGCTGTTTAGGAGAATTGCCAAGGACTTCAAGGTTGTACAGTAGGGATTTACTAGAGTGGCACCAGGGATTTTTCTCGTGGAAAGGCCAGAGAAACTGGTATTATTTCCTGTGAAGCAAAGATGGCTAAGAGAATAAACCTTGCACTAATAAAGCTCTTTCATGTCTTCCCAAGGTGCTAAGAGGAATTATATGTACTTTAGAAATGTGGGCACCACTGTGGTGAGGAGAACTGGGTAGTCAATTGGCATACACTCTCACAAACATTAATAGGAAAATGAACCGGTAATCTGAGAGAATCCAAAGTGTTTCCCAGCGGGCTCTGTTAATGCCTTCAATGAACAGACTTGTTCGATATACTCGCCACTGCCTACAAGCTATTTTATTTTGTGTGTGTGCCTATCGGAGTAAAGCCAGATACAAGTTATCAATGTTGCACAAAATTCCCTGTTACAATTGGCGTAGTCGGCAGTATACTTCACAGGACGACCGTCAACAATGTGG
This sequence comes from Malacoraja senta, assembly GCA_038087875.1. Classification (NCBI taxonomy): domain Eukaryota; kingdom Metazoa; phylum Chordata; class Chondrichthyes; order Rajiformes; family Rajidae; genus Malacoraja; species Malacoraja senta. Next base: position 135,616 of record JAXLNO010006087.1, on the reverse strand, counting down.
CTCCTAATCGGGTGAGTATGCTTAATGTGTCCCGGGGAGCCTCGCGCGCGGTGGGAGTGTTCCAGGAAACCGTGCGGTCCCGATCCACCCGCCGACCAGAACGTGCCTGGTAGGCCCCACAGGCCTCCCAAGGAGAAACTGGCCGACAAGGCCTGCCTGGACCGAAGGATCCTTGCGGTGGCGGCGATGGGAGCCTTGGCGGCAGCGTGCGCCTCGACGTGGGGCCTCGGCGGCAGAGGGAGTCTCGCCGGCGGTGGGGCCTCATGATCATGATTGTCCTCATGATCAATGGTTGATGAATGTGAGGGGGCAAGGGGAAGACAATGGGGACCCTGCATGGTGGGACCGCCATGAAGAACAATGGGGACCGCCATGGGGCCCCACAAAGGCATGGGGGGACCGCCATGAGAGATGGTGGAAGACCAAAGCGGGACCCGGGGTGGGGGAGTTGGGGGGGGGGGGAACTCTAGTTATAGAATCCTCTGCCCAGGTGATAAGCCTGCATTTGATTGTTTGTTTGTTTGTTCGTTCCGGTTAAAGGCAGCCAGCCAACAGTCGCTTGTCTTTCTATTTTTTTTGCACTTTTAATTTAATTTTAATTTCAACTTTTTCGTGTACCTTGTTGTGTGTTGTGACTGTTGGCAGATGAATTTCCCTACGGGGATGAATAATGTTGTATCATATCGTATGTTACCACCAATAGTTAGAGGAGTAGATCCCCATATTGTTGTCAGGCGACGTGAGTTGTAGTATCGCCAACAGTCTGTCCTGTCCCTTCTCTGCTTTGTATTTTTTTAAGTATGTCTTCAATGTATGTTTCAATGTTTCTTGGTATGTTTTATGTGGGGGGTGGTGGGGGGGGGAATCGGGAGAAACTTATTCAGACACATACCTTGATGGGGATGTGATTTTTCTCCGTATCGCATCTCCGTCCCCCTTGCTGCCTACAATGTGGAGTGGTGCGGCATTTCCTGGAGTTCGGCCCAGAGCTTCAAGCTGTGGGCGCAGCATGGACTTTAACGTCGGGAGCTGTGATCCTTTGCCGAGGGTCGCCAGCGGAGCTCCGACCCTGGGGTCTGTGGACTTTAACACTGTGAAACCGCGGTCTCAGGTAAGAAGAGGCCGACTCGGGAGCTCGGGAGTGTTCCGATCCATCCCGAAGCTGGAGTTTCAATCATCCCGACGAGAGGGCTTGAACATCGGACCGTCGCCAGCGGCGAACTGCGGAGGGTTCAAAGGCCCCGACCATGGGTGAACAAAAGGAGGAAGATGACTGAGCTTTGTTGCCTTCCATCACAGCGAGGAATGTGGATTCCACTGTGGTACAGGGTCTTGGTGAGACCACACCTCGAGTATTGCGTACAGTTTTGGTCTCCAAATCTGAGGAAGGACATTATTGCCATAGAGGGAGTGCAGAGAAGGTTCACCAGACTGATTCCTGGGATGTCAGGACTGTCTTATGAAGAAAGACTGGATAGACTTGGTTTATACTCTCTAGAATTTAGGAGATTGAGAGGGGATCTTATAGAAACTTACAAAATTCTTAAGGGGTTGGACAAGCTAGATGCAGGAAGATTGCTCCCGATGTTGGGGAAGTCCAGGACAAGGGGTCACAGCTTAAGGATAAGGGGCAAATCCTTTAAAACCGAGATGAGAAGAACTTTTTTCACACAGAGTGGTGAATCTCTGGAACTCTCTGCCACAGAGGGTAGTCGAGGCCAGTTCATTGGCTATATTTAAGAGGGAGTTAGATGTGGCCCTTGTGGCTAAAGGGATCAGAGGGTATGGAGAGAAGGCAGGTATGGGATACTGAGTTGGATGATCAGCCATGATCATATTGAATGGCGGTGCAGGCTCGAAGGGCCGAATGGCCTACTCCTGCACCTAATTTCTATGTTTCTATGTTTCTATGTTTCTATGGTGGATGTTTATGTTAAATTTTATTTTATGTGGCTGTGTGTATTGTTGCTTTTCACTTACTGTGGCTGGATGGCAACTCAAATTTTACTGTACCCTAGTTGGTTAAGTGACAATAAACTTGAAGTTGAACTTGAACAAAATGGAGGAAAAAAATAAAAAATATGGTGTCTTTAATGGACAAGATTGGTGAGCTAAGACGTCAAGAACTGTTGTGAAGGTAACATAAGACGGCATGTACTAATGCGGTGAGTTACTTTAGATAACTGGTTCGGGTGCGGTAAGGTAAGACACAAAGGCAGCTTGTAATGGGGAGAAACTTAAAGGTGGTTAAAAAATAGTATAAAGTATAGGGCACTCGACATACTGAGGATGGTCTCTGATAAGAAAAAGTGAAGGAATGTGTGACGTTTCGGGTCTGACTAAAGAAGGGTCTCAACCTGAAACGTCACCCATTCATTCTCTCCAGGGATGCTGCCTGTCCTGCTGAGTTACTATTACTGAGCTTTTTGTGTCTAAGACTAAAATTAGATGAGAAGATTGTCCTCGCACTACTGAAGGCCAGAGAATATCGTGGGACTTAACAGAATCATGCCAGATACTTACAAGCCTTGGTTACCATATGAACACATGATCACCACCTGCTGATGGAAGGTAAACCATAGCGTTGGAAATAAGAGCAACAAAGAGAAATATGACACATCCAGAATGAATCATAGTAAACAGATGATATAACTATCACATGACATCTTAAAGTATGGTGTTGGTGTAATCGCTACTTCAATTATAGACACTGGTCTCAAGTGCCCAATTGCATTTACTTTATACCTACTGGTGAAAAATAAAATGAATTGCATGCAAATTGAGAAGTAGTTTTTGGTGATTGTCCTTTGTGTTTCTTAATTCCATAAATTTCTATTGGGAATGCCCTTCATACCTGTGAAAGAACACAAACATTATGCAGATCATTTAGACCCATAATGAATTACCCTTACACAACAAGGTGACACAGTGGTGCAGCGCCAGAGACCCGGGTCGGATGCGAAACTGGGATAATATAGAACCATTGTACGGGTGATCGTTGGTCGGCGCAGACTCAGTGTACAAATGGGCCTCTAAACCAAACAACAACATCCAGGATACAAAACTGGGCAATATTTTATCTCTCTGTCCAACGTTTTGCATTGAGGGGACATTAAGTGGTTGAAGATGTGGCGTATGACATCTTGCAGCACCATCCAAAGAACCACTGGTGAACTGCAGTCAAATTTCAAAATAGTTGGGTTCCTAAAGAACTTGTGTCTGGCAAAAGGCCACAGTTTTGTCCCACTTAACCTGAATGATTTATGGACATGAATAGTATAAAACATATGTTCACATCGAAAGTGGGTCACTACTCACTCAAGTCTACTCTACTGCTTGACCACGACAGGCATTCCCAATACTGTCACCAGCATCCCAATATGGGCAAACCTTCAACGGCAATTACCATAACTTGTACTTGCATTATGGTGAATGATTTGACATTTTACTTGCTGACAGTATTTTAACTGTTGGAGATAATTGCATCAAGGGCATCGATAGAGTGGATGTGGAAAGGATGTTTCCACTGCTGGGAGAGTGTAGGATCAGAGGTCATAGCCCCAGAATTAAAGGGTGCTCTTTTAGAAAGGAGGAAGAACTTCTTTCGCCAAGAGGGTAGTTAATCTGTGGAACTCATTGCCACAGAGGGCTGTGGAGCCAAGTCAGTGGATATTTATAAGGCAGAGATAGACAAATTCTTGATTAGAACGGGTGTCAAGGGTTATGGGGAGGGCAGGAAAAATAGGATGAGGAGGCAGAGATCAGCTATGATTGAATGGGCCGAATGGCCTAATTCTACTCCTGTAACTTGTGAACTCGTGAACTATGTAGGCTGCTAAAGCTCCACCTGAATGTAAACTTTTAGAAAGATGAAGAGGTATTTGCCTTAATCGACCTATTACCTTTATTACCTGCCATGCTTTTTCCTGCCTCACCCCTTTTCCAACTTTCTTCTCCCCCATCCAATCAGTCTGAAGAAGGCCCTTAACCTGATATATAACCTATCCGTATTCTCTAAGGATGTTGTCTGACCCAGCACTTTATGTCCTTTTTAGATTAGACTGCACGGTTGTGCAGCAGTGGAGTTGCTGCCTTTAAAAGAGGGGGGGAGAGGGGGGGAGGGGAGGGGGGGGGAGGAGTGAAGGGGGAGAAGGGGGGAGAACGAGGGAGAAGGAGTGGAGACAACTTTTAAGAAGCTAGAGATACACAGCTGTGAAGCTTGGTGGACATTTAACATTACCGGTCGGTTATCCTTGGTTCTGAAAACTACTGCTTATGTTATTTTTTCCCAATGAGCCAATGAATTCACCGGTCAGCACCGGCTACAACCTACGAGAACCTAAAAGAACCTTCGACCTCCTGGCAACCCACTACGACCTGGCGACCCACCTACGGCACGAGAATTCTCGCTACTCTCCATGGCGGCTTCATTCTAGTCGCCGCTAATTTTTCAACATGTTGAAAAATTCATAGCGACCATAATGAGGCCGCGACTAGTTCCCAGAATGCGGGAACTCCTCACGACAATGAAGGCGACTCCCCGGCAACCACCCGCAAACATGTGGCGACCATGTGGCGACTGCATAGTCTCCTGCAGTCGCCTAAAAAGTCGCCTAAGTGGGACAGGCCCATTAGTCTTTAGTCCCTTGCATTGAGACAACGAATGAACACCATCTTCCTGAGCCAGACCTGGAATTGATCTGAAATAATTGTTACAAAATTCTTCAAATTCATCATTCTATGGCATAATTTCTATATTGTCATCTGTCCTGCCTGTACATTTAGAATATTGAAGCTGTTTACCAAATCTTCAGGAAAACATAGTTTGTATTTCAAACTGTCTTTTATTTGCAGGAAGATATATAATTTAATATGATGATTGTTCCTTTTTAAGATGAATCAGATAATATATCTTTGCATGTACAAAATCAAATTGAAAATCAAATGGCATATTTGTCTTTATCGTGAGAGGATTGCATGGTGGGATAAGTTAAGCCATGAAATGAACTGCACATGCTAGTTTATTCCAAAGACATACATAAAATGCTGGAGTAGCTCAGCAGGTCAGGTAGCATCTCCGGAGAAAATGGATGTTTCAGGTTGGGTCCGAAGAAGGCTCCCGATCCGAAACATCACCTATCCATTTTCTCCAGAGATGCTGCCTGACCTGCTTCATTGCTCCAGCATTTTGCATCTATGTTTAGGATAAATGAAGCCTTGCTCCAATTATGTCGGGGTTTAGCTTGAATGCTACTCACGTGCAAATTCAAGTTGGCTCACACTCTTAAGGAAGGATCTACTTACTTCGCCTAAAAGAGTTAGGTTGAAAGTTTCACTAGATCGATGCCCAAGATGGGATTGATGAGCATGAAATTCTGGCTGTGTGTCAGAACAATGAGAGGCGATGCATTTTCCAGTTTTCAATTTTTTACCATTACAATTTTTTGACATTCACTCAGTTGATAAATATATTCAAACCTATTTTGGACCCTTGTGGAAAACAAATGATAAGTGAACTTGGTAGGGAAACCTTCAGTGTGAGGAGCCTTATGCTTTTTCAGCATTTTTTCAAATGGAAATTCAGTACAAGGCTATTTAAAATAATTTTGGCCAGAAAGATTTCTTTATAAATCCAGAAGTGAAAATCAAATGGCCTTATTTATCACTGTATGACCCCATTATCTTATTTTCTGCGTCTGAATTATATTAAAATTAATTGAAGAAAAAGATTGCCTGCTTGGTTGCAATTACTTTACGCTGATCATTTTATTTAGTTGTTCTGCCATTGCCGTTCAGCTTAGTGAAGGTCTTGCTCCTATTTCAATCTATTCTCTAAATAGTCGCCATCTGTCTGATTTCAAATTTGGTAAATTGACCTGCAATTGACAAGTAGCAGCTGAGAAGAGGAACACTACAGTTTTATTCACAGCTTACAGCTTTAATTTTGAATCCTTCTAACCTACTGCTAGAACTGAGTATACGATTTTATATACTTAACTAGGGGGTGTATTTAGGTCTCAAAATATGCCACACAAATTTATCAAACTCCTTGAAGGTTTCTTTGTGAGATTGCAGACATTTAATTATTCTCAACTGACATCAGGAGATAAAAGTGCTAAGTTTAATTATCCACTACCAGAAATGTTTGCTATCAATAAAGTGCGGAGTGTTTTTCACTCAATTTATCGTGCTGTTATAGAATAGAAACTTGAGTGAATTAACAAATAAATTAAAACTTTAACAAGTTTGCCAAGTATTTGTTTTGCAAGGCAGAAATGTACATATCGATGTTCTGCCATTATTGAGAAGTTTAGGGCGGCAATGGTGGCGCAGCGGTAGAGTTGCTGCCTTACAGCACGTGCAGTGCCAGAGACCCGGGTTCGATCCCGACTACGGGAGCTGTCTGTATGGAGCTTGTACATTCTTCCCGTGACCGCATGGGCTTTCTCCGAGATCTTCGGTTTCCTCCCACACTCCAAAGACGTACAGGAATGGAGGTTAATTGGCTTGGTATATGTGTAAATTGTCTCTAGTGTGTGTAGGATAGTGTTAATGTACGGGGATCGCTGGTCGGTGCGGACTCGGTGGGCCAAAGGCCTGTTTCCGCGCTGTATCTCTAAACTAAACTAAACTTATCATAAAACATAATATATACGAACTGAAGGCCCAATATGTTAGCCCAATGTGCCTGTTTCCACACTATATGACTGTATGACTATGACTCTATATGAAATCAAGTTTTAAAAATTCGATAAAGTTGTGTAATCATAGGTGAGAAACAATCTTGCAAAGGCAGCATGGTTTGTGATTTCAGGACATTCCAAAGTACCATGCAGTCAGCTCTCTATATTGAAAGTACAATAACTGTTCAGAAGAATACAAGAGAGTTGTGGATATTAAAATAACATGGGACTTTAAAACATTGCCGTTCATCCTTAATTATTTTGTCACCAGGTCCCTCCTCTCTCCATTTGTTAACTTATGGTAAAATAGACCTTTTGTTATCTTGTTGCTGTACTATGACCCCAATAAGCCTAATCAGAAAAATCACCAGCTTTCCGTTTCATATCAATCAAATGTTTAAACTACTTTAATGGAAAGGGATATTTATAAGAAGCAATTAAACAGGCACATGTATAGGGCAGGTTTTGAGGGATATGCAAGCAAGTGGGACTAGTGTAGATGGGGAATGTTGGTCGGAGTCAGCAAGTTGGGCTGAAGGGCCTGTTTCCTCGCTGTATGACTCTATTATGGAAAGCCTTCAGGATTAAGAATATAAAAGAGAAAATACATGGGGCATAGAGAACTGGGAGAGACAAACACACCAGAGTGATAACTTGCAAAGTGAGAGGAAGACGACAGAGAAGTATGCTCCATATTTAAATCAAATTGGAAAGGTGTGCAAATGCTTGGAGCCAAATAAATAAGATTGGCGAACTGCAGGTAAACATTCCAAGCTAATCATAAGCAATGTATGTTGCCTGAACACCTAATGCCGTTCCAAAACTACTGAACATGTCAGGATCATGATGGAATATATTACATCTGCTTACAGAGGGAATGTCCACTCAAAATGGTCACCGTAACGTCGCCAGTTTGGTTTTCACCCCATCCGCCATTGGCAAAATGTTGCTCCATTCCCTTTGACCACCCCTTCCCCCTTCCTTCTGAGCCCGAAGAAGGGTCCCAAGCCGAAACATCGCCTGTCCATCCTTTCCCCAGATGCTGCCTGACCAGCTGAGATCCTACAGAGGATTAATTTCTCCCTCCTGTAATCCATCATAACTTTGTTTCCAACTGTGCAGAGCAAAAAAAGACACCAAATCAATCCAAGATGTTCGATTTATGAAGCCAAATTAATAGTCGAGACAGGACTCCACTTGGAGCAGAACAATGGTGCAGCTGGTCGAGCTCAGTGAGGGGGTTCAATCCTGACCTCAGGTGCCGTCTGTGAATTTTTCATTTTCTCCCTCCCAAAGGCATGTGGGTTGGTAAATTAATTTTCCATTGTAAGTTGTCTGGTATGTAGATGAGTATTACAAATTGGGAGGGGGAGGGGAAATCGATGAGAACGTGGTGAGAATAAATAGATTAGACCATGAGACTGTAGAATCGAATGCATAATGATTGATGCAGACTTGAAGCTTCACCCATTTCTTCTCTCCAAAGATGCTGCCTGTCCTGCCGAGTTACTCCAGCTTATTGTGTCTATCTTTGGTTTAAACCAGCATCTGCAGTTCCGTCCTACACATTGATGAAGACGTGATGGGTTGAAAGGCATGCTTCATGAGGCATCTCTCTTTGACTCTGCAAACCCATGCATCTTTGAGATGTGGGAGGGTCGCAGCCTACAGGAGGTAGCCGCCGAGCCGGTCCCCCGCGGCTTAATGACAAAAAATGTCAAGGTCATGTTGACTTGCCGAAGTAAAAGACCTCCTATGACCTCCTACGACTATGCCTACGACCTCCTACGACCCCTCTTGACCTCAGTCTTCCACACCTAAGACCAACTACGACTAACTACGAGTGGAAAATTATGACATGATAAAATTAGGTCATGTTTGCATTTTTTTTCTTGGGCCAGTTACCGACCTACAACTACCCATGACTATCTACGACTACCTACGACTACCATCACAACCTACTACGACTTATCTACGACCTACCTACGAGTAAAAAGTATCAATTTTTTCCATGTCAACCTTTTTTTTTACTCGTGGACATTTTGATCAGGCTGGAAAAAACGCCGTGACCTACTTGAGGCCACGATTACGCGGAGACCACTCACGAGCATGAGGAAGAGTTACGAAGACCTCCTACGACCTCATGGCGACCATGCTGCGAGTCTGAGTCAAGGGCAAACTCGGCAGAGGTCGCCAATTAGGTTGTGAAAGTGGGACAGGGGCTTAACTTAACATAGAAACATAGAAAATAGGTGCAGGAGGAGGCCATTTGTCCCTTCGAGCCAGCACCGCCATTCATTGTGATCATGGCTGATCATCCCCTATCAATAACCCGTGCCTGCCTTCTCCCCAACTTAGATGCTTCCACGTTCTAATTTAGAACGAGTTAGGGTTAGAAGCAAGAGAACTCCATAGAGCTTCTTTAAGGTTCTTCTATCATTTAACAACATCTTAGCTGGTCCTGTGCTGCAAGTGTCCTTTGTGACTAATCAAAGGAAATGAAATAGTTTTCAGACCCATCCCAAATTCTCAGATCTGAAACATGAAATCTACTTTTCTTTCAATTGATGACACCTAATCTGCAGAGCAGTATCTGTGTTTATTTCAGACTTCCAGTATGTTTAGTTTCGAGATGGTGTAGAGATGCAGAAACAGGGCTTTTGGCCCACCAAGTCCGCGTCAATCAGCGATCGCCGTACACTAGCCCTATCCTACGCACTAGGGACAATATATAATTTTTACCAAAGCCAATTAACCTACAATCCTGTACGTCTTTGCAGGAAACTGGAACATTCGGGGAAAACCCACGCAGTCACGGGGAGAACGTACAAACTTTGTACTGTCAGCACCCGTAGTCGGGATCGAACCCGGTAAGGCAGCAACTCTACCATTGCGCCACGGTGCCGCCCCATATCTATACGTTAAAAAATGTTTTGACAATGCAGGTTTTTTTTGGAATCACAATTCCTGTAACACACTCATGGATTAAGTGAGGGTAAGGAAAGTAAGGTAATTTGGCTCGAGCCCAGATTATACAAGGAAAAAAGTCAGTAGAGCCCTGTGGGCTAGAGTGAGGTGAACGGAACGATGGAGTAAGATTCACGGTATTTAGATACTAGTTGAAAGAGCATTGGAGTTGTAATTGTGATGTGAAGGTCAGACTTTCAGTGACTGCATTTTTATTGAAGACAGATGGCTCAGAAAAAAACCTCCTTCATTTGGGATTAAGCAATTTAATTTGTCTGATAAAGGACATGAATCTTCCATTGTGACAATTAATATTTGCGTCCCTCATTTTCTTGAAATTAATTGCTATAATTTTCTTACTGTGAAGGTGACAAATATGATGGATTTGATTTCTCATACCGTTTAAGTGGATTACTTGCAGATAAAAGCAAATACAATGTTTCTCTGTCATCCTCATGGTCTATATAACTCGTTTTCACCTAGCCCACACTGAACAATGAACCGTTTCCTTGATCATCGTTACCTTTTTGCTTATCTTTCATTCATTTGTTCTATATCTCTCTGTACCACCGTCTATATATTTTGTTTCCCTTTCCCCTGACTCTCACTTTGAAGAAAGGTTTCAACCCGAAACATCGCCTATTCCTTTTCACCAGAGAAGCTGTTTGACCCGCTGAGTTACTCCAGCTTTGTGTGTCCATCTTCGGTTGAAACCAGCATCACCAGTTCCTTCCTGCACCTAATGTAGAGTATTGCAAGCATACAGTGCTTTAATAACTTGCATTACAGAATAAAGCAGATATTTTGATTATTTTAAGCACACTTACTGATGCAACCTAAATAATCCCTGCTAAAATGTAGCTCCTAGCCATGCTGGATTTCTTTGAGACACTGATGGAAGTGAACAGTGCCGCAAAATGGACCGTGTGGCCACATTAACATATTTACAGTATGTCACATATGGGGAAGGTCAAATGCAATTTACAACTCTGCCCACCCATTACCCAGCCATGTATTAAAGGTTTAACAGCACCATAAATTTAGCGAGATTTATTCATTTATCTGTTAAATTAGTAATATTCTTTCCGAGATCTTGGTGTCAATCATAAACATGTATAAATTTATAATCTGACGAAACTCAAATGATGGAAGGAAAGAGACCTAGGTCATCACCGTGACATTTTCAATCTTCCCATTATGTATTTGAGTAGTCTTTGTGATTGATTAGTTTCTGTTTGTGTTGAATGCGGGCGCATGTTTTACAATGGCATATAATTTCTACTGGGAGCAAGAACACAGCCATATCAAATTATCATAACCGTGACCTTT
>JAXLNO010006087.1:0-124437 GCA_038087875.1 Malacoraja senta | reverse complement strand
TTGTCGGAACATCCTCCGCATCCAAAGGAAAACACCAACAAACGCATGTAGGGCGGAATTAGGCAGATACCTACTGATAATAAATATCCAGAAAAGAGCACTAAATTTTTGGAATCACCTTAAATCTAGCCCCCCAGATACCCTCCAGTTTAAAGCCCTTAAAACACAAGAGGGGAGCCCAGAAAAGAGTTCCCTGTGTCAGTTGGTACTGAGACTAACTACCCCTATTCAGTTATACCCTATCCAGTTAAATCCTGACCAGCCTCAGATCAATACTGATCCCCAATCACCAGTTAGAGTGAACCAAATTATCAAACAATGTTAAGAAACGTATTTGGAACATTGGGATAAAGAAACCAAAAGCCAAAGCAGATTAGAATGTTACCGTGCCCTAAAAAGAGATTATAAATTGGCAGACTATCTCTCAACTGTTAGAGACATAAAGCAGAGACAGACCCTCACCAAATACAGGCTAAGTGACCACTATTTGGCAGTTGAAAAAGGAAGACAGAAGAGATTCTGGCAACCAAGAGAAAACAGAATATGCGGCCACTGTTTGACAGATGAGGTTGAAACAGAGGTGCACTTCCTCTTAAAATGCAAAAAAATTGACAAAACAAGGAAAACATACTTTGACAAACTCAGTCTGGCAACCCCTGATTTTAAAGAACTAGATGATACATCAAAACTAAGAATAATCCTTGGTGAAGGAAATACGGCACATCTTGGTGCACAATACGTAACAGCATGCCATAACCTGAGAGACGGTGAATGACCAATATGCACATATGTACGCACACACTAATTGACATTAACTGACACTAAGAAATTAATATTGAATTGCTAAACTTGCTATTCTGTTGTACTGCTTACAGCTGCAAGAACATGTAGCAATCAATAAAGGGCTATAGGCATATTGTGAGTTCATGTACAGGGACATATCTATCTATGCACTGTATACTTGTATTTATACTTATGCATTTTAAATATGTATGTCATGTTTTATACTTTGACAATATAACAATGCATTCTTTATCATGCCAGTTTTAAATTGAAAAAAGTGAGAGAGAGAGAGAGAGAGAGAGAAGAGAGAGAGAGAGAGAGAGAGAGAAAGAAAGAAAGAAAGAAAGAGAAAGAGAAAGAGAGAAAAGGCAGGACGCGGCGGTCGAGCGACTCGAGAGGGAGTTACTCGATGCAGAGCCTAGCCTGAATCGGAGTAGTGAGGACTCCTGTGAGTGGGGAGAGTATCAGGAGAGGAGGGAAGCACTGAGGGACCTGCTGCTTGAGCAATCCCTTGATGCTTACATGAGGTCGCGGGTCCAGATGCTGCACGATCTGGTCCGTGCCTCACTTTTCATTTTTCTCTCTGGGGAAAGGGCGGGGAGCCCACAAACATCTCGTAGAGTTGCTCGTGGATGATGGCTCCTCTGTCACAGATCCAGAGATGATCAGTGCTTTAGTTCGGTCTTTTAATGGGTCTCTGTTCTCCGCAGATGGATTCAGCGGGGAGGCTCAGCGGGTCCTGTGGGAGGGTCTACTGACTGTAGATAGAGAGGTGTTTGAACTCTTTGATGACCCCTTATCATTGGAGGAGTTGACTCGTGCCCTGCACCAGCTCAGGAGGGGCAAGTCCCCTGGGCTGGATGGGCTGACGGAAGAGTTTGTTAGAGCCTTCTGGGATATACTGGGGGGTGATTACATGAAGGTCCTGGGGGAGAGCCTGGCGACTGGGGAGATGCCCCTCTCGTGGCGTAGGGCAGTCATTGTCCTGCTGCCCAAGGAGGGCAAACTCCACCTGTTGAAGAACTGGCGCCCAGTCTCTCTCCTCTGTACAGAGTACAAAGTTTTTGCACGGGCGATGGCAAATCACCTGGGCTCCGTGCTGTCTCAACTGATCCACCCAGACCAGTCCTATATAGTCCCTGGCCGGTCCATTCAGGATAACATCCACCTGGTTAGGGACCTGATTCATCTAGCCCAGGGTACTGGTCAGTCAGCTGCTTTTCTGTCCCTTGATCAGGAGAAGGCTTTTGACAGGGTGGACCATGACTATCTCTTCGGGGCGCTGCTAGCGTTCGGATTTGGACCGCATTTCGTGGCCCGGATCCGGCTTTTGTACTCTGCAGCGGAGTCTATCGTGAAGGTTAATGGTGTGTTGTTGCCTCCCATTCACTTTGGGAGGGGAATATGCCAGCGGTGTCCCATGTCTGGTCAGTTGTACTCAGTCTGTGTGGAGCCGTTCCTGTGTCTTCTTCGGAGGCGGTTGACAGGCCTGGCTCTACCAGGACCGGGGGTGGAGGTGGTTCTCTCAGCCTATGCTGACGATGTACTTCTTATGTTCACTGACCCTGTTGACCTGCGAAGGATGCGTGATTGCCAGAAGGTTTTCTCGGCTGCAACGTCCGCCAGGATTAACTGGAGTAAATGTTCTGGAGTTTTAGTGGGCCAGTGGCAGGTGGACTCCCTGCCGGAGGAGATGACATTGTATGCGTGGAGCACCACGCACCTCCTCTACCTGGGGGTCTACGCTGAGGATGCTTGGCCGGCAAACTGGCTGGAGCTGGAGACGTAAGTCGTCGCTCGGCTGGGTCACTGGTCAGGCTTGCTTAGAGTTCTTTATTTCCAGGGTAGGGTGCTGGTCATAAACCAGCTGGTGGCCTCCATGTTATGGTACCAGCTGGCTACTCTTGCCACCTCCCCCCTCTATATTTGCAATTACAATGCAGAAGAAGCTGGTGGATTTCTTTTGGGGAGATAGGAAGCATTGGGTTTCCGCAGCGGTCCTGAGTTTCCCGTTAGAGGAGGTCGGCCAGTCCTTGGTATGCGTGCATATCCAGGTGGCGGCTCTCCGTCTCAGGACTCTGCGGAGATACATGAATGCAGAGAACCCCCCCCCCCCAGATGGCACGCTCTGGCCACGTATTTTTTCTGCGGGGGCCGTTGCCTAAGAGGGGTTTCGCGGCTCCCGGTGGCGGGCATTGTTCAACCCGCCTTACACGGTTTGCCTAGATTCTATCGAGATGTGTTAAGAGTGAGGAATTTGGTTGTCTTCAGCCAGCGTGTTGCTCCATAGGGGGAGAGGGGTGTTGTGGCTGCGGGTGTGGCTGGTCCTCACCCTGTCATGGCGGGTGTCGAGGAGAGGCGTGTGCTTGGAGTAGTTCTGACTGAGCTTACTCCCGCTCCGTCGGATCTGCTCATCGGGCCCAGGCTCCGGGATATTTCCCAGGCGCCGGCTCCACGCAACTTGAGCCGCCTTTCCAAGATGCCCAGCGTGCCGTTTCGTGATGCGGAGAGATGCATACTGTACGGAATGCTCCTGTACATCCTGTAGCTCCTTACCTTCGTCTTCCGTCCACACACGCCTTGGCGGTCCATGTTACCACCTGAAGGCGGGGGCAGTCCCCAGTGGAGGACTCTCTGCAAGGGAGTCGTCCCCCTTTACATTGGGGACCTTGGGTGGAGAGTGTTACACAGAGCTGTGGCATATAATAAACGTTTGAGTCAGTTCACGGGCTCGCCGGCCGCCTGTATTTTCTGCGGGGATAATATCTGAAGGAGCTGCTCCTCAAGTTCTGGTTGCATTTTAGTCCCACGATCCTGGTGTTTGGGCATAAGGCAGGGAGTGGGGAGGGCCGATCGGGGGTCGGGGGGCTGGGATCTCCCTGTCGGTTTGCTCCTGGGCCTGGCCAAGATGGCCATTTGTGGGTCCAGGCAGCGGGTGGTCGATGGTCACACCAGAGTCGGATGCCTGCCCCTCTTCCAGGCCTACGTCCGTGCTTGCGTGTCCCTGGAGAGGGAACATGCATTGTCCACGGGGACACTGGAGGCCTTCCGCGAGCGCTGGTCGCCGCGGGGAGTCGAGTGCATTGTTAATATTGATTGCACCATTATATTGACCACCTGGGGCGCCGTCGAGTATGGCTGCTCTGCCAGCAGCTGTTAGTCTTTTCACCTTTTTTTTATTTTTAGTTAGTTAAAAGTGTTTGTTTTGGAGGTCTTTTAGTCTTTTTATGTGGGGGGTGGGGGGGGGGGGGAAGGGGGAAACTATTTTTCTCAGTACCTATCTGGTCGGAGTTGCGACTTTTCTCCGAGCCGTATCTTCGCCCCTTCCTCGCGGCCTACGAGCAGACTGGAGCGGCGTTTTCCTGCCGGGACCGGCCAGGACTTCAGCTTCGGCGGCGGCACAGCGCTGAAGCACCATCGCGGAGCAGGCGATGCCTTACCCGGGTCGCCGTGCAGTAAGCTCCGGAGTGCTGTGACCGCCGACTTCAACATCATGGAGCTGCGGTCTGTGGTCTGCGGTCTGCGGTATGCGGTCTGTGGAGCTTCCAGCCGCGGGCGGCGCTGAACCTTAAACACCGCGGAGCCTGGGATCTCACGACGAGGTCGCCAGAGTCAGAGCATCGACCAGCGCGGCTCGTGGACTTCGGGAGCCGCGGTCTCCTGGTAGGAAGCGGCCGCTCCAGACACTCCGAGCCGCTGAGAGTGTTCACCCGACGCCAGAATTTCATCATCCGGCGAGAGGGCCTGAAGCATCGGGCTGCCGTATCGGCGACTGCAGAGGCCTCAATAGGCCCCGACTATGGGTGAACTGGGGATGGGACTGGACTTTGCTGCCTTCCCCCACTGTGGGAACCATTGTGGGGGGATTAAAGACTCAACAATTCTTTAATGTTGAGTCTTAACTTTATTTGGGTGCTGCATGGCAAGTCAAATTTCACTGCACCAATTGGTGTATGTGACAATAAATGTCCTTTGTCCTTTGTCCTTTGTCCTTTGTCCTTTGTCCTTTGTCCTTTGTCCTTTGTCCTTTGTCCTTTGTCCTTTGTCCTTTGTCCTTTGTCCTTTGTCCTTTATCCTTTGTCCTTTGTCCTTTGTCCTTTGTCCTTTGTCCTTTGTCCTTTGTCCTTTGTCCTTTGTCCTTTGTCCTTTATTATAATGACTGCTTGATGTATTGTAACCATTGAAAGTTTATGTACTTTTGGTACGCTGTAATGTGCAATTGCTGAATAAAGTCCTTGGAAAGGAAAAAAAAAAGAGACATCCAGGTGAAGGGAAACATCACCCATGTTTTCTCCAGTGATGCTGACTGGCCCACTGAGTTACTCCAGCATTTTGTGTCCATCTTCAAGCTTATATGTTATATGTAAGAGGACTAGATAATGAGATTCTCACTTTCTGAAGCCTTACAGGCAGATTAAACGTAACATACAACAAATAACTATACAACATGCTATCAGTTATTTTAGGCAAGCCAAAATACACAGTGGAACTTTTGTAGTTTAATTGATTTACTCAATGAACAGTAATAACAGGGTAGGCAGTCTGAACGATTGCTGTGGTTGCAACGTGGATGCTCCTGCTGTGGGACTGTCTGTTAGAATGAGAGGGCAAAGATAACAACTGGCCCATTGGAATTGACTGTTTGTAAAGTACTGAGTTTACCTGTCATGGACATAAGACTAGACAACAGGAGTAGCCCAATCTGCCCCTTGAGCCAGTTCAGACACTTAATAAGGTTATGCCTCCATGGCTGAGTGGATTGTAATGTCAATCGGCAGTCCAGCCTACCTTCACCCTCTTCATTCTGTCTGTAGGAAAGTAATCAGGTCATATTAATTTCCATTTTGTAATATGCTCTTTGTATTAAAATTCAAACTGACAGTATCTCCAAGGGATTGTTAGCTCAATGTTGCATGTGATTAGTCAAATAGGTTGTGTCAAATTCCCTTGGATTCAGCTCCCTTTTAGTGACTTACTAAAGCATCATTGTATTTGATACCTTGAGAATTATAGGTAAAGGGAACCAGGAACTTAGACTCAGATTCAATAGAAATAGACAATAGACGATAGACAATAGGTGCAGGAGTAGGCCATTCGGCCCTTCGAGCCAGCACCGCCATTCAATGTGATCATGGCTGATCATCCCCAATCAGTACCCCGTTCCTGCCTTCTCCCCATATCCCCTGACTCCGCTATTTTTAAGAGCCCTATCTAGCTCTCTCTTGAAAGCATCCAGAGAACCCGCCTCCACCGCCCTCTGAAGCAGAGAATTCCACAGGCTCACCACTCTCTGTGAGAAAAAGTGTTCCATCGTCTCCATTCTAAATGGCTTACTCCTTATTCTTAAACTGTGGCCTCTGGTTCTGGACTCCCCCAACATCGAGAACATCGTGTCCAAGCCCTTAACAATCTTATATGTTTCAATGAGATATCCTCTCATTCTGCTAAACTCCAGAGTGTACAAGCCCAGCTGCTCCATTCTCTCAGCATATGACAGTCCCGCCATCCCGGGAATTAACCTTGTAAACCTACGCTGCACTCCCTCAATAGCAAGAATGTCCTTCCTCAAATTAGGGGACCTAAACTGCACACAATACTCCAGGTGTGGTCTCACTAGGGCTCTGTATAACTGCCGAAGGACCTCTTTGCTATATTCGATTCCTCTTGTTGTAAAGGCCAACATGCCATTCAATTTCTTCACTGCCTGCTGTACCTGCATGCTTACTTTCATAGACTGATGCACAAGGACCTCCAGATCCCGTTGCACTTCCCCTTTTCCCAACTTGACGCCATTTAGATAGTAATCTGCATTCCTGTTTTCCCCCAATCTGTCCAAGTCACCCTGATTCATAGCTATACAGCACAGAAACAGGCCCTTCGGCCCAACTCATCTGTGTCAACCAAGCTAGTTCCACCTGCCTGCACCTGCCCAATATCTCTCCATTCCTTTCCAATCCATGTACCTTCCAAATGTCTTTTAAGTGTCATCATTGTACCCATCTCTACCACTTCCTCTGGCAGATCGTTCCATATTGGCACCACCCTCTTGTATGAAAAAGATGCCCCTCAGGTCTCTTTTAAGATAGACACAAAAAGCTGGAGGCAGCATCTCTGGAGAAAAGTAATAGGTGACGTTTCGGATCAAGACCCCTCTTCAGGACCCAAAACATCACTACCTTTTCTCCAGAGATTCTGCCTGACCCTCAGAGTTACTCCAGCTTTTTGTGTCTATTTTCGGTTTAAACTAGCATCTGCAGTTCCTTCCTACAGATTCAACCTATCTATGTATTCTTGGTCGCAACTTAGAGAAGCGTTACAAAATGCATTCAGGATCATATGAAATAATTGGGTGGATTGTTATGAGGGGGTGTTTGGTAGCAGAGGAATGGGACAGGTCAATTGCCATATCTGCATATGCCTCAAACTTATTGAAGATTTTTGCACTGTAGGTTGTTATCTGACCCAGATGGTAATAATAATGATGAATTTTGGTACTTCAGTTTTTCCACAACATCCTTCTCAGGATCATTAGAAAAACAGTTAAATAGTATGTGATTTTTGTGGAAATAGAAAGAAGAGATCTGGGATGTTAAGGTCAAAAAGTTATAAGAATGTGTTCTTCCGCAGTAGAATTTTACTTGATCCAGTAGCAAGTGCCTGTTCCTTGAACATTTAATAAACATCCAAGTGCTTGGCATAGTGTTCTATCTCAATCTTGATGCAGGAACAGTGGACTGCCAATTCCATTATAAGACTAACATCGCATTCCTAACAATTCAGATAACAGGCCAAATACAAAAATATTCATCCGATTATGTAAGATGGAAAAGTATGGCAGATTAGGGTAGAAATCGTAGATGTAAGAACAAACCACCCACAGCTTTTTCTGGGAATTGGCATCCTCCGCAGGGTTGTTTACCCTAATTTAATCATAAAAAAGGACATTTTGATATCATCTGCAAACTTATGAATCAAACCTGGATAGTGTGGATGTGGAGATGATGTTTCCACTTGTGGGAGAGTCCAGGACCACAGGCCATATCCTCAGAATAAAAGGACGTATCTTAAGAAAGGAGATGAGGGGGAATTTCTTGAGTCAGAGAGTGGTGAATCTGTGGAATACACAGACAGCTGTTGAGGCCAAGTCAATGGATATTTTTAAGAAGAATATTGACAGATTCTTGACTAGTAAGAGTGTCAGCGGTTATGGGGCAAACACAGGACAATGGGGTTGAGAGGATAAGATAGATGGCAGAGTAGATTTGATGGGCCAAATGGCCTAATTCTGCTACTATAACTTTTGAACTTATGAACATGAATTTATACACAATTAGCTCCGCGTTTGAACCCATGGACCAACACGGCAACCGTTGTTTTTTTTATCAAGGTATCATGCAGGACCCAAAGTTTGATGTCATTTGTTGAGCTATATTTCAGTTTGGTCTTCATGAAGCTGCAACAGTTGAAATAAAGAACCACATCTCATTTATTGATATCATTAGGGTGAAGGCAAGTTTGGACAGGCATGGTTTCTTTGGAAAAGATAGCACAGGTAATTTTGATAAGGTGTGAGATCATGTTTCAAGTCCTTGTAAAGCTGGTATCCAAATTGTTACAATATACAACAATAGATGCGTACAGCAAGCTGGAAGCCATTGTGCTAATGCCAACTTCTTGTTAGTGAAATCTTAAA
Source organism: Malacoraja senta (assembly GCA_038087875.1). Taxonomy (NCBI): domain Eukaryota; kingdom Metazoa; phylum Chordata; class Chondrichthyes; order Rajiformes; family Rajidae; genus Malacoraja; species Malacoraja senta. Next base: position 115,961 of record JAXLNO010006087.1, on the reverse strand, counting down.
CTTTCAGGCTAGATATGCCACAGGTGATCAATGACTAAACACATTCTGTTATGTTGTGCTTTGAGTATCATCAGTGTCTATGGATACAGTGTGGAAAGTGATCACATTTGCTCCTGTGTGAATTTGGCAAACCAGTTGATCTATTGTTAGATCTATTGTCAGGACTGATGCATCAATATGCTTTCCCTTGAGCTTTTCAACAAGCCACAACATGTTATAGATAATATATATTGCATTTAATGTCTGCATATGAAGTATTGCCCGTGCCCCCGCTCCTCACTCACCCATTTGTACCTTGTCATCACACCACCCTCCCTAGTTGTTCTTTTTCTTACAACACAACCTTTCTGTTTTGTGCCTGGTTGTGGCATGTTGAATTGAAGCAGTGTATACAGGATTAACAGCAACCTGTAGTTCCACATCCACATGTTTTTCCACAAACAAATTGGCTATATAGGAGCATTCAACACATTAACATTATTAATTGCAGAGCATTGTGGATGCAGCCCAGACCATCATGCTAACCAACCTCCCTTTGCTCAGTCCACCTGGACCTACCTGATCTCCCAGTTGCTAAACACTTTAATTCCTCTTCCCATTCCCACACTGACCTTTCTGTCCTAGGCCTCCTCCATTGTCAGAGTGAGGCTATATGCAAATTGAAGAAACAGCATCTCATATTTTGCTTAGACAGCTTACAACCCAGGGGTATGAATATTGATTTCTCAAACTTCAAGTAACCCCTGCATTCCCTCTCTCTCCATCCCTCCTCCACCTAATTCACACCAGCTTTCATTCTCACCTAGCTACAGCTAACAACGGCCTGTTTCCTTTATCATTGTTACCTTTTTGCAGCTCTTTCATTTGTTTGTTCTGGATCTCTCTACATCCCTGTCCTTTCTCTCTCATTCCCCTTTCCCCTGACTCTCAGTCTGAAGAAGGGTCTTGACTCGAAACGACACCCATTCCTTTACTCCAGAGATGCTGCCTGTCCCACCGAGTTACTCCAACACTTTGTGTCTAGTGATTGATGGATACAGATATGGTGGGGGTGATTGGCAGATGGGTGGAGTAAGTGGCAAAGAGATGTAAAGGTGAGAAAAGGGCATCAGATGAGTATCCACCTAACACTTGCCGAGTCTTGCCAACCCTCACTCTCTTTTTCAGCTTTCTGAGCAATATACATTAGAATGTGGAAATAATGGCCGATTCAATTGATCATAAGATTGACATTTTACATGTATTGAACAATAGCGTAAAACTCAGGCAGGCTTAAGAATACTAAACTAATCTCAAAATAAAATTCCAATACTTTTTAAGATTGAGTTATGTTTAATGCAACACACTGATGACGATGACAGTTTCCTGTCTTCAGGAAATGAATCAAAGGTTCAAAGGTCAGTTTATTGTCACGTGATTGGAATAGAATAATAGGGGGGGGTGATAGTGAGAAAGATATTTCATTCAGCATGCTGCCAACCTTAGTAAGCTTCAAATGATTTATTCTTTCAACTAGAACGATTTTCTCAGGGTAAATAATTGAATTTGATAGCACATCCATAAGTTTTAAGTTTCTCTTTTTATATTTGCCCACGCTATGTTTAGATCCATTTTTATTTAGGTGGTTAAAGAGATGGCTTTTTTGGAGTAGGTTAAAGGAGAGGGAGAAGGAGAGATGCAAGGGTTTAAAGAAACTATTCCAAATGGTGCATCTTCCATGATGCGTATCCTTTAAATGATGGTAGAACGTGAGAGATGGATGCGGGGAGGATGTTTCCACTAGTGGGAGAGTCTAGGACTAGAGATCATAGCCTCAGAATTAAAGGACATTCCTTTAGGAAGGAGATGAGAAGGAATTTCTTTAGTCGGAAGGTGGTGAATCTGTGGAATTCTTTGCCACAGAAGGCTGTGGAGGCCGTCAATGAACATTTTTACAGCAGAGATCGATAGAATCTTGATTAGTACGGGTGTCAGGTATTATGGAGGAAAGGCAGGAGAGTGGGGTTAGGAGGGAGAGATAGATCAGCCATGATTGAATAGTGGAGTAGAATTCATGGGCTGAATGGCCTAATTCTGCTCCTATTACTTATGAAATAATGGTGCAGGATGCGAAGGAAGTCTGGGTTATGGGATTTAGAATATAGAGATTTTTGAGTTTGGGAGATGTGACATATTCTTTAATTAGGCAATGGTGTCTAAAGAAAAACAGTCTTCATTTCATAGATAGACAAAAAAGCTGGAGAAACTCAGCGGGTGAGGCAGCATGTATGGAGTGAAGGAAATAGACAACGTTTCAGGTCGAAACCCTTCTGATATACGAGACCAAAATGACTTTGATAAAGGGAGATGCCAATTTTAAATTGGATGCATTGAGGGTCAGTAGCCAATAACGATCAACTAGACAATGGTATGCAAAGATACATTTTTTCAGCCAAACATGGGATGTTAATTTTACTGAATGTTAAGGATGGGTAACCAGCCATGAAGCATTTCAAGAATTAAATTTGGATGGAGATTGGCATTATTATGAAGACAGAATTAGACTGTATTTCTTAGTGAATCGGAATATGGGCACAGACATTTAGCTTGGGTCTGAGTAGAAACTGAATTTGTGCATAGTTCTCCTCAGAATCTAATTCAGTATGAAGCCATAGCAGAGAGAAAATTGATGATGAACCTGCAGAGGTGGAATTGTTTAATATAGAAATGTGTGAGCCATGGAAATTTCCATTTGTGTTGAAGAGGCTCTAACATTCCAAAGAGGAAGAAAGATTCCAAGGGGAGTAAGGGGCGAACGTGGCTGACAAGGGAGGTCATGGACAGTATAAAAATAAAGGAGAAGAAGTATAACATAGCAAAGATGAGCGGGAAGTCAGAGGCTTGGGCAACTTTTAAAGAGCAACAGAAGATAACTAAAAAGGCAATACGGGGAAAAAAAGATGAGGTACGAAGGTAAGCTAGCCAAGAATATAAAGGAGGATAGTAAAAGTTGAAGAGTTGAACAGGTAAATTGGATCCATCTTCACTAAGGAGGACACAAACAATCCCCCTGATGTACTAGGCCAGAGGATCTGGGTTGATGGAGGAACTGAAGGAAATTCACATTAGACAGGAAATGGTGTTGGGTAGACTGATGGGACTGAAGGCAAATAAATCCCCAGGGCCTGATGGTCTGCATCCCAGGGTACTTAAGGAGGTGGCTCTAGAAATTGTAGACACATTGGTGATCATTTTCCAATGTTCTATAGATTCAGGATTACTTCCTGTGGATTGGAGGGTAGCAAATGTTATCCCACTTTTTAAGAAAGATGGGAGAGAGAAAACAGGGAATCATAGACCAGTTAGCCTGACATCGGTGGTGGGGAAGATGCTGGAGTCAATTATAAAAGATGATATAGCGGCACATTTGGATAGCAGTAGCAGGATCGGTCCGAGTCAACATGGATTTACGAAGGTGAAATCATGCTTAACTAATCTACTGGAATTTTTTGAGGATGTAACTAGGAAAATGGACAAGGGAAAGCCAGTAGATGTAGTGTACCTGGATTTTCAGAAAGCATTCGATAAGGTCCCACATAGGATATTAGTGGTGCAGATGCATGGCAGATGCAGTTTAATGTGGATAAATGTGAGGTTATCCACTTTGGTGGCAAAAACAGGAAGGCAGATTATTATCTAAATGGAGTCAATTTGGGAAAAGGGGAAGTACAACAGGATCTGGGGGGTCCTTGTTCATCAGTCAATGAAAGTAAGCATGCAAGTAAGGCAGGCAGTGAAGAAAGCAAATGGCATCTTGGCATTCATAACAAGAGGAGTTGAGAATAGGAGCAAAGAGGTCCTTCTGCAGTTGTACAGGGCCCTAGTGACACCACACCTGGAGTAATGTGTGCAATGTTGGTCTCCCAATTTGAGGAAGGATTTTCTTGCTATTGAATGTGTGCAGTGTAGCTTCACCAGGTTAATTCCCGGGATGGCGGGACTGTCATATGTTGATGGAATGGAGTGGCTGGGCTTGTACACTCTGAAATTTAGAATTTAGAGAGGGGATCTTATTGAAACATATAAGATTATTAAGGGTTTGGACATGCTAGAGGCAGGAAACATGTTCCCGATGTTAGGGGAGTCCAGAACCCAGGAGCCACAGTTTAAGAATAAGGGGTAAGACATTTAGAACGGAGAAGAGGAAAAACGTTTTCATCCAGAGAGTTGTGCATCTGTGGAATTCTCTGCCTCAGAGGGCGGTGGAGGCTGGTTCTCTGGATGCTTTCAAGAGAGAGCTAGACAGAGCTCTTAAAGATAGCGGAGTCAAGGGATGTGGGGAGAAGGCAGGAACGGGGGTACTGATTGTGGATGATCAGCCATGATCACATTGAATGGTGGTGCTGGCCCGAGGGGCCGAATGGTCTACTCCTGCACCTATAGTCTGTTGTCTATCAACTGATGTGAAAGTTAGAGCTGTACAATTAGCCTCTGATCACTATCCGATTCAATCTTTTGAAGATCGTGTGAGATCCATGCTGGTCTCTAGAGTCTTAAAAAAAAAAAGGCCACATCTGGCTAATGGAAAACCCAAAATAAACCTGCCAGCACTTACTAAAACTAATGGCTGAGACAACCTGCTTTTAACATCATCTTAGCAAGTCATGGCTATTTTGCACAAACATTTTGGTCCATTTAAAATGATCCATGTTTGCACAAGCCAATGGCTCTTATTGAGATCTCACTCATTTAGTGGAAATTAAACCCCTAGAAAATATATTATTTGGATGAAAGAACCATTGAACGATGATTTATCTTCTGGTTGGGCAGTGTACTGAAACATTATATCTGGTTTTCATTCATGAAAATGGTTACTTGCTGATGATGTTAGAAGGCAATGTATCTACATTTATCTTTAATTTATTTTTTTGTGATTTGGGTTTCATTAGCAAGACTAACATTTATTACCTTTGCAATTTGAGTTAGAGTCATAGAGAGTCATCGAGCCATACAGGCCCATTGGCCCAATTAGCCCACACTGATCAACAATATCCCATCTACAGTAGTCCCATTTGTCTGCGTTTGGCCCATATCCCTCAAAAACTGTCCTTTCCATGTAGCTGTTTAATTGCTTCTTAAACATTGCATCAGTCCCCGCCTCAACTACCTCCTCTGGCAGCTCGTTCCATACACCCACCACTTTGTCTGAAAAAGTTACCTCTCAGCTTACTATAACATCTTTCCCCCGTCACCATAAAACTGTGCCCCCTGGTTCTCGATCCCCCTACTCTGGGCAAGAGACTCCGTGCGTCTACCCGAGCTATTCCTCTCATAATTTTATACACCTCTATAAGATCGCCCCTCATCCTCCTGCACTCCAGGGAATAGAGTCCCTGCCTACTCAACCTCTCCCTATAGCTCAGACTCTCAAGTCCTGGCAACATCCTTGTAAATCTTATATGCTCCCTTTCTAACTTAACGACATATTTCCTATAACATTGTGCCCACAACAGTTGAAGCATCTATTTACCAAAAATAAACACCAAGTGCTGGAGTAACTCAACAGGTCAGGCAGCATCTATGGAGACAAATGGAGTTCTTTGTTTCTATGTCTATTTACCAGGCTATTTCAAAAGTCAGTTATAAATCAATTATATTACAATATGCACTACAATCGTGCACCATTTGAAGTACAATCTTGCACCATTCTGCTGTTTTGCACTCATTATATTTATTATTATAATCATCATTACTGCATGTATACTGTTTACTTTGCCACCTTCATATGGATAAGGAATTTCATTACACCCTGCTGTATATGGCAATAAACTAAATATGTCGGAAGGAACTGCAGATGCTGGTTTAAACCGAAGATAGACACAAAATGCTGGAGTAACTCTGTGGGACAGGCAGCATCTCTGGATGGAAGGAATGGTTGACGTTTCAGGTCCTATCACTTATGACCTTATGACACTCTCCAGCTCAAAACTGACTTGGCTCCAGAGCATCCACAATAATCGACATCATGGAGTAAAAAAAACCTCATCCACCAAATGACCACTGAGTTTGGAGAAATTGAAAGTGGAGTAAAGCCAAGTAAACTTCATCCACGGTCCTGCTTTCATCAATTTTCTTAGATACCTCCACAAAAACTCGGTCAGATTCGTGAGGCAGGACTTCTCGTACTCAAAACCATGCTAATCCCCCCCCTAATCAATCTCTCAGTGGCATCAACCTGACATTAAATGGCTGGACAGGGAGACGTAAAACTCAGGTTTGGCCTGAGATGACTGAGATGGTTTTAAAATTGGTTGTAATGTTTGAAGTGGAAAGGTCACAGAACTGGAGGCAGTGGATGAACTTCCTGGAGCCATGATGTGTTATTTGGATATTGAGGGGGATTTAGGGTTGGGGGTAAGAGGGAGGAGTGGGAACAGAAGAAATCAGAGAGGGATCCGCAGGACAAATTTGTGTCGTATCTAAGGTTGTGTGGGAATTATGTCTAAAGTTTCCTCTTCTCCCAATCCACAAATCATCGGGAAGCAGTCAGAGCATTTTATCATTTTATAACCAGATGTGAGGCCCTCATGGCCCCATCATCTCAGCTGGCTTCCCGGACCCGGTACATTTGATTGGATTCTCATTTTTACAGAGGGACTAAAGGGCCTGTCCCACTGCGGCGACCTAATTTGTGAGTAGAAGAGTTTGAGCTTGACTCAAACTCGCAGTATGGTCGACACGTGGTCCTAGGAAGTCCTAGGAGGTCACTGGAACTCTCCTTCAAGCTCGAGGGAAGTTCCCGCATACTCGCGGCCTCAGTTTGGTCAAGGAATATTTTTCAGCATGTTGAAAAATTTTCCGCGAGTGAAAATTGGTCGGCATGGTTCTTTTGAACTCGTAATGCAGTGGGAGTGGGGTCGCTAGGCAGTCGAGGTAGCCGTAGGCAATCTCCTTTGCTGACCGGGGATTTTAATTGGCTCATTGGAGTTTTCAGAACCAAGGTAAACCGACCGGTAATGTTAAATGCCCGCTGAACTTTATTAAAAGTTGTCTGGGCTTCTTAAAAGTGTCTGCACTCCTTCTCCCCCCCTCTCCCCCCCCTTTCTCCCCCCCCTTCTCCCCCCCCCTTCTCCCCCTCCCTTCTCCCCCCCTTCTCCCCCCCCTTCTCCGCCCCCCTTCTCCCCCCCCTCTCCCCTCCCCCTTTCTCCCCCCCTTTCTCCCCCCCTTCTCCCCCTCTCCCCTCCCCCCTTCACCCCCCTTCTCCCCCCCTTCTCCCCCCCCCTTCTCCCCCCCCTCTTCCCTCCCCCCTTCTCCCCCCTTCTCTCCCCTTCACCCCCCCCATTCTCCCCCCTTCTCCCCCCTTCTCCCCCCTTCTCTCCCCCCCTTCTCTCCCCCCCTTCTCTCCCCCCCCTTCGTTCGTGTGTGTGTGTGTGTGTGTGTGTGTGTGTGTGTGTGTGCGTGTGTGCGTGCGTGCGTGTGCGTGCGTGCGTGCGTGTGTGTGTGTGTCTCGCGGTTTCTTCGCTGACGGTTGATCCAGCTCGAGGTTTTTCAGGCGAGTGCGCTCGAGCTTGAAGGTCGAAGACAGTCGCTGAAAAGTGGCGTTAGTGGGACAGGCCCTTTAGGGGTGGAATGGCCGGGGGTAGATATCAGTAATCACTGAACTCCGAACTAGAAACATAAGCATCCTCTCACCAAGCTGCACAATCAACGAAAACATATCAATAAGATGATCCTCCAATAATCCCACATGATCATAAACCGAGATCAACACTGAACTGAGATAATTGCTGTGACACATTGATGCAGAGGATTTTTCTAACTGCACTGAAACAGGTAAACAAAAGTTTGGATTTTATATCAAGAAGAACTCATCTTTCTTATATGCAGGACAGTTTCCCAGGAAGATAGGTTCCTAAGTGAGAAATGGCATTACATCTCACGAACAAATGCTAATCTTACGTATCCTGTAATCATAGCTCTCCATTCCTGGCAAAACTCACTTTGAAATCACTAAAATAATTTCCAGTGTTCATCCTGAAATTGGCCACTAATTACCCATTTGATATCTGGGTCCCTTGGGAATAAGTTATCCTGGCAGATGGGATAATGATGCACAACATTGCCCCTTCAATTGAATGACCCAATTACTAATTTGCCAAAAGGCATTTTCTTCCTTTCACTCATGTAATCAGTGTATCAGGATGGTATGACTTGCTTTAGGCACCCATCCTTTCTTGTTAAGTAATAAAAACATCCATAATTAATAACAGGAATCAATTTGGCGGCCTGCAATTGTTGATGATAAATAGCCATGGGTGAAAGCAAAATGAATAGTGCCGGACGAAATAAATTATTGTGATAATTATTGGCTTTTCATATCACTGCATGCACACGATATAACTCAGCATAATAACCAAATGCAAAATACTGCAGATGTTGGAAATCCTAAATAAAACAGAAAATACTGGAAATATTCAGCAGGCTATGTTGTACGAGAAGCAGAATTAACATTTCGGATTGAAGATGGATACAGAATGCTGGAGTAACTCAGCGGGTCAGGCAGCATCTCTGGAGGAAAGGAATAGGTCTTCTTCTTTGCATGGCGTGCACAGCCTAAAGTTGTAGGACAACGTGTTCTATTTGATCTTATTTGATTGTGCACGCCAGGTTGATTTCATTCGTCGAAACAGGGCGGACCACGTGAAGGTTGCAATCTCGCACCCCAAGGAATAGGTGGTGTTTCGGGTCGAGGTCCTTCATTTCAGATTGGTGAGTTTCCATTTTTATTTATATTTATAGCTTTTTCTTAATTGCAAATGCAACCGGTACATAACAAAACAGAAAGATACAAAAATAAATGTTTTTTTAAATATAGTGTCTTTCACATCCCATTCCAAAGTATTTTAAAACATATGTAGGAAAGAACTGCAGATGCTGGTTTAAATCGAAGGTAGACACAAAATGCTGGAGTATCTCAGCAGGTGAGGCAGCATCACTGGAGAGAAGGAATGAGCGACCTTGTGGGTCGAGACCCTTATTCAGACTGTATTTTAAAACATGTTCTACTTTTCATGTAGATTAGGGAAGGCCTGCTTCCCATTTAATCCTCATTTCTGATGGTTTCACCTAATCTGACATGAAGCAATTTAAGGGGCTGTCCCACTGCGGCGATCTAATCCGCGAGTTCAGATGAGTGTCTGCGACCTTCAAGCTCGAGGGCACTCACCTGGAAAACCTCGAGCTGGATCGACCGTCAGCGATGAAACCGCGAGCTGGATCGACCGACCGCACACACACACAATACACAAACACATCGCAAAGGCGGGGACCAGGGAAAGCGGGGTAGCACTGTCTGAAATTCACATCCGCGATGAAGAGGAAGGTAAAAGACGGCTGCACAATTTACGGTAATTCATTCAGAGAGCACGGTGGGTGGGGGGGGAGAGAAGGGGGGAGAAGGGGGGAGAAGGGGGGAGAAGGGGGTGAAGGGGGGAGAAGGGGGGAGAAGGGGGGGAGAAGGGGGGAGAAGGGGGGAGAAGGGGGGGAGAAGGGGGGAGGAGTGGGGAGGAGGGGGGAGGAGGGGGGAGGAGGGGAGGAGAAGGGGGGGGGAGAAGGGGGGGGAAGGAGTGGAGACACTTTTAAGAAGTCAGACAACGTTTAATAAAGTTTAGCGGGCATTTACCCGTTGGTTTTCCTTGGTCCTAAAAACTCCAATGACAATAGTCAATAGACAATAGGTGCAGGAGTAGGCCATTTGGCCCTTCAAGCCAGCACCGCCATTCAATGTGATCATGGCTGATCATCCACAATCAGAACCTGCTTCCACCGCCCTCTGAGGCAGAGAATTCCACAGACTCACCACTCTCTGTGAGAAAAAGTTCCTCGTCTCCGTTCTAAATGGCTTACTCGTTATTCTTAAACTGTGGGCCCTGGTTCTGGACTCCCCCGCCATCGGGAACATGTTTCCTGCCTCTAGTGTGTCCCATCCCTTAACAATCTTATATGCTTCAATGAGATCCCCTCTCATCCTTCTAAACTCAAGAGTGTACAAGCCCAGCTGCTCCATTCTCTCAGCATATGACAGTCCCACCATCCTGTGAATTAACCTTGTAAACCTACGCTGCACTCCCTCAATAGCAAGAATGTCCTTCCTCAAATTAGGGGACCAAAACTGCACACAATACTCCAGGTGTGGTCTCACTAGGGCTCTGTACAACTGCAGAAGGACCTCTTTGCTCCGATATTCGATTCCTCTTATTATAAAGGCCAACATGCCATTGCCTTTCTTCACTGCCTGCTGTACCTGCATGCTTACTTTCATAGATTGATGTACAAGGACCACCAGATCCCGTTGTACTTCCCCTTTTCCCAACGACGCCATTTAGATAGTAATCTGCCTTCCTGTTTTTGCTACCAAAGTGGATAACCTCACATTTATCCGCATTAAACTTCATCTGCCATGCATCTGCCCACTCCCCCAACCTGTCCAAGTCACCCTGCATTCTCATAGCATCATCCTCACAGTTCACACTGCCACCCAGCTTTGTGTCATCTGCAAATTTGCTAATGTTACTTTGAATCCCTTCATCCAAATCATTGATGTATATTGTAAATAGCTGCGGTCTCAGCACCGAGCCTTGCGGTACCCCATTAGTCACTGCCTGCCGTTCTGAAAGGGACCCGTTAATCCCTACTCTTTGTTTCCTGTCTGCCAACCACTTCTCTATCCATGTCAGCACTCTACCCATTTTCCCACTAATCTCTTATGCGGGACCTTATCAAATGCTTTCTGAAAGTCCAGGTACACTACATCCACTGGCTCTCCCTTGTCCATTTTCCGAGTTACATCTTCAAAAAATTCTAGAAGATTAGTCAAGCATGATTTCCCCTTTGTAAATCCATGCTGACTCGGACCGGTCCTGTTACTGCTATCCAAATGTGCGGCTATGTCATCTTTTATAATTGACTCCAGCATCTTCCCCACAACCGATGTCAGGCTAACTGGTCTATAATTCCCCGCTTTCTCTCTCCCGCCTTTCTTAAAAAGTGGGATAACATTATCTACCCTCCAATCCACAGGAACTGATCCTGAGTCTATAGAACATTGGAAAATGATCACCAATGCATCCACAATTTCGAGAGCCACTTCCTTAAGTACCCTGGGATGCAGACCATCAGGCCCTGGGGATTTATCAGCCTTCAGTCCCATCATTCTATCCAACGCCATTTCCTGCCTAATGTGGATTTCCTTCAGTTCCTCTGTCACCCCAGATCCTCTGGCCACTACTATATCAGGAAGATTGTTTGTGTCCTCCTTAGTGAAGACAGATCCAAAGTACCTGTTCAACTCATCTGCCATTTCCTTGTTCCCCATAATAAATTCACCTTTTTCAGTCTTCAAGGGTCCAACTTTGGTCTTAACTAATTTTTTTCCTCTTCACATACCTAAAGAAGCTTTTACTATCCTGCTTTATATTCTTGGCTAGCTTACCTTCGTACCTTATCTTTTCTCCCCGTATAGTCTTTTTGGTTATCTTCTGTTGTTCTTTAAACATTACCCAATCCTCTTGCTTCCCGCTCATCTTTGCTACGTTGTACTTCTTCGCTTTAATTTTTATACTGTCCCTGACGTCCCTTGTCAGCCACGGTCGTCCCTTTCTCCTCTTGGAATCTTTCTTCCTCCTAGGAATGAACTGATCCTGCACCAATGAGCCAATTAAAATGCCTGGTCAGCGAAGGAGATTGCCTATGGCTGCCCTCGACTGCCTGTAACTAAATAGCGACCCCACTCCACTGCACTACGAGTGAAAAAGAACCATGCCAACCAATTTTTGCTCGCGGAAATTTTTTCAACATGCTGAAACATTTTCCGCGACCTAGCTGAGGCCGCGTGTATGCGGGAACATCCCTCGAGCATAAAGGAGTGTTCCAGTGACCTCATAGGACCTCCTAGGACCACGTGTCGACCATGCTGCAAGTTTGAGTCGAGGGCAAACCCTTCTAAACTCGCAGATTAGGTTGCTGCAGTGGGACAGCCCCTTTACAGCAATTTTCTCCATTCATAGGTGACCTTTGGTCAGTTTGGTCCGCCCACATGGAAGCAGCCGTTCACCATTTTACTGATCCCCTCTCTCCTCCTCCTTCTCACAATTTCTACATAATAACATTTCCCTCCCCTTATCATACAGCTATTCTAGATGTATCTAACTGCTTATTGGCCCATCCTATACCTGCAAATGAACGCATGCAACCATGTCCATTCAATTAGTTTAGTTTGGTTTAGAGATACAGTACGGAAACAGGCCGACCGGGTACGCACCGACCAGCGATCCCCGCACATTAACAATATCCTACACACATTAGGGACAATTTACACTTATACCAATCCAATTAACCTACAGACCTGTACATCTTTGTAGTGTGGGAGGAAACTGAAGATCTCGGAGGAAACCCACACGGTCACGGGGAGAACATACAAACAGACAGCACCCGTAGTCGGGATCAAACCCGGGTCACTGGTGCTGCAAGCGCTGTAAGGCAGCAACTCTACTGCTGCGCTAGGGCATAATAATTCTGAGTGGACTTAGGAAGGTAGATGCCAGAAGGCTGTTTCCACAAGATGGACTGTCAAGAAGAAAGGCATACGTCTGTGCTAAAGGATCAGCCACTTAAGCCTGAGGTAATGAGAAATTTCGTTGGCGTCTGAATCTATGGAATTTTTTGCCTCTGATAGTCAGTTATTGATTTTTTCCTGGGCCAAAGATTGATAAATTTTTTGATACCAAGAAATTTAGGGATCAGGACAACAGCAAGCGTTCACAGATCAGCTGCACTGAATGGTGTAGCAGACATGAAAGACAGAATGGGTTCCCGTTCCTGCTCTTCCCTATGTTCCAATCTTGATCTTTCGCTACCGTGAAAGTGTGTCACTGTTAACCAATTATGACAGCGAGATTGAGTCTGGCTTCAAAAGACTTGAGGTTAAATGACCTGTCAAGGCGCTCTGCTGAGATCTCACTTGAAGGACAGCTACATGTTGAAATTATCAACGGTCTGCAAGATGCTTTGGAGCATTAGCTCAAAAAGAAGGGATATTGGTTTCAAGAAGAGTAAGGTAGGAACGAGTGCAAAACGGAGTAAAATACCTTTGACAAGAGAGCAACTCTCATGGAAAATGAAAAAGTGTTCCAAACTTCTTTGAAGTGATTTAAAGTTGAAACATAAACTATTTCCAGACTACTTGAAGTTACAGATGCTGGGATACCGGTTATTTTTTATGCATTACCCAATATGATTCAAGCTGTCTTCATTTGCTTTGAATATTTTATGGTGTGGTTCCCATATTACTGAGGAGGTGACAGGAGCAACCAGAAACAGCAAAGAGAGGAAGCTTGTACCATGGTTTAGGATAGAGCAAAATTAATAGCCGTTGCTAAAACTAGGCAAACATGTTAGTCCTTCAGATGGTAACATGCAGTACGAGGAAGCAAACTGTGGTCTGTGGCAGTAAATATACGGAGGAAATTTGTGCAAGATGTATAAGATTTTATTGAAGAAGGCTGAAATCAAAACCATCCTTTCCCTCCCGGAAGGGAGAAATATTATTATTTCAGCAGCAAATATTTCAGCATGGTTGATTTGAACTGGCTGTGATTTACTCTGGATAATAACTACGCAAGCACATCAAAATTCTTTCAGTGAGAAATCAATCCATTCAAGAGCATTTATATATATTTTTTATTTGAGGATGGTAATATCTGTACCGTGGCCTGATGAATCAGAGTTAGATTCAATTCTAATCCAAACAGAATAGTTTGGAGAATATCACTCGATCTTGTGCAATTCACTGCATTTGATTTTTCTGTCTATTTTTCAGCATTAGTCAGGCAGTATGTTATTGCCCTACTTATGATGGACTGGAAAGCAACTGATGCCAAATGTATCTGAAGATTTAGCTAATTTCCCTCTGTTCTACCTACGTATATGACCCAGACATACCTCCAACCCCCTCACCCTGAACACAGGATTCCCCCCAGGGTTGCGTCCTCAGCCCCCTACTGTACTCCCTGTACACACATGACTGTGTGGCCAGGTTCAGATCCAACTCCATCATCAAGTTTGCTGATGACACTGTGGTGGTGGGCCTGATCTCCGATAACGATGAGAAAGCTACCTGGAGGTGGTGGCTGACCTGGCACTCTGGTGTCAGGACAACAGCCTCCTCTTGAATGTCACAAAAACTAAGGAGCTGATTGTGGACTTTAGAAGGGCTCAACATCCGAGGACGTACACGTCACTGGGGATAAATGGGACTACTGTGGATAGGGTGAGCAGCTTTAAATACCTGGGAGTCCAAATCACAGAGGATCTGACATGGACAACACACACTGCCGCACTGGTGAGTAAGGCAAGGCAGCGCCTTTACCACTTCAGGCAGTTGAGGAATTTCAGAGTCTCTTTGAGGATCCATCAATCCTTCTACTCTGGTGCAGTAGAAAGCATCCTGACCGGAAACATCTCGATCTGGTTTGGGAACAGCAATGCCGAAGGCTCTGCAGAGAGTACTGCGTTCGGCCGAACGCACCATGGGAATTGCACTCCCCCTCCCTAGTAGTACCTATACACCAGGAGGTGCAGATCCAGAGCAGGCAAGGTCATGAAGGACCCCTACCACCCCAGCAATGGACTGTTCCAGCTGCTACGGTCAGGCAAGCGCCTCCGCTGTCGCGCTGCAAAACGAGAGAGGATGAGGCGGAGTTTCTTCCCACAGGCCATCAGGACTGTAAACTCTGATCTCACCGGGGCGTAATTACTGTTGTGTCTTTTTTTGTATGTAAATACTGGTTCTGTTTTGTTCTGTTCTGTTGTTCTGTTGTTTTGCAAAATCCTGCAGGCATTGCCACTGTACATCTTGTATGTGTATGTGACAAATAAAGTTGACTTGACTTGAGGCTAGCTCAGAGAAGCTGTTCATTTTACAGACATTTAGCATTTCAATTAGATTATCACTTAACTTTGTAATGCAAAGAATATGAGGTGTGTATGTACAATCCATCTTCATTATTTAATCATTTAATCCTTGATATTATTCTTGATGAATAAAAAAAACATAAATTCAAATTTGTTCATGAAAAAATTGGTATGTGACAATGTAAATGATGTTGATGTTGATGAATGCAATCAGTTTCAACATCACTACTAATAGAGTGACTGGGGAAAAACTTGGGCAAATGTGAGGTTGTTTACTTTGGACCAAAAATATTAAAATGGAGTCCTTTCCACACAGTGAGCCTGGAGGAGATGTAGAGGAGACTTGTAGTCCATTTATTTTGATCAAAAGGTCATAAATCTAAGGTTTCAAGGTCAGTTTATTGTCACATGTACCAATTAAGGCACAGTTAAATTTGAGTTATCATACAGCCATACTAAGTGAAAAGCAACAAGACACATAACCACATAAAAGTTAACATAAACATCCATCACAGTGAATTCCACATTTCTCACTGTGATGGTAGGCAATAAAGTTTTCAATCTTCTTCCTCTTTGTTCTCCTGCGGTCGGGCAGTCAAACCATCTGCAGTCGGGCGATCAAAGCCCCTGCAACCGGTGGTGGAAGCCCCGGTCGGGGTGATCGAAACTCCCACATCGGGGCGGTTGAAACCCTCTCCGCGGCATGGAGTTCCCGAGTCGGCCTCTTCTCCCCAGAGACCGCAGGCTTCACAGGCCCCGCGGTTGGAGCCTCGATCGCCGGCAAAGGGATTGCAAGCTCTGCGATGTTAAAGTCTCTGCGCCTTGGAGCACCGGATGGGTCTCCAGGAAATGCCGCCAACTCCACGATGTTAGGCCACAGTGCGGACGGAGAGACCTTACGGAAAAAAATCGCATCTCCATCGATGTAAGAGATTGAAAAAAATGTTTTCCCCAAACCCCCCACCCCCACCCCCAACATAAAACAAACCAAGGAGAAATTTTTCTCCCTGTCAACCACATTCTCCTGCCTTCTCCCTATAAGCTTTGCCACCCTTACTAATAAAGAAACTGTTGATCTCCGCTTTAAAAATACCCATTGACAACCTCCAGAGCCGTCAGTGGCAATGAATTGTGGAATTCTCTGCCTCAGAGGGCGGTGGAGGCAGGTTCTCTGGATGCTTTCAAGAGAGAGCTAGATACGGCTCTTAAAAATAGTGGTCAGGGGATATGGGGAGAAGGCAGGAACGGGGTACTGATTGGGGATGATCAGCCATGATCACATTGAATGGTGGTGCTGGCTCGAAGGGCCGAATGGCCTACTCCTACACCTATTGCCTATTGTCTATTGAATTCTATAGATTCACCAGCCTCTGACTAAAGAAATTCCTCCTTATCTCCTTTCTAAAGGTAAGTCCTTTTATTCTGAGGCTGTGCCCTCTGGTCCTAGACACTAACACTCGTGGAAAAATCCTCTCCACATCCACACCATCCAGGCCTTTCACGATTTGGTAGGATTCAGTGAGATCCTCCTCATCCTTCTAAACTCCAGCGAGCACAAACCCAGAGATGTCAAAAGCTCATCATATGTTAATCCAAACATCCCAGGGATCATTTTTGTAAACCTCTTCTAGACTCTCTGCAATGCCAGCACATCCCTCCTCAGATATGGAGCCCAAAACTGCTCACAATACTCCAAATGTGGTTTGACCAGTGCCTCATAAAGCCTCAGCATTATATCCCTGTTTTTATATTCTAGTCCTCTTGAAACAAATGTTAACATTGTATTTGCCTTCCTTGCTACCAATTCAACTTGCAAATGAACCTTTTGTGAATCCTGCACCAGCACTCCTAAGTCCCCTTGCACCTTCGATTTCTGAATCCTCTTCCCATTGAGAAAATAGTTTACGCTTTTATTCCAAGTACCAAAGTGCATGACTGCACACTTTGCAATGCTGTATTCCATCTGCCACTTCTTTGTCCACTCTCTTAACGTGTCCAAGTCCCTCTGTAGATTCCTTGCTTCATCTACACTATCTGCCCCTCTACCTATCTTTGTATCATCCAAATCATTGATGTACAACGTGAAAAGTAGCGGCCTCAACACCAACCCCTTCGGAACCACTAGTCACTGGCAGGCAACCAGAAAAAGCCCCCTTTATTCCCACATTTTGCCTTCTGCCATTCAGCCCACCTTCTCTGCATGCTAGTTTCTTTCCTCTAATACCATGGGCTCTCATCTTGTTTAAAAGCCTCACATGTGGCACCTAAGCAAAGGCCTTCTGAAAATCCAGGTAAACAACATCTACTGAATCTCCTTTGTCTATCCTGCTATTTACTTCCTCAAATAATTCCAATAGATTTGACAGGCAGGATCTCCCCTTCACAAAACCATGCCGACCGGCCTTTTTTTTTATCATGTGCTTCTCAGTACTCGGGAACCTCATCCTTCATAATGGACTCCAAAATCTGATTGAAGTCAGGCTAATCATCAAATAGTTTCCCCTCCTTTGCCTAACTCCCTTCTTAACATTGGAGTAATATTTGCAATGTTCCAGTCCTCTGGGACTAATCCTGACTCTAGTGATTCTTGAAATATCATTATTAATGCCTCCACAATCTCTAAAGCTACAGGGCCTGTCCCACTTGGTGATTTTTTCGGGGACTGTCGGCATCATTGACTGACATATCAGGTCACCGAAAAAGTCGTGGCGTGACACGGCGGTGACGCAGCATGACGCGGCGTGACGACGTATTGACGTCTGCTCGAGTGTCGCAATTTTTTTTTCGCAGCTGGATTTTGAAATGTTCAAAATCTTTCGCCGATCCTGATACGTTAGTCAATGACGCCAGCAGTCGCTGAAAAAATCGCCAAGTGGGACAGGCCCTTACCTCGTTCAGAACCCTGGGGTGTAGTCTATCTGTTCCAGGTGACTTATCCACCTTCAGATGTTTCAGCTTCATAAGCACTTTCTCCTTAGTAATAGTAACTCCACTAACACCTGCCCCTGACCCTCCTGAATTTCAGTCACATTGCTGGTGTCTTCTGCCGTGAAGACTGACGCAAAAAACATATTAAATTCCTCTGCCATTTCTTTATTCCCCATTACTACATCTTCAGCATAATTTCCCAATGGTCCAATGACCACTCTTCCCTCTCTTTTACACTTTATATATCTGAAGAAACCTTTATATTATTGGCTAGCTTACCTTTATATTTAATCTTTTCTCCCCTTATTGTTGGTTTTTAAAAGCTTCCTCATCCTCTAGCTTCCCACCTTTCTTTGCAATATTTTATGCCTTCTTTTTTAGTTTTATGGGTTCTTTGATTTCCTTTGTCACCCGATTCTCCCCTTAGAATCTTTTTCCTTTTGGAAAGAAAAGACCCTGCGTCTTCCAATTACTCCCAAAAAATCCCAGCCATTGTGGTCTCCCGTCATTCCTGATGGGTCCTTTTCCAAGCATCGCTTCTCCAAAAGGGATTGGGAAAACAGACTGCCGGTTTGACCTTGAATTGTAAGGATTGCTAGAGTACTTCAGATGGCAATTAAAGACCAAACTATGGGTTTGTGGTCATACATATGTTAGACCTAGAGTTATAGAGTCATAGAGTGTTACAGTGTAGAAACAGGTCCTTCGGCCCAACTTGCCCAAACTGCCCAACATGTCCTATCTACACTTGTCCCACCTGCTTGCGTCTGGCCCATATCCCTCTGAACCTGTCCTAGCCATAAGATCTTTTGGTCTCATAAGGTCATAAGGGATTGGAGTAGAATTAGGCCATTCAGCCCATCAAGTCTACCCCACCATTCAATCAGGGCTGATCTATTTCTCTCTCCTAACCCCATTCTCCTGCCTTCTCCTGCCTTCTCCCCATAACCTCTGACACCTTATGATGATCTACCTGTCTAAATGTTTCCTACATATTGCAATAGTTCCTGCCTCAACCATCTCCTCTGGCAGCTCGTTCCATACACCCACCACCCTTTGTGTGAAAAAGTTACCCCTCAGGTTCCTATGAAATCTGGATCGTGGATTTTCTTCCTTATAGGACATATGTAAACCAAAATGCAAACATCCAATAAATCCTGAGTCTCCACATTGGCTTTTTAACATTTTGGATTTAATTAACTGAATTGAAATTCCCCAGTTCCAACAGTGGGATCGTTTTTTCCAATTTTCTGAATCACTAGTCCAAATCCATGCTACTGTACTCCTGACAATAGCACTGCAGAAAATAACAATGTGGTAAGCACGGTACACACTGCCCCTTTATTTGTGACTTTGACAGTAGACTGAATGTGTTCAGCAGTGTTGAATAAACCATGCAGAATTAATATTACTATTTGAATTGTAAATAGAAAGCATTGGTTGTCTAATTCTTTTGGAAAATTGAATCTGTGCAAAACTGCTGAATGTATGATTTCACATGCAATTGATATTTTCTTGCAAACTACATGATTGATATTTTCAACTAAAATTGCTCCTTCCTGTTACATTACATGACAATAACTTGCATTTTATTCAAATATTCTCATCTTTTGTTACTTCGCATCTAAATTAAGATTCCATAATTTTAAACCTTCAATTTTGCTTTTTGGGAGGAAAGAAATCCAACCATATTCTTTTTTTCCCAGATGGTCATAATCTCATAGTTCAATGCCCTCATCACTATCTCAGCCTTGCAACACATCACTGTTTGTAGTTTAGTTTAGTTTGGAGATACAGCACAGAAACAGGCTCTTGGCCCACCGAGTCCGCGCCAACCAGTGATCCCCGCACACTAATCCTATCCTACACACACTAGGGACAATTTACAATTTTACCAAGCATATTAACCTACAAACCCGTACATCTTTGGAGTGTTGGAGGAAACCGGAGAAAGCCCACGTACAGTAGGTCCCGGGAAGAAGGTACAAACTCCGTACAGACAGCACCCGTAGTCAGGATCGAACCTGGGTGCCTGGCAGCAACTCCACCGCTACACCACCATGTCACACATCTATCAGCCAAAGTATTCATACACTCTGGAGTACGCTGGCTTCATGGAATTGAGGCCAAATATCAGGCCACCTTGGGTCATCAAACACTATCTATCAGAGGCACCAAAAAAGTACAAGACAAGATTGAAATCTAAATCCCACACACTGAACTTGGAATAGAAATCACTGAAATATTTTCCTGAGAAGGGAACATTAAGATACAATTGATATTAACTGAACACTAATGGCAAATATACCTCCAAATCAAGAGAATACTTCAGCAAATGACTTTGTGATGTTTTGTACTGAAGGCAAATTAAACCACAAATTCGAGTTTAATTCAGACATGAAAATTTAAACTGTTAGCACTGGGAAACAAACCTTGTCCCAGGAGCATTGAATATAAAGCCGGATGCTGAACATTAAGAACACTGTTGAGATTATTTGTATTGTGATAGTATAGACTAGACATTGTCTTCTTTGTTTCACAATTGAATATAAAGGTATACAGTCTGCAGGACTCAAACGCACAAACATTATATTATTGTGAAATACAGTATAGGCCGAGGAAGTGTTGTTGTTTCGCAAGAAACTTGAATAGAAGGTGTGCTCTGTGATAATGTGGACCACAATGAGAGCGATTTTATTTCATGTATAAAGAAGCATTATTGTGTAACAGCACCAGGAACTCAATGAATACAAAGCCTGTAATTGCTAATAATACTGCCAAATTTAAACATGAGTAACCTCAAAAACAACAAAGTGAAAAGCATGGGTTCGTTAGTTGTACAGGCAGCTAACTGTTGAAGAAAAGAAATCCTATAAAACTCTGGTAAAAGCAAGTTTGCACCAACTTTGGAAGATCTTGCTTTTTTTCCATGGAAAGAAAATTGAAGACAAGGTTTCCGTAAAGAGGGGCTGTTTTCACAATGAACCACAATTAAATTTGCATACATAGACAGATGGATATGAATGTATAGGGAATGTATAGGGAAGACCGCAGATGCTGGTTTAATCCGAAGATTGACACAAAATGCTGGAGTAACTCAGCGGAACAGGCAGCAAACTCTGGAGAAAAGGAATGGGTGGCGTTTCGAGTCGAGACCCTTCTTCAGACTGAAACGTCACATATTCCTTTTCTCCAGAGATGCTGCTGCCTGTCCCACTGAGTTACACCAGATAGATGTTAATAACAGTTAAAAAATATGGGATTTAATTCCTTGCATAAGCATATGTGTGTTAGTTTGATTTGGAAATACAGCGTGGAAACAGATCCTTCGGCTCACTGAATCTATGTCGACCAACGATCACCCGTACACTAGTTCTATGTTATCCCTGTTATTAGGAGCAATTTACAGAAGCCAATTAATCTACAAACCTGCACGTCTTTGGAGTGTGGGAGGAAACCGTAGCATCCGGAGATATTCCAGACATGTCACGTGGAGAATGTACAAACTCCGTAGAGACAGAACCCGTAGTCAGGATCGAACCCAGGTCTCTGGCGCTGTAAGGCAGCAACTCTACCGCTGCACCACTATGCTCTTCAGTTATTTAGTAATAGAATGGAGGCAGATTTTACATTGACTGTCCAAGTGAGTGCTTGCATTAACTGCTGTAAAGCAAAACAGCTTATGATTTGAATTGCAAATTCAAAAGCCCTGTCAGTTGACAAGAGAGTTTCATTGTTTCAGGTGATATGGCATGCCTTTTGACTAGCTAAACATTTAAGTTGATGGTGGAGAGAGGTGCCACCTTGCAGCAGACACAGGCAGCACGCAGGAAAAGCCTTGTTTACTCACGTGCTCACCTTTTAAAGCTGGAGTTGGCAGTCAGAAGCATTACAGTAATGAAAAGGCTTTGCAACTATTTAATTGCATTAGTGGTCTTATGATCACCTGACAGACCAGGCACCATGGACCTTACCTTACCGGAATGTAGAAGCAGCATCTGGAAGCCTCCATCATGCCAGAAAATATGGTCACTAGGGAGGTCCTTAGGTAAGACTGAAACAAAGGGCTACGCAACCACTCCCCAGCATCCTTCTTAGGCCCCTGTTCTACACCCATGACTGTATGGCTATGCACAGCTCCCAATGCCTTCCATACATTTGCCGACGACTCCCCAAAGGGCGGCACGGTGGTGCAGCAGTAGGGTTGCTGCATAACAGCGGCAGAAATTCGGGTCCAATAGCGAGTACGGGTGCTGCCTGTACGGGGTTTGTACATTCTCCCCGTGAGCTGTGTGGGCTTTCTCCGGGAGGTCCGGTTTCCTCCCACACGCCAAAGACGTACAGGTTTGTAGCTTAATTGCCTTGATAAAATTGTAAATTGACCCCATTGTGTGGAGGATAGTGTTAGTGTGTGGGGATCGCTGATCGGCGCGGACCTGGTGGGCCTAAATGCGTGTTACCACGCTGTATCTCTAAACTAAACTAAACCAAACCACAGTAATTGGCCGAATCAGGAGTAATGATGTCAGTGTACAGGAGAGAGATGGAACATCTGGTTGTGTGTTGCTGCTACTACAACCTCTTGTTCAACATCAATGGGACAAAAGAACTAATTAATGAATTCAGAAAAGCGAAGTTGGGTGACCACGTTTGTAGAAAGGAACTGCAGATGCTAGTATATACTGAAGATGGACATATGCTGGTTTATGCCAAAGATAAACTCAAAGTGCTGGGGTAACTCAGTGGGTCAGGCTGCATCTCTGGAGATAATGGATGGGTCGGTACCCTTCTTCAGACTGGGCCAGTTTTCATTGGTGGGTCAGTGG
Source organism: Malacoraja senta (assembly GCA_038087875.1). NCBI lineage: Eukaryota > Metazoa > Chordata > Chondrichthyes > Rajiformes > Rajidae > Malacoraja > Malacoraja senta. Next base: position 93,258 of record JAXLNO010006087.1, on the reverse strand, counting down.
TGGAGAGAGTTAGCAGCTTCAAATTCCTGGGTGTTAGCATCTCGGATGACCCCTCCAGGCCCCAGCACATCAATGTAATCACGAGAAAGGTGTGCCAGGGCTTCTATGTTCTTAGAAGTTTAAAGAGATTCTGCTTGTCACCGTATCTTCTAACATAGCTCTAAAGATGTGTTGTGGAAAGTATCCTGAGTGGTTGCATCATGGCTTAATACAGCAATCCCAGTGCACAGGAAGGCAAGAGGCTGCAGAGAGTGGTGGATTTAGCCTGGGCCATCACAGACACAGCCCACCCACCATCAAGAGCATGTACACGAGGCTCAGCCTCAGCGAGGTAGCTTCCATCATCAAAAATCCCCACTATCCAGCCATGCCCTCTTCTCACTGCTACAATTTGTACAAAAGCCTGAGGTTGCACACCTTCAAGTTTAGGAGCAGCTATTTCCCTACAGTTATCAAATTTTGATAATTACCTTTATTGCACAGGGCAGTGGGACGTAATTTTCCAACTGTATAAAACATTAGTTAGGCATCATTTGGTGTATTGTGTGCAATTCTGATCAGTCCATCACAGGAACAGGAACGATATGGAGGCTTTTGAAAATGGTGATTTAAAATTTCACCTAATTAATCTGAATTTAAATTCCACAGCTACCACAGTGGGACTTGAGCTAAGATGTCTGGATTGTTACACCAGGTCTCTGGATCCACAAGACCAGTAACTAACCCTGCAACTCCATCCCCTGGTCAGAGAAACATCAGATTGAGTAAAACCCCAAGCCCCATTGCATTCTCTTCAGCCCTGTGGTTTTGATAAATCATTGTACAAAGCTTAATTCAGAATGGATTAATCAAAAATATCTTCTAACTCAGTTTCTCACTTAAAAATTTCCATGCTGGAAAGGAGTGTAAGAAGTTCAGTGTTGATATTCTTGAATGGTAGAGCAGGTCCCAGGGACAAATTGTTCCCCCCACTTCCATTTCTCATGTTTTTATGTTCTTAAATAAAAGAAGATTGAGATAATTATCCATCTCTATGATTTATGGCACCCATCAAGTGTGACCTCAGAGTGCCCCCAACTCCCACTCATCATTTACCTTCTACATTTAACACAAAGAACATAGTCTACTTCATTATTTCTGTAAGACTAAAATACGTGCACTTTTAATGTATAATGAATATCGTCCATGCAATTAAAGAAAAAAGGAAGTGCCTTTTTAATGAATTGACATTAAATGTAAAGATTCTCATTGTTAATGAATAATGCATACTGGCATTAATGCAGTTACACAGGGAACACAGCGCAGTGCTTCTTTAATTATTGGGGAGATTTTAAATATAAAGGTGCATATTCTAAATGAATTATGCATCCCAATACTAATACAATTATGTATGAGAAACAGCACTATGTCTCTTGCATTATTTTGACATTACCAAAAGCAAGGTGTGCATATTGAATGAATTATGTATACATGATTTAATAGGTGACGAGGCGAAAAAATATTTACTGACATTACATATTCTGCAGCCGTTCAGATTAATGATTTAGAAAATGCCACTGCAAGCGTCGGAACCCTGGGGCCTTGCTGTCTGATCAGGACTGTAATTGATTGCTATATTTTATGATTGCTATACTTGTGAACAGGAAAAAAAATGGTTTCTACACCAAAGCTGATGACAAAACGCATTAAAGACCACTGATGAAGGATAACCAGTACCTCCAAAGACCTCAGGACAAATATAGATGATAAAAGCCACTTGACCCACATAAATTCCTCCAACCAAAAATAGCCCGCTTTCCTTTTGTGATTGAATTAGTAAATAATTCCAGGTGTTTAAACTACACTTATGCTTTCATCTCAAGTGCTGTAAATTTAATGTAGAGCCATAGTCATAGAGTTGGTGTCATAGAGCGTAGAAATTGGCCCTTTGGCCGAACTCGTCCTTGCGGACCAACTTTACTAACCAGATTAGCCCCACTTGCCTGTACTTGACCCATATCACCCCTATCCTTTCCTATCCATGCGACTGTCTCAGGGTCTTTCAAATGTCGCAATTGTACCACCATCCACCACTTGTGACTAGTGGGGTACCGCAAGGCTCAGTGCTGGGACCCCAGCTATTTACAATTTATATTAATGAGCTGGATGAGGGAATTGAAGGCAACATCTCCAAGTTTGCGGATGACACTAAGCTGGGGGGCAGTGTTAGCTGTGAGGAGGATGCTAGGAGACTGCAAGGTGACGGATAGGCTGGGTGAGTGGGCAAATGTTTGGCCGATGCAGTATAATGTGGATAAATGTGAGGTTATCCACTTTGGTGGCAAAAACAGGAAAGCAGACTATTATCTAAATGGTGGCCGATTAGGAAAATGGGAGATGCAGCGAGACCTGGGTGTCATGGTACACCAGTCATTGAAAGTAGGCATGCAGGTGCAGCAGGCAGTGAAGAAAGCGAATGGTATGTTAGCTTTCATAGCAAAAGGATTTGAGTATAGGAGCAGGGAGGTTCTACTGCAGTTGTACAGGGTCTTGGTGAGACCACACCTGGAGTATTGCGTACAGTTTTGGTCTCCAAATCTGAGGAAGGACATTATAGCCATAGAGGGAGTGCAGAGAAGGTTCACCAGACTGATTCCTGGGATGTCAGGACTTTCATATGAAGAAAGACTGGATAGACGTGGCTTATACTCACTAGAATTTAGGAGATTGAGAGGGGATCTTATAGAAACGTACAAAATTCTTATGGGGTTGGACAGGCTAGATGCAGGAAGATTGTTCCCGATGTTGGGGAAGTCCAGGACAAGGGGTCACAGCTTAAGGATAAGGGGGAAATCCTTTAAGACCGAGATGAGAAAAAACGTTTTCACACAGAGAGTGGTGAATCCCTGGAACTCTCTGCCACAGAGGGTAGTTGAGGCCAGTTCATTGGCTATATTTAAGAGAGTTAGATGTGGCCCTTGTGGCTAAAGGGATCAGGGGGTATGGAGAGAACGCAGGTACGGGATACTGAGTTGGATGATCAGCCATGATCATATTGAATGGCGGTGCAAGCTCGAAGGGCCGAATGGCCTACTCCTGCACCTATTTTCTATGTATCTATGTACTTCCTCTGATAGCTCGACCCATAGACGACCACCAACTGCGTGAGAAAGTTGCCTCTCAGGTCCCTTGTAAATCTTTCCCCAGTCACCTTAAACCTAAGCCGTCTAGTTTCAGACTCATCTACCTTATGGAAAAGACTGTGGATATTCACCTTAATATCATAAGGTTCTTATGACCCATATGATTTTATACATCATATAAAATGGCAGGCAGTGACTAGTGGGGTACCGCAAGGCTCGGTGCTGGGTCCGCAGCTATTTACAATATACATCAATGATTTAGATGAAGGGATTCAACAAAGTAACATTAGCAAATTTGAAGATGACACAAAGCTGGGTGGCAGTATGAATGTGAGGAGGATGCTATGAGAATGCAGGGTGACTTGGACAGGTTGGGTGAGTGGGCAGATGCATGGCAGATGCAGTTTAATGTGGATAAATGTGAGGTTATCCACTTTGGTAGCAAAAACAGAGAGGCAGATTATTATCTAAATGGTGTCAAGTTGGGAAAAGGGGAAGTACAACGGGATCTGGGGGTTCTTGTTCATCAGTCAATGAAAGTAAGCATGCAAGTAAGGCAGGCAGTGAAGAAAGCGAATGGCATGTTGGTCTTCATAACAAGAGGAGTATAAGAGCAAAGAGGTCCTTCTGCGGTTGTATAGGGCCCTAGTGAGACCACATCTGGAGTATTGTGTGCAGTTTTGGTCCCCTAATTTGAGGAAAGACATTATTGCTATTGAGGGAGTGCAGCGTAGGTTTACAAGGTTAATTCCCAGGATGGCGGGACTGTCATATGCTGAAAGAATGGAGCAGCTGGGCTTGTATACTCTGGAGTTTAGAAGGATGAGAGGGAATCTTATTGAAACATATAAGATTATTAAGGGTGTGGACATGCTAGAGGCAGGAAACATGTTCCCGATGTTGGGGGAGTCCAGAACCAGGGGCCACTGTTTAAGAATAAGGTGTAAGTCATTTAGAATGGAGATAAGGAAACAGTTTTTCACACAGAGAGTTGTGAGTCTGTGGATTATCTGCCTCAGAGGGCGGTGGAGACCCGTTCTCTGGATACTTTCAAGAGAGAGCTAGATAGGGCTCTTAAAGATACCGGAGTCAGGGGATATGGGGAGAAGGCAGGAACGGAGTACGGATTGGGGATGATCAGCCATGATCACATTGAATGGCGATGCTGGCTCGAAGGACCGAATGGCCTACTCCTGCACCTATTGTCTATTGTCTATTGTCTATTACACCTCTGCTTGATCACGCCTTAGCCTTTTACGCCCCAGGGGCAAGATATCCAGCTTAATCATCGTTGCCTTATAACTGAAACCCTCCAAACCTCGTAAGATCTTCACACACTATTTCTGCATTCTTTCCAGTTCAATAACATCTTTCCTGCAGCAGGACAACCATCACTGAACTCTATAATCCAAATGTGGCTTTAACAATGTATGACATGCCTGGAACGTCCTATACTCAATACATTGAAATATATCAGTTTTTAATTTGGTTTTTAAAAACTCTGCCCCTCAAACAAATCCTGTAATTTTAACTTAAAATAATATCTTGGATTTGCCATTTCTTTATAAAATCCGTTTTAGGGACGGCACAGTGATGCAGCAGTAGAGCTGTGATGCAGTGCCAGAGACCCAGGACTGTGTGGAGTTTGTACGTTCTCACTGTGATCTCGTGGATTTTCTCCAGGTATTCCGGATTCCTCCCACATTCCAAAGGCTGGTAGGTTAATTTGCTTCTGTAAATTGCTCCTAATGTGTAAGATACAAAAGTGGGGCAACACGGAATTAGTGTACAGGTGGTCATTGGTCAGTGTGGAGTCGGTGGGCTGAAGGGCCTGTTTCCACGCTGTATCTCTAAACTAAGCACCACAGACCCTAGTATTGACACAGAAGACAGGAGAAAGTAGTAGGGAAGATATTGCAACATGGGGGGGGGGGGGGGGGGGGGAAGAAGAAAGTTTTGATGAATTTAATGTCAAGACATTGTTTTTAATTTATTTTCATGCTATGTGGCCAGCAGCCAGAGAGAGTGAGATCTCGAATAACTCAGGTGGGGAGCCACTGTTAGCAGTTCACATCTGTGAAATATATACAAAGGGGGGAGGCATGTTTCAGGGAGGATGATGGCGGAGAATGATCATGGGGAGATAAGCAGAGCACCAAGGGCCTGAGAAGAACACTTCCAATCTTCCGAAGATAGACACAAAATGCTGGAGTAACTCAGCGGGACAGGCAGCTTCTCTGGAGAGAAGGAATGGGTGACGTTTCGGGTCGAGACCCTTTTTCAGACTGGTTAGGGATAAGGGAAACGAGAGGTATAGACGATGATGTAGAGAGATAAATAACAATGGATGAAAAAAGGGTCTCGACCCAAAACGTCACCCATTCCTTCTCTCCAGAGGTGCTGCCTGTCCCGCTGAGTTACTCTAGCTTTTTGTGTCTATCTTTGGTTTAAACCAGCATCTGTAGTTTCTTACTACACACTTCTAATCTTCCCCTCCCCATGGTAGTGCTGGGATTGGGTGTGCTGGATTAGTTTGGCTTGCGTTTCGTCATCGTGTGGATACTGGGGAACCTATTGAATCTGCGAGGCAACTAAAGTCAGCCCTGGTTGATGTATTTCAGTAACTAATCTGCCTCCCAAGAGTGGGTTAGTTATTGACTACTTAACCAGCCTTCGTTATGCTCATGTTCAAGTTGTGTTCGGAGTTTTGGCTGATTTACTTTACTGACTTTACACATTACCTCACGGAAACAGACCCTTTGGCTCACCGAGTCTGCACTAACCAATGACGATCCCCTACACTAACACTATCCTACAAACACTAGGGATAATTTTACTGAAGCCAATTAACCTACAATCCTGTACGTCTTTGGAGTGTGAGAGGAAACCGGAGCACCCAGAGAAAACCCATGTGGTCCCAGGGAAAACGCACAAACTCCGCACTCACAGCATCTGTAGCCAGGATCGAACCCAGGTCTCTGGCGCAGTAAGGTAGCAACTCTGCCGCTGCTCCAGTGTGATGCCCCAAATATACGATATTTGCTTTGATGGAGTGAATCACCGAACTCCTTAATAACAGGCGAAGCTACAAGAAGTTTACAGTAATGTTTACAAAGACAAAATATGCACATACACACAGTAGATGGCTTTGGAGTGTTGGTTAGGGAAATAGTGTGAAGGCGATTCTGGTGCTCATGAAAACAATTTAAGTGCACTGCTTCTTTCACACAAGCAAAGCTGTTAAGAGCAGCATATTCTTTCTCATATAACCATTTAGTTCTGGGATATCTTCATACTGATTACCACGAGGGAGCTCATTACCACAGGGGACTGGATCAGCATCCCATTTCAAGCACTCAGTGTCAACATTGTGCACACCTTGGCACTGAAAGCTGTGCTGTTAAACTCTTCCTGCCACACTTCAAAAGGTTTTCAACATAACATTCCCTCTTCTCACACCAGCCCGTTCAAATGAAGGCAGCTCTGTGCTTTGTACCTGTTTTCATGAAGAGACTTGTAATTCATGTCACATAACCTTGCATAGCCGGTATAGAGAGAAGACTTTTATCTAATCAGTCTGCACCACACTGCCTGCATCACATCCCAGAGAGAGAAAAAAACAATCTGCTAATCCATTGACCTGATCCCTTATCCAATTATTCTTATTAAAGAATGTGATTCCAATTTCAATCAATCAGGATCTGAATAAATAGTCCTTTAAATTAACCACACTGTGGATAGAGGCAATACATATTAGCTGGCTTAATTGCGTTTTTCCCATTCCACAGAAATTTCCTGATTTCAGCATGACCTCACTGTTCTTATTATATATATCTATTGATCAATACATCTGTCAAACTGTAAAATAGAAAGCAATTACAAAAATGTCAGTCTATATATATTACTGTTATGGATGTCACAGTTGATAACCCAGGTTCTTAGACTGGTTCAATTAATCTTAGTTCTGGTGAACCAGAAAAGGATCTTTTTAACCAAAGATCCCATGCTTTTGCATTATCATCTCTTCTATTGTACTGGGTTCGCCCTCACAATGTCAGTGCTTAAAAGAATCTCAGCGTCAATTGATAGCACTGCTGTAAAACTTCAATTAAACCCTGTATCCACCTATGAAATCCAGCTCTTAGTTAATGATGAGCATTTGTTCCATCATTTTAATTGGATTCATCAAAGATGACAACCAACAGAGACTTCCTTGAGTGATCACTATCAGATGTTAGTTAACCTTGAACTAGTCTACTTGAATTCCTTAATGACGTTGCCCTGTTTCTTCTTCAGACATTATATTTTTCAGACATTTTATTTTTATTAAGAGTGGAAGAAATAATTTGGTTTTGATAGAAGGAATGGGTGATGTTTCGGGTCGAGACCCTTCTTCACCCATTCCTTCTATCCAGAGATGCCGCCTGTCCCACTGAGCTACTCCAGCATTTGTGTGTCTATCTTCAGTGTAAACCAGCATCTGCAGTTCCCTCCTACACATTTGGTTTTGATGAAACTCACTGAAGCCTGACTCATAGATGAACTCTGAAATGCCCTAAATCACATTCTGCAATGTACACTTTCTACTCAATCTTTTAAATCATTTCCTATATTATCACTTGAATCCTTAAACAATAAACTATGCACTCTCAACATTCCCATCAATTTGGCATAGTTCACTGATAACTGTATTATCTTGCAGACAGCAGTAATATTTATGCTGCCCAATGCACAAGAAAGGGCATCGAGTGTTTGAAATGCATGGTTGGTTCACCACAGCTGATCATAGATAATAAGCTTGTACACCTAATTTGATCCTGTTTTATGAGTCAGGATGTCAACAATGCAATGAAAGAAGGAAGTTCTCCCTACTGATTTAAATTGCAAATAGCTTTCTAAAGAATGGGCATGTTTTTGATTGGTTATATGTTTGAATATTAATTGGAAGCAGTTATCCACATTCCATCTTACTTCATAAATTCATAAATCATAAGAGCAGAATTAGGCCATTCGGCCCATCCACTCCACCATTCAATCATAGCAGATCTATCTTTCCCTCTCAACCCCATTCTACTGCCTTTTCCCCTTAACTTTTGACACCTTTACTAATTAAAATATTGCTATCTATAAGTACATCAAAGATAGAACATAGAACTAGACAAGAATAAGCCTTCTGGCCTACAATGAGTGTGCTGAACATGATCCTGTTAAATTAATCTCCCCTGCCTGCACATGATCCATAGCCCTCCATTCCCCACATAAGTATGCCCTTGTTTGAAATCTGCTGAAAAGGCACTATTGTATCTACCCCACCATCATCGCTGGCAATGTATTCCAGGCAACCATCACCCCCTCTGTACAAATATCTGCCCTGCATATTTAAACGTTACCACTTTACTTTAAACCTATGTGTAGATTGATGATGCATGTGAACCAATCACACTTAGCATCACTAACTCCACCCCACTATAACATTTATACTAACGCCTGTTCCCAGCACCGTCAGTCTGAGCAGCTAGGATGAACTGACAACACCTTGTCTATAAATGCTGCCAAGTTAACGTATTGATGAAAGATGTGTTTAAACCATATACTGTCTCAGGTACCTGTTTACATGGTGTCAGAAGTGGGATTCGAACCCATGCCTCCAATCGGAGACCAGAACAGGTACCTGAGACAGTATATGGTTTAAACACATCTTTAATCAACATTTCATATGATGCAAGCATTTCATATTAATTATTTTTCCAATGGATTTGGAATTAACACAATTGCTTGAAATTCCTGAGTCCAGTAACATTATTGAAACTCACCAATAGCCCAGCATCATCTCCAGTCCATGTCAGGATACATTACATGTTCATGTGTCTGCATGTTGCTTGACATGCCTCACAACACCAGACACTCGAGTTCGATCCTGACTACGAGTGCTTGTCTGTATAGAGTTGTATGTTCCCACCGTGACCTGCGTGGGTTTTCTCCGAGATCTTCGGTTTCCCCCCACACTCTAAAGATGTGCAGGTTTATAGGTTAATTGGCTTGGTATGAATGTAAAATTGTCCCAAGTGTAGAATACTGTATCTCTAAACTAAACTAAACTAAGCGTTATAATCGGGGTCTGATTGCCCGGCACGGGGAAGCTGAGATTCTCCCCGATGCGGGAGCTTGATCGCCCCGACACGGAGGCTCGACCGCCGGCTGCGGGAGCCAAGATCGCCCCGACAACAGAAGGTTTGAGTGCCCCGACCACGGGAGTACAAAGAAGGGAAGAAGATTGGACTTATTTTGCCTTCCATCACAGTGAGGAATGTGGGGAAGTCGCTGTGGTGGATATTCATGTTAAAAATGTATTTGGCTGCCTTGTGGCTCTTTATGGGTATGACTGTATGGCAATTCAAATTCCTCGTATGTTGCAAAACATATTTGGCTAATAAGTTCAAGTTCACATTTATTGCCACATGCACCAATTATGGTACAGTGGAATTTGACTTACCCTGCAGCCATACAAACAAAAGAGCACAATACACAATAGAATATAACATGAACATCCACCACAGTGGAATCAACATTCTTCACTGTGGTGGCAGGCAATAACTTTGCCAGTCCTCCTCCTTTGTGCATCCGTGGTCGGGGCCATGAACCCTCCGCAGTCGCCGCTACGGATGGCCCGATGTGCAGGCCCTCTCGTCGGGATGCTCGAAACTCCGACGTCGGGACGGAAGGACACTCCGCGGCTTGGAGATCCCGAATCAGCCACTTTCTACCGGAGACCGAGGCTTCACGATGTTATAGGCCGCAGATAACAGTTCAGAGCTCTTAAAGTCCACGCGTCGCCCGCGGCTAGAAGCTCCGCAGACCACGGGTTCAGTATGTTATAGGCCGCAGGCCGGCGGTCGAAGCACTTCTTCTGGCGACCCTCAGCAAGTGCTCGCCCGCTCCGCGATGAAAAGTCCACACCTCGCCCGGGGCTAGAAGCTCCGCAGACCGCGGCTTCAGGATGTCATAGTCCGCGGGCCAGCGATCGGAGCACTACTTCTGGCAACCCCCGGCAAGGGATCGCCCGGCTCCGCGATGGAAAGTCTGCGCTGTGCCCGCTACCGAAGCTCTGGACCCGACTCCGGGAAAAGCTGTTAGGCCGCGAGGGAGGGCGAAATGCAACTAGGAGAAAAGTCGCATTCCACCGAGGTAAATGACTAAAAAACAGTTTCCCCCAATTCCCGGCCCCACACCCCCACACTAAAACACACTTTTAGACATACTAAAAACAGAAAAAAAGTGGAAAGGACAAACAGCTGCTGGCGAGGCTGCTGTCGGTTGTAATTAAGTACTATTATGATTATGATAATGATTGATTATGATAACAAAATGCATAACCAGCTTCAACAGTAACCTGGATAGATTCGGTATTGGGAGATTGGACATACTTTTTCCCTGTCCACCCTCAGTTTGCATTGTACTTCATACCATTAACTTTATTTTGGGATCCCTCAACTTCACGTACATGTGGTTGCCTCTATTATGAGAAAAACCTGAGAGGGTGGCATTGACATGGCCATGCAAAGAATCTTACAGCCGCTGAACTTGTATTTGCAAAAGAGCTCTTTGAAATGGCAGATAATGCTAGTCAGATCTCATTACTGTACAGTGATAGACAGTAATCGCAATCTGGTACCCTTGCCATTCATAAGTTGAATAAGCATTTGGATCAAACTTTGTCCTTGAAGATTTCACCTGGTCATTGATGTGAGACATGGGTTGCTCCCCAATGCCAGGCTCAGACCTATCCTCACAGCAAACACAAAGTACTTGAGGCACTCAGAATCTGTGGAGGGAATGGACAGATGTCATTCTGGGTTGGAGTGTTTCTTCAGTCTGATCCAATTGAGAAGGATTCCGACCCGAACATCATCAATCCATTAAATCCACAAATGAGACCCGCTGAGTTCCTCCAGCACTTTGTACAGCTCACGATTCCAGCATCTGCACTGTCTTGTATTTTCTTAGATTTTGAACATTAGACTTGAGAAGTACAGCATAGAAGCAGGTCCGTCAGCCCACTGAGTCCAGGCCAACTAGTGATCATCCCGTATATTAGCATTATCTTACGCGAGGGACAATTTACAATTTACAGAAGCCAATTAACCAACAAACCTGTATTTCTTTGGAATGTGGGAGGAAACTGGAGCACCTGGAGAAAACCAGGGAGATCACAGAGAGAATGTACAAACTCCATATAGACTGCACCCATAGAGAGGATTGAACCAGAGTCTCTCGCGCTGTAAGGCAGAAACTCTACCACTGCGCCACTGTGCTGCTCCTAAATGTGACCCTTATCCTTAGATCATTGTCCAATTGACTTTTTGTGAGCCCAGAGGACCTGGATTTCATATAAGAAGAAACACCATCTTAGAAGGGTCTGAAGAAGGGCTGAGACCCAAAACAACATCTTTCCATTCCATCCATGGATGCTGCCTGAGCTGCTAAGTTACTCCAACACTTTCTATTTTACACAAGATTCCAGAATCTGCAGTTCCTTGTGTCCCCATCTTATCATTGTACCTCAGCCACAATGTCCACAGCATTCCCTCATCACCACACCCACCTGCTCGATGAAGCCACCAGCTTCTCGTTTTAAAAGGTTGATGCCAGTCCTGGTGAATTCGAACTCCATCCCCTCCAAAACTTAGGCTTCAGGGGAAATTGGCAACCCCTGCCTTAGGTGTAAGTCCACAAGCCACGGGGTTCCTTGGGTAGCTCCACTGTCTCCCCGAGGCCCAGTGATCGGCAGTGGTCCCTGTGCCCAGATGTCATGGACCAATGTGTCAATTCACCTCGGCTGTTAACTCAATCATTATCTCTTCTGATAAGATTTGAAATTAAGGTTTAATTATTTTGACTGATCTCTCTATAGTGAATGAATAGTGGGCGGCATGGTGGCATAGTGGTAGATCTACTGCCTTACACCGCCAGAGACCCGGGTTCGATCCTATCTACGGGTGTTTGTCTGTACGGAGTTTGTATGTTCTCCCCGTGACTTGCGCGGGTTTTCTCCGAGATCTTTGGTTTCCTCCCACACGCCAAAGACGTGCAGGTTTGTAGGTTAATTGGCTTGGTGTAAATGTAAAATTGTCCCTGGTGTGTATAGGGTAGTGTTAATGTGCAGGGATCTGGGTCAGTGTGGACTTGGTGTGCCAAAGGGCCTGTTTCCATGCTGTATCTCTCAACTAAACTAAATTAAACTATTGTTTTCTTTCCATATGAAGTGACACACCAAGTTCAACTTGACAGCAAAAATATAAAGGAGAACAAATTTTCAGATATTATATTTAAAAAATGACATAAAAAATATTACAGACTTCCTTTTGAGTCTTGGAAGAACCTCTTCAATCCTTTACAATAAGAAAATTGCAATACATTTTCATGATTGAAATCTTACAATATTTCTGCAACAAATTTATAAATTTTAGACCACAGGTGGCAAGGAAATGGTTTGCTTTTGGAATGCTATCTTTTGGAGTTGTTCCAATGAAAACCATTAAAAACTAACATTTGGTTATCCCATGTCGAAATTATTACCGTTACTAATTACTAAAATCTAAATGCGTATGGCAGTGCGACAACTAAACTAATCATTTATTTCTTCAAATATAATATTTTTATGAGCAAGTCTACGAACAAGAGTATTTATGGATAGAAAAGAATATATCGTTAAAAAGCATTTGGAAAGGTATTCTATGGCAGCCATCTGTAGTTAATTTTCAACTCTCTGACTCATTGATAGAGATTTTCAATTGTTTCTGCAAAATGATAGAATAATTTGTAAATGTCTCAATAATGCCATTATTACAAATACAGCAGTTTTGCCAAACAGCATTTGAATTTTAAAACGGCAATTTGTCATTTGCATTGATTTTTGAATTGATAATCTTTGTAGTTGACATCCAGATTACTTGAAGATGGTAAAGGCAGCTTTGGAATATTTCCAGGTATTGTCAGCGAAAATTAGATCTGTGCAGTTTAGCATTTGTAAAGGTATTTATTTGAGATGGATAGATTTCTCTTAGAGCTCACGTTCAACAGATGGTAACAGCTTCCCAGAAACAGGCCAATGGCGAAGAGAGGGAGACATCAAATAAATAATTATTAGGTAGAAACGTGTTTACTTTGTATTAAGATTCTAGCTGTGAAACTGGCGTTTACTTTACCTGTTATGACTTGTTGAAAACGTAGGCAGAGAAGGGGAAGAGCCATTAATTTAATTAAAGCCCTCCAGGCAGCCATGTAATATTCAATCCTTTTATCATATTCTGAGTGTTTGCTTCATTTAGTCTCCGGCCCAACCCAGTAAAACATGGCTGGAATGTTTAGTTTAGTTTAGAGATACAACGTGGAAACATGGGCTTCGGCCCACAGAGTCCGCACCGACCAGCGATCCCCGCACATTACGGGCTGAAAAGATGAAGTACGAGGGGAAGCTGGCCAGGAATATAAAGAAGGACAATAAAAGCTTCTTTAGATATCTTAAGGGAAAAAGAGTAGCAAAGTCAAATGTGGGTCCCTTGAAGGCAGAGACGGGTGAAATTATTATGAGCAACAAGGAAATGGCAGAAGAGTTGAATAAGTACTTCGGATCTGCCTTCACTAAGGAAGACACAAACAATCTCCCAGATGTACTGGAGGACAGAGGATCTAAGGGGGTAGAGGAACTGAAAGAAATTTTCATTAGGCGAGAAATAGTATTGGGTAGGCTAATGGGACTGAAGGATGATAAATCCCCTGGGCCTGATGGTCTGCATTCCAGGGTCCTCAGGGAGATGGCTCTAGAAATAGTGGATGCATTGGTGATCATTTTCCAATGTTCAATAGATTCAGGATCAGTTCCTGTGGATTGGAGGATAGCTAATGTTATCCCACTTTTCAAGAAAGGAGCGAGAGAGAAAACGGGGAATTACAGACCAGTTAGCCTGACTTCGGTGGTGGGAAAGATGCTGGAGTCAATTATTAAAGAGGTAATAATGGGGCATTTGCATAGCAGTAAAAAGATTAGTCCAAGTCAACATGGATTTATGAAAGGGAAATCATGCTTGACTAATCTTCTGGAAATTTTTGAGGATGTGACAAGTAAAATGGATGAAGGGGTACCAGTGGATGTAGTGTATCTAGACTTTCAGAAAGCCTTTGATAAGGTCCCACACGGGAGACTGGTGACTAAAATTAGAGCACATGGTATTGGGGGTAGGGTGTTGACATGGATAGAAAATTGGTTGGCAGACCGGAAGCAAAGAGTAGGAGTGAACGGGTCCTTTTCAGAATGGCAGGCAGTGGCGAGTGGAGTGCCGCAAGGCTCAGTGTTGGGGCCGCAACTGTTTACCATATATATTAATGATTTGGAAGAGGGAACTAGGAGCAACACTAGCAAGTTTGCAGATGACACAAAGCTGGGTGGCAGTGTTAACTGTGAAGAGGATGTTAGGGGGTTGCAGGTTGACCTGGACAGGTTGAGTGAGTGGGCAGATGCGTCGCAGATGCAGTATAATATAGATAAATGTGAGGTTATCCACTTTGGCGGCAAAAACAAGGGCGCAGATTATTATCTCAATGGGGTTAGGTTAGGTAAGGGGGAGGTACAGCGAGACCTGGGTGTCCTTGTACACCGGTTACTGAAAGTTGGTGTGCAGGTACAGCAGGCAGTGAAGAAAGCTAATGGAATGTTGCCCTTCAGAACAAGAGGATTTCAGTATAGGAGTAAAGAGGTTCTTCTGCAGATGTATAGGGCTCTGGTGAGACCACATCTGGAGTATTGTGTACAGTTTTGGTCTCCTAATTTGAGGAAGGACATCCTTGTGATTGAGGCAGTGCAGCGTAGGTTCACGAGATTGATCCCTGGGATGGCGGGACTGTCATATGAGGAAAGATTGAAAAGACTAGGCTTGTATTCACTGGAGTTTAGAAGGATGAGGGGGATCTTATAGAAACATATAAAATTATAAAAGGACTGGACAAGCTCGATGCAGGAAAAATGTTCCCAATGTTGGGCGAGTCCAGAACCAGGGGCCACAGTCTTAGAATAAAGGGGAGGTCATTTAAGACTGAGGTGAGAAAACACTTTTTCACCCAGAGAGTTGTGACATTTATGGAATTCCCTGCCACAGAGGGCAGTGGAGGCCAAATCACTGGATGGATTTAAGAGAGTGTTAGATAGAGCTCTAGGGGCTAGTGGAGTCAAGGGATATGGGGAGAAGGCAGGCATGGGTTATTGATAGGGGGCGACCAGCCATGATCACAATGAATGGCGGTGCTGGCTCAGAGGGCTGAATGGCCTCCTCCTGCACCTATTTTCTATGTTTGTATGTTTTTAAATGAGAAAAATGACAAACTTTCTTGATAACTGTAATTTTCCGACACTTAATGCGGCGGAAGGAGATGAATTAGGAGCACAGATTTCAATTAATAGAAGAGACTATCAATTCATTGAAGAATGGCAAAACACCAGGCCCAGACAGGTTTAATAATGAATTTTATAAAAGATTTTATGAGGTAATCTCCCCGCGTTTACATAACCTTTATATACACGCATTTAAAGAACAGACGCTACCACAAACCCTAGCCAAATCAACTATTACACTTATACCCACAAAAGATAAAGATCTGGACGATCCGGGATCATACAGAGCAATTGCCCTGTTAAATACAGATCAGAAAACATTAGCTAAAACTCTGGCAAGAAGATTAAGTAAATACGTTAATAAATTAATACACTCTGATCGAACTGGGTTTATACCCAAGAGACACTCGTTTCATAATTTGAGACGCCTGTTCAACATAATGTACTCACATAGAACGATAAAAGAAGACATCAATTATTTCATTAGACGCAGAAAAAGCATTTGATCAAGTAGAATGGAAATATCTTTTTACAGTATTGCAAAAATTCCAGTTGGGAGAAAATGTTATATCATGGATAAAACTGCTATATGATAAGCCGAGTGCAAGAATACTGGCTAATCATATACTCTCACCTAAATTTCAGCTATCCAGGGGCAATAGACAGTGATGTGCATAATCACCCCTGTTATTTGCCCTTGCAATTGAACCTTTGGCGGAAAGTATAAGAGTACATCCGAATATTCACGGCTACAACACTAAATACTCCAATAATAAAATATCATTATATGCATATGATGTATTACTCTATTTCACCAATTCCCAAGTTAGCATTCCAAGTATATTAAATCTTATAGAGGAATTTGGTTCCTTTTCAGGATATAGAATAAATTGGAACAAAAGTGAAATTATGTCAATAAAACCTCAAGAGCGACACACCTCCTAAAATTCCCTTTCAGAATTGCTACGGAAAAATTTAAATATCTTGGTGTTCACGTAACCTGAAAATACACTTCTCTTTTTTGCAAACTTTCCTCCTTTAGTTACTAAACTAAATGCTCTTACTCAATTTTGGAAAACACTTCCGATGTCTCTCATAGGCAGAGTAAATGCCATAAAGATAATCTTCCTCCCACAAATCCTGTACTTATTTCAATCAATACCGATATACCTTCCTAAATTTTTTTTTAAATAACTTGATTCTCTGATCACAAACTTTATTTGGGATTATAAAACACATAGAATCCATAAACGGCATCTATGTAAACCGAAAGAAATTGGTGGACTGTCTCTCCCCAATTTTTTATACTATTATTGGGCAACGAATATTAAAATCGTAATCTATTGGTTGGACAACACATGCCAACAGGTAAAATGGTTAATAATGGAGAGAGAGGATTGCTCGCCTTTTAATATAGGCGTGATTCTTCTCTCTCCAATAAATTTGAAGAAAACACTATATGAGAAAAATCCGATTATCCACAGTACCTTACGAATCTGGAGACAAGTGAAGTCAACCCTTAAACTGAGAAATTTATCTCTTCTCTCACCAATTGCCAACAATCCTTCGTTCAAGCCATCTATTTTAGACAAAACATTCACACTGTAATTCGACTGTAATTTCAAGAATTACAGTCGAAATATCACCTGAAAGGTAGTCAATATTTTAGATACCTTCAAATTCGAGACTATCTGAAATCATATACCCAAAACTATCAATCTTTGTTGCCAGACACACTAGATGAATGTATGAATAGAAACTCGGATTCAAACAAGTTAATATCATATCTGTATAACACCCTTTTAAATATAGAAATCCCATCATCAGAAGTAATTAGAAGAGCTTGTGAAGATGAACTTGGCCTAAAAATTCTAAAAGACAGATGGGAGGAAAACCTGCTATATATACACAATTGTTCGATCAACGTTAGGCATTCGTTAATTCAATTTAAAATAGGACGATTAAACGCAAACTTACTAGTTTGTAGTTTGATCTTTATTTTATGGGGAATTACGATGAGGGATTACGTGAAGAAGCCCACCAGCCCGCATGCGCGTCAACCTTCAAAGCAGCGGTGTGAAATCACAGAAACAGTTGCTGAACTGATTATAGGAAGATTCGAGAAACTAGAACTACCACATGACCTTTATGAGAAGAGGGTTGGGAGCGGAGGGCACGTAATCCTTCATCGTAACTCATCATAAAATAAAGATCAAACTTCAAACTGGTAAGTTCTCGTTTAATCTTCCTATTTTACTTCGGAGTCATGTGAGTGACTACGTGAAGATTTTAAAGCTCTGTGATTTCATGCCGCGAACACGAGTCCATGCAACACACTGCATTAGTTGACCAGAAATGATTGAAAAGATAATGCATTCAGACATGACATAGATTTAAAACATGCTGATGCTAATAATAAGCAAATAATAAGCAAATTATTGAATAGAATTTAAAATTGAGTTGTCAAACGAACCCGGCCTGGCAATCGGTTTATTATAAAGGGTTTGGAAAGTCTGCTCATTTGACCATCCTACTGTCGCTAGGATGCGGTCCAGCAGAACCTCCATGAACCTTGCTGCTGATGTTATCGCAGCCCTGGTGGAGTGAGATTTAAAACATCAGTGTTCACTCCTGCACAAGCCAATACATGTCTAAACCATCTGGAGATGGTCTGCACTGAAACCCTCTTGTGTGTTTTTTTGTGTCTAACAAACATTGCCAGCTCAGTGCCTCTAAGGTTCTTTGTCGCCTTAAAATATTGATGAGTATGTGTGACAACACGCAATCTATGGTCCACAGGATATGCCAGAAATTCCAGCTTTAGACCCAATGTCCCCGGTCTGCTTAGTTTAATTAACTCATTTACATAGAACGTTATTTTGTTGGTAGATATAACCATACTGTTCAGCCGTAGCTTATGCAATGACTGGACGCGTTGCGCTGAAACCAGCGTCATACGCATAACTACCTTATATGGGAGCCGGGCCAAAGATAAGGACGTAACTGGAGCCCACCGACGAAATAGTGTTAACACAATGTTAATATCCCATACTACCATGTACCTGGGCCTGGGAGGATTTGTGTTAAAGATATCCTTCATAAATCTGGATATCAGAGGGTGAGACCCGACAGAATGGGTCCCGATCCCAGCAGCAAATATGATGACAAGGTACTTTTGGCACGGTTAATGGCACTATAACTTAATTTTTTGTCAACGAACCATTTGAAAGGAACTCCAAGACGTCAGTTATCCGTGCCGTATTATATGTTGTATTAGTATTTCAACAAAACACTTCCCATTTCCTGATTAGGAAATGTACTGCTTTTTGGTGCTATCCCTCCGAGCTGCAGTGGTCACGTCCACAGTTCGGTCTAACAACCCAAGCCCCAGGAACGATCTACTTAGAGTCTGCAAATCAATAAATTGATTCTATCATGCTAGTCACGGGATGAACCAGCAAATATTTGTGTTTAGAAATAACCATATAAGGTTCTATTATCATTCCCAACATCAGCGGGAACCATGGCTGCATAGGCCAGTCAGGCACTACGAAAAATGCCTGAAGCGAAATCTTGCTGGATTTTTTGCAAGACCCGACTGATGAGGCAAAATGGAGAAAGGGCATAAAAGAACATTCCTCCCCAGTGTAGCGAAAATGCACCTATCGCCACTGCCCCTGGGTCTGACTCCCAAGCCACATATTTTTGCAACTGGTGATTGAGCCTGGATGCAAACAAATCGATATTCGGTGTTCCATATTGAGCAACAATATCATTAAATACTTTGTGATCCAACATCCATTCTGCATTGTCATTAAATTTACGTGACGATACACCAGCACCAGATGAGGTTAGGTAAACTACCACAGAAATCTGACTTGATTCCACCCATGTGATTAATATATGCCACCGCCGTAGTGTTATCAACTTGTAGTTGAACATGCATATTATGCATAATCCCACAATAAGCCTTTAACCCATAGAATGCCCCCAGTATCTCCAGGTAGTTGATACCATATAACTGCAGAATTGGTAGCTCATGCACATCCCATCTGCCTCTGCAACTAGAGATGGTATTAGTAGTTCCCCATCCTTGTGCACTAGTATCAGTTTGTAATATAACTGAAGGTTTACTGACCAAAATGTTACTGGAGCAATGCTGAATATGGTCGTCTACCATTGTAATTCTGATAGCTTCAGCTGGTAATAGCATAGGTCTTTTAAAATGACCTAAATGGTACTTGAGAGCTTGCTCCTTTGCACGTTGTGAATTCTGATAATGCAAAGGTCCAAATTGCGCAGCTGGAAAAACAGCCACTATAGTGCCAATTACCCTAGCCACCTGGCGAATAGAAGGCTGCTTCAAAACAACAAGGTTGTTACAGGCTTCTATTAATTCTAATCTCTTGCCCCAGGGCAGAGTCACAGACATATTAATAGAGTTAAAGGTAAATCCCAACTAATCAATACTCTAGTTGGTATCAACTTAGATTTAACTGGATGGATGAGAAACCCCAATTTATCAAATATGAGTTTTGTGGCTGAAACAGCTAATTTAGCCAAATACAGCGTTTTTAGAATATCATCCAGTTAGGCCATAACAATGCGTTTGTTTTAGCTCTGAGCAGCCCAAGCACCGGCTTTAGTAATTTGGTAAATAGCTTGGGAGCTGAAGTTAGCCCATTAGGCAACACTTTAAACTGCCATTGTTGCCCCATCCAGCTAAATTTCAAACATCTCCGGTGATCCCTGTAAATGGGAACTGAATAGTATGCATCTTTGAGATGGATGCATGCCATAAAGCATCCTTTGGGAATCAGTTGTTAGCCAGTAATGATGTTTTCCATTTTAAAATGTCTATACTGCACATGTGAGTTAA
This sequence comes from Malacoraja senta, assembly GCA_038087875.1. Lineage (NCBI taxonomy): Eukaryota > Metazoa > Chordata > Chondrichthyes > Rajiformes > Rajidae > Malacoraja > Malacoraja senta. The sequence continues at coordinate 72,872 of JAXLNO010006087.1, read as the reverse complement.
GTGTGAGTTAAATCAAGGATGATCCGACATCCTCCATATTTCTTTTCTGGAGGCGCAGGGTTGTCGTTGCCGAAACGGTGAAGCTTTGCTCATCGTGGGTGCTTTAATTAACCCGACAGCTTTGCTTCCTCATCCAGATCTTTTACTTGTTTGGATAAGTCTTACCCAAACAGAAGATTAGACGGCTGGACATTGACTTGACTTCTCGATTACCCCTTTTGTGTGTAATTTATGAATTTCTGCTTGTATATACAAACCTTCTTGTTTGGAATGAATAAACTTAGTGTATATTGTATGGGTGGCAATGAGTTAAGAGAAAATTCAATTTGGAACCCTTGTATACTGTGCAGTATAAACTGATCTGATATTATCCACCGCCGTTTGTGCAAAAAAAAGTGTAGTCTACCACCAACTTGTAACTGATCCACACACCCCATGTTCCGGAAAGAACCAGACCCACCTACCTCCATGGTCACCGGTGGTCTTATGGTAGGCCCAAAGGCCCCTGATGCGGGTTCTATTTCCGTCCTCGATATTTGGAGGGTAGGACTGCTGGGGTGCGTGGATTGCGCATTTTCCATGAGGGCCGGCTTAAAGACCTGTGCCCAGAGAATCAGCTTTCGAGCTGCCACCAGCTTCAGTGAACCGCTTACTGCTGATGGAGGCGTAGGGGTATGTTGCCGAAACGGTGAAGCTTTGTTCGTCGTTGGTACCTTGATTAGCCCGACAGTTTTTGCTTCCTCATCCAGGTCTTTTACCTGTTTGGGTAGGTCTTCCCCGAAGAGAAGATTCGGCGGCTGGACATTGTGATGGCGTTCTTCCGAAAGCAGTTCATTTCGAAGTGTGCATTGCACATCAACGCCAGGGCATCCTGCTGGATGTCCGATAAGGGCCCGCCATCCACAGATCTGGCAAATGCCGTGATGCCTGAGGCTAGTAATTTTAAAATTTGTTGGAGTTTCATTTCCTGGGCTTTGATGCCCCCTCCAATGTCTCCCCAGATAGAGCTGTTCACTGCCGGCACTTTCAGTAATGCACAATTTACAGGTGTATGGTATTTTGCAGCCTGTCACCTGTTCCTGTAATGTTGTGACGTGAGGTAGTTGATGCTGGAAGCCAGCTCTTCTTGCAGCGGCTCCTTTGTTTGCGAGGGTATCGCAAACCTTGATGCCATGGCAGACAATTCTAGAACCTCACGCATGCATTCCAGTATGTTCCACAGACATACCTCCGAATTCGGAGTCAGTCATATACTGACCCCTGGCACTCCCCTCCACAGAGAGGGAGATTTTTAAGCAGCCCTGAAACAGGCGCTGCCACAGGTACCAAAGGAAACCTGTGCTGATATGTCTCCGTATCACGGAGTATATTATGATGGAGCATCCTCTCCATGAGGTGCTCCATCTGGGATAAACGCCCGAGGACGCTACCCATGTTTGTTGGAGGGGAACCCTCCTGGCCTGACTCGCCCGAGTCCACAGGCCTCTCAGACTTCCGTTTGGCTTTACCCCCCTTTCGGGGTTGCCAAAGTCTGAAGTCGCTGACCGCACTGTCAGCGACTCGGGTGGCGAACCCGACAGCCGCCGGCTACCCGCACTCCCGCGGTGCTCCGTGGCCGGTTTCCCCGCGGCCCGTCTGGATTTCGCCCAGGATATCCATATCCGCAGCAAACTCTGTAAAAGAGATTTACCCCAACCAAAAATACGACCTAAGAATAAGTTAAATCTTACCTGCAGGGGTTGAAATTACCGCTGGAGGAGCGACGCTCCTCCCAACCAGTCGTGCGCCATGCGTTACCGTGCGCCATGCGTATTGACGCGCATGCGGGCTGGCGGGCATCTTCACGTAGTCACTCACGTGACTCCGAAGTAAAATACTGCACAGACTCAATTATTCAAAGTCTAAAATGAATAAGATCTTTCCAAATGTATCTCCTATTAGCGATAAATGTCTTCTTCAGGAAGCAACTATAACCCATTCCTTTGTCTCTTGTATTAAGTTACATTATTTCTGGAGAGGAATGTTTGAAATGTTTTCAAAAACACTAAAAATAAAATTGGATCCCAACACGGAATTGATCATTCTAGGTACGTCAGAAGCCTGCTCTGAGCTATCATTATTTCAAAGACGTTTCCTTAATTATGGCCTGATAACGGCGAAATAAAATGATACTCTTAAGATGTGGATTATAAACATGTCCGAGACGCTACATCTTTAAAATATTAGATTTGTCTTGGCTGAAAAACCAGATCATTTTTCGAAGACATGGACACAATTCATTGAGTTTTTGCAAGGATTGTATGGTACAACACAACTTTGGATTTAAATCTAATTACGGGTTGGGTGAGGTGGGTGGGGAGGGATGTGAGGCAGGTATATCACCACTTTTTTCTTTCTTTCTCTTTTTGTCCTTTTATTTTTTTATTTTTTTTTCTATTCCTCTCTTCTTTCTTTCATTTATTCACTCTTTGGCTACACCACTTTGGTAGTCTAGAAAAAATAAAAATAAAAAAAAATAAAAAATACCATCCAGCTTAAGGGCCAGGCAATAATTCTATAGTTATGTTCTTTAAAAAAAACTGCATCTCAAGCTGCCATTATTACTTATAGAAATGATAGGTTCAAAATTGCAAACGCCATAAACATTTTTCGCCAATAAATGAGAGTTTTGTTAGTCAAGTCAAGTCAAGTCACATTTATTTATATACAGTAGCACATTTAAAAAACAACTCTCGTTGGCCAAAGTGCTTTACATTTGTTATAAGAATAGCATAAACAAAACAAATTACATACGTATATACATCACTCACGTAGCCCTCACTCAGAGGATGTCAGGGAAGGCTTGGGAGTATAGATACGTTTTTAGTCTTGACTTAAAAGAGTCGATGGAGGGGGCAGTTCTGATGGGAAAGGGGATGCTGTTCCACAATCTAGGGGCTGCAACCGCAAAGGCGCGATCGCCCCAGAGCTTATGCCTAGACCGTGGGATATTCAGCAACCCCAAGTCGGCCGATCTGAGGGGCCTGGAGCTGGAGTGGTGGGTGAGAAGATTTTTTATGTAGGTGGGGGCAAGCCCATTGAGGGCTTTGTAGACATGGAGGAGGATCTTGAAGTTTATACGGAACCGCACAGGGAGCCAGTGGAGAGAGGCCAGGATCGGGGTGATGTGGTCCCTTTTTCGGGTGCCCGTCAGGAGTCTCGCTGCGGTGTTTTGGACCAGTTGCAGGCGGGGCAGGGAAGATTGGCTGATGCCAGTGTAAAGGGAGTTGCAGTAATCTAGGCGGGAGGAGATGAATGTGTGGATGATCTTTTCGAGGTCATCAAACTGGAGGAATTGTTTTATTTTAGCTATCGTCCGAAGCTGAAAGAAGCTAGCTTTTACCACGGCATTGACTTGTTTGTCAAATTTCAGTGCTGAGTCAAATATCACGCCAAGGTTTTTGACGTGAGGTTTGAGTAGTGGGGTAAGGCTTCCAAGGCTGCCTGCTATCATTTTGATTGAGTCCGAGGGGCCGAGAAGGATGACCTCAGACTTACTCTCGTTTAGTTGGAGGAAGTTCTGGGTCATCCAACACTTTATATACTTGATGCAGCGGGTAAGGTTAATCAGATTTGATTGGTTTTGGGGCTTCAGGGGGAGATAGAGTTGTGTATTGGCTGCGTAGCAATGGAAGGAAATGCCGTGCCTTTCAATGACTTGGCCTAAGGGGAGCATATACAGGGAGAAGAGAATGGGGCCAAGGATGGAACCTTGTGGAACCCCACAGCAGAGATTAGCTGGGGAGGAGAAAGAGTTGCCTATGTTAGTCGAGAAACTCCTACCTTTGAGGTAGGAGATGAACCAGCTCAGGGCAGTGCCATCAATACCAACACCATACCAGAGACGGTCAATTAGGATGGTGTGGTCGACAGTATTAAATGCTGCGCTGAGGTCAAGAAGGAGCAGAATTGCACAGTCGCCGGAGTCAACGGTGAGCAGTAGGTCATTGTGTACCTTCAACAAGGCAGACTCTGTGCTATGGTGAGCCCTGAAACCTGATTGGAAAGTTTCCAAGATAGTGTTTGGGTGAAGGTAAGGCATAAGTTGACTTAAAATTACCTTTTGAAGGGCTTTTGAGAGGAAAGGCAGTTTAGAAATGGGTCTGTAGTTGCTTGGCAAGGTGGGGTTGAGGTTAGGTTTTTTCAGGAGTGGTTGGACCACCGCATGCTTGAAGCAGGTAGGTACAGTGCCAGTGGCCAGAGAGCTGTTGAAGATGGCGAGGATGCTGGGACCAGCTGTTGTAATGACATCCTTTAGGAGGGCAGAGGGGACAGTGTCAAGGGGAAAGGTAGTAGGTTTCATGGTGGTGATCAGTTTTACAAGGGAGGGTAGAGTAACGGGTTGGAAACAGTCTAATTTTGAAGAGCAGACCAATGAGACAGCCAGGTCACGGGTGGGAGGAAAAATATTTGTTCTTATGTTCTTTACCTTGCTGGTGAAAAATGTGGTAAATTCCTCGCACTTAGCAGGGGACCCAGTTCGGCTGGTGCTGGTGGCAGGACAGATGATGGAGGTGATGGTGCTAAAAAGGACCTTGGAATTATGCGTGTTTTTGGAGATAAGGGTGGAAAAGTATTTAGTTCTTGCAGATTTTACTGCTTCCTGGTATTTGTGAAGATTATTTTTCAGGAGTTCAAAGGTAATATGAAGCTTATCAGATTTGTACTTTGGTTCTGATTTTCTGCATTCTCTTCTTAGGGCTCTGGTGGTATCATTGAGCCACGGCTCGCCTTTAGGCTTAGGCTTTTTCATTTTAAGAGGAGCAACAGAATCCAGGACGTTGGTACACAAAAAAATGCTACAGAAACTCAGCGGGTGCAGCAGCATCTATGGAGCGAAGGAAATAGGCAACGTTTCGGGCGGTTTCGGCCCGAAACGTTGCCTATTTCCTTCGCTCCATAGATGCTGCTGCACCCGTTGAGTTTCTCCAGCATTTTTTTGTCTACCTTCGATTTTCCAGCATCTGCAGTTCCTTCTTTAACACAGAATCCAGGACGTTGTTAGGTTATGAAATTAAGGTTACGTTATTGTCATGTATAGCAGGATACAATACAATAATACAATACAATACAATAATACTTTATTAGCCAAGAATGTTTTGCAACATATGAGGAATTTCATTTGCAATAATCATACCAATAAAAAGCAAACAGATCACACAAAATACATTGTAACATAAACATCTACCACAGGGACTCCTCCACATTCCTCACTGTGATGGAAGGCAAAAAACAGTTCAATCTCTTCCCTTCTTTGTCCTCCCATGGTTGGGGGCCTCGAGCTTTCAGTTGACGGGATGATCTTGACTTCCATAACCAGTGGTCGGGCCCTCCGCGTCGGGCCGATTAAGCTCCTGCATCGGGAGGATCTCAGCTCCCCCGCGACAAGCGATCAGACCCCGGGTCGGGGTGGTCCAACCTTCTGCGTTGCTGGAGCTTCCGACATCTACGGTCTCCACCTGAGACTCTTACTCTTACTCCGAATATATGCCCTTACTCCGAATTTCGCAATGAAATTCTTTATTCACAGAGAGTCTTCTAGTCATACAGCATGGAAACAGGCCCTTCTGCCCAACTCTTCCATGCCGACCAAGATGCCTCCTTTAAGCTAGTGCTATTTGCCACGTCTGGGCAATACATCTCTAAATCTTTCCTATTCATGTACCTAACCGACATTTAATAGACATTTGGACAGGTACATGGATAGGAAAGTTTTAGTCTGAAGAAGGGTCTCGACCCAAAATGTCACTTACTCCTATTCTCCAGAGATGCCGTCTTTCCCATTGAGTTACTCCAGTGTTTTGTGACTATGTTTGGTTTAAACCAGCATCTGCAGTTCTTTCCTACATATGTACCTTTCGAAAGTGTCTTCCATGAAGCTCTCAGAGTAAACTATATAAATAGAGTGATGGTAAATACAACAATAATAAAATGATGAATGCAAAATAGCAGAATGGTTTAAGATTGTAGTAAAAGATATGGCAAAGATCAAAATGCAAGTTTTTATAACAGAATATCAGAGACCATGGTGGTAAATCCTATTGTTAAATAAACAGCCACATTTATTTACATAAAATGCTAATATAAGTGCAGCTCTAAGATTAAAAGCATAGCTCATAAATCATTGTAATAACTCAGCCATGCTTTGGTAACTGCCAGACATGGTGATTAGCGAGTATTTGCTTGTTAAGGAAATGGTTCACAACTCAAGAGCATTTTAATTGTATTGTTTTAGTCAATTACCTAACTTTAAACTATAATAGTCAGATAATTTGAGATGAAGTTTAAGACATTTAATAGAACTACTTTACAACAAAAGGTCTTCGACATTATAGTCCTCATGTTTGGAGATCTCCCTGTTAATGCATTAATTTAGTTACTTGATTAAAAAAAAACAATGTCAGAACATTTCAGACATGCATACATCTGTGTGCCGTGGCCAAAGAATATAAGAACTCTCAAGAGGTTTGCTGTGGATTTATTTAACATGTCTTTCTGGTACATTTATCACAATAGATATATCCCTAGTTGGGGAGCATGGGCAGGTACGAATGATATATGCTCTTACTCTGAATTTGGCAACAATCCAGCCTGTATCCAACAGGATGTATGATTCATGTAAAATTATCCAGATGAGGTCAGTCGATTTCTTTCCCCGGGATCTGTTCTTTAGATTATCTAGGACTCTTCTGATAGACAAAGTGACAGACAGCCTCAGGATTTAAAACTTGTTACCATCTGGTCTGTTCAATTACTTTAATGAGTGGAATGAATCCATATCTCTTTCGAATTCCACCTGCCACGACCCCCCTTCCTCCAGCCAGCCCCCCACCTCTTACCCAGAGTAAACATAGATATTCTCTCTGCAGGTGTACAGAAGCCTATGAAGTGAAACTCAAACGAACTGCTCCTTTTCACTATCAACATTAATTAAAAAATTAGTTTTTACTGAAATTTTAAAAAACTGCAGCATAAGAAATTATACACTTAATTTTAAATGATATTATGATCTTGCTACATATCATGTACACAGGAAACCTCTACGTTATTAAATATGCTTTCCTTAATTCAATTGGAACAACCTAGGGCCAGGGAAATGTTTCAATGCTATTGTATGCATTTGGTTAGGGTGCTAACCTGCTGGGATAAAGGGAGAGTTCGTTATCAATTTTACTAGGTCATTTTTCCAGCTGGGGCCAATAAATTATCAAGGAGTTTGTGGATCTTTGGTTTTTTTCCCGTGGACATCTGATGAAGAATCATTGCAACCCTGGGGTATTACTGATACAGGGCCAAGCACTATGGAGTGGAGTAAGAACAGGAAGCACCATTGGCAGCTCAAGAAAAGAGTGAATGTTATTTTGTGTGGCCTCTCGCTGACTATTTTGGCATCGAAAGCCTTCCCCTTTGTTAACTTTGAAGAGAAAGTACACAGCAGTTGCAAGCTGCTAACAAATTGCTGTGTTAATTCAACTGAGAGGTGACGGAAAGGAAATTGAGGTGTCAAGGGATCAGGTGGTGCACAGTGTTAACACATTATTCCTTGTCCTTTAAAGCCCAGACTGATAGGATCAACATCAGCATCTCTGCTGCTGCAAGATCCAGGGAGACACAAATTAAAAGTGCAATATTACTTCTGAGCGTTAAGTGGGAGTGGAGAGGGCGCAACATAAGCAACATAGAATCAGCACCTTTGCCCATTACTCCAGGTGGAGAACTTGTCAAGGTGATTGGAATTAGAAACTGTACGGTCAAGTGTGAAATGCATTGCGTGAAGGTTGTGTCATGGACAGATACAATGTGGGATCGCACTTCTCAATGCGTCTCACTGATTCCGTGGCATTAAGGCAGAGGTAACATAGGTTTGGAGGGATATAACAAAGAAATTATGTTTCACTCAGAGGGTGGTTGGAGTTCAGAGTGCACTGCCTGAGAGGATGACAGACACAGACACTGTCACAACCTTTAAGAAGTAACCAGGTGAGCACTTGAATCGCCAAGCATAGAAGGCTACAGATCAAATGCTGGTAAATGGGATTAGTATCGATTGGTACTTGATTGTTTCTGAGAAGGGAATAGGGAAACCTGGTCCATTCTCCTTGGCCATTGTCATTGATCTAGTAACAAAGGAACATTACTGGTGACAGAGACCACACCTGGAGTATTGTGTGCAGTTTTGGTCTCCAAATTCGAGGAAGGACATTCTTGCTGTTGAGGGAGCGTAGCGTAGGTTCACGAGGTTTTCACGGGATGGTGGGACTGTCATATGTTCATAGAATGGAGCAACTGGGCTTGTGTACACTGGAATTTAGGATGAGATGGGATCTTATTGAAACATATAACATTCTTAAGGGATTGGACACGCCAGAGGCAGGAAATATGTTCCCAAAGTTGGGGGAGTTCAGAACCAGGAGCCACAGTTTAAGAATAACGGGTAGGCCATTTAAAACGGAGATGAAGAAACACTATTTCACCCAGAGAATTGCGAATCTGTGGAATTCTCTGCCTGAAAAGGCAGTGGAGGCCAATTCTCTGCATGCTTTCAAGAGAGAGTTAGATAGAGCTCTTAAAGATAGCGGAGTCAAGAGATATGGCGAGAAGGTAGGAACGGGGTACTGATTTTCGATGATCAGCCATGATCACAGTGAATGGCGGTGCTGGCTCGAAGGGCCCATTGGCCTACTCCTGCATCTATTGCCTATTCAATTCAATTCAATATTTTCTCTCCCCTGCACCATTTTTCTCCCGATGTTGAAGCTCCAGGCGGGCGATGGTAAGTCCCATGGCCATTTAAGGCCGCGCCGGGCGATGTACGGCCCCGCTCCAGGTCTAAATGTCACAAAGTTGAAGCCCCCGGCGGGCGTTGGAATGTCCCGCGGTCATTAAAGCCGCGCCGGGCGATGTAGGCCCCGCTCAGGGTCGTTCCAACCCCGCGACACGGACTGGAGAAGTGCGTTGCGGGAGCTCCGAAAAACGGTCCCACCCGGACCCGCGAGCTCCCGATGTCACAGTGCAGTTGGAGCCTCCGAGCTCCGGAGTCGGGCCGCAGCAATATTGTGATTCTGTAACACAAGTCTTTAGTCTACATGCACCAAATCTCTTGCCCTGAGTGGGGGAATTGAGGACCAGAGGACATAGGTTCAAGGTGAAGGGGAAAAGATTTAATAGGAATCAGAGGGGTTACTTTTTTTACCCAAAGGATGGTGGGTGTATGGAACAAGCTGCCTGAGGAGGTAGTTGAGGCTGGGACTATCCCAACGTTTAAGAAACAGTTAGACAGGTAAATGGATAGGACAAGTTTGGCGGGATATGGACCAAACGCAGGCAGGTGGGACTAGTGGAACTGGGACATGTTGGCCTGTATGGGTAAGTTGGACCGAAGGACCTGTTTCCACACTGAATCACTCTATGACTCTATGACATGCTTCACTAAAGAAAGTACACTATACACTGTGAATTACTTAATTGTAATCATGCATTGTCTTTCCGCTGACTGGTTAGCACGCAACCAAAGCTTTTCACTGTACCTCGATACATGCAACAATAAACTAAACTGAACTGAAAGTACCCCACAGTGCAAACAATGGGAAGGTAAAGGGCCTATCCCACCAGCATGCGATTGCATGCATCTAGCGCGACCAAACGTGGTGGATTGAGGCGTACGGCCTCGTGGGGCCGGTCCCACTTCCAACCACGGAGACGTCTGGAGTTGTGTGGGGCTGGTCCCGACATCATACTCACCAATCAGCTGGGCAGGAGGCGGGCCGACAGAATTTGGACGTCGCACGGCGTCGGGCGGTGACGTCATCACGCAACGGCACGGCGGGCGGTGACACCATCGCGCAATGCCACGCGCTAGTCGTGCGCCATCAAGACGCTGCGTACGACGTCAAGACGCTGCGTACGACGTCAAGACGCTGCGTACGTCCTCAATGCGGTTGCGGGCCGACAGGCCGTTGGCGCGCGGGATTTTTGGACAGTGTCAGTTTTTCGGAGCCCGTGTCGCGGAGCAATGTCTGGACCAGCCCCGCACAACTCCATACGCGTCCGGTGATCAAAGTGGGAGTATTGAGCCGTATGGCTCAAGCGACCATGTTAGGTCACGCTCGCCGCATGCAGTCGCATGCTGGTGGGACAGGCCCTTAAGGAATGGAATAACTTTGTGCTGCTGCAGTACAGATTAGTTAGACTGAGGCTTTGATGTTCATCCAGGATACTTATTATTAAAGATTGTTTTAATGTCCTTATCTAGATAAGCACACAGCCAAATAACTATCTGCCCAACTGTTTGCAAATGGAAAATGGATAAATATTTGAAAGAGAGAAAACAAAATGCAGTGATATGGGAAGAAGTTTTCAGACACAGAATTGCGCTAATGTTTGGGCTATCGTGATATGAATAGAGGATTTGCTTCATAACCTTTTAAAATGTATTTTAAATGTAAAATACTCCAATCCAAACTCTAACCATGCTCTGGGAAAAATAGAATTCTTCCTTATATCCCCTTATATCCCCTCTAAACTTATTATTTTTCTTGGGTCATAGTCATAGAGTCATAGTGATACAGTGGAAACCTATGTGCTCTGGTCCTCGATTCCCCTACTCTGGGCAAGAGATTCTGTGCATCCCTCCGATCTATTCCTCTCATGATCTTAATACACCTCTATAAGATTACCCCTCATCCCCCTGCACTCCAACGAATAGAGACCCAGCCCACTCAACCTCTCCCCACAGCTCACACCCTCTAGTCCTGGCAACATCTTCGTAAATCTTCTCTGAACCCTTTGAAGCTTGACAATATTGGCACCGTGGCGCAGCGGTAGAGTTGCAGCCTTACAGCGTCGGTGACCCGGGTGCGATCCCGACTACGGGTGCTGTCTGTATGGAGTTTGTACGTTCTCCCCGTGACCACGTGGGTTTTCTCCGAGAGCTTCGGTTTCCTCCCACACACCAAAGACGTACAGGTAGGTAGGTTAATTGGCTTTATGTATGTGTAAATTGTCCCTAATAGTAGGATAGTGTTAATGTGCGGGGATCGCTGGTTGGTGCGGACTCGGTGGGCAGAAGGGCCTGTTTCACCGCTGTTTCTCTAAACTAAAATAAACATGGTGCCATTTGGCATATGCCATTTGGTTACAGACACCTCTGCTGTGGGAAAAAAATACTACTGTCTATGTCTCTTGCGGAGGCACAGTGACGCAATGGTAAAGTTGCTGTCTTACAGCGCCAGAGACCCGGGTTGGATCCTGACTACGGGCGCTCTCTATATGGAGTCTGTACGTTCTCCCTGTGACGTGTAGGTTTTCTCCAGGTGCTCCAGTTTCCTCCCACATTCCAAAGGCATGCAGGTTTGTAGGTCAATTGGCTTGGGTAAAATTGTCCCTATGTGTGTGGGATAGAAGGTATACTGGTGATCATTGGTTGGTGTGGACTCGGTGGGCCGAAGGGCCTGCTTCCATGTTGTATCTCTAAATTAAACTAAACTAAACTCTCATAATGTTGTGCACCTTTGTTGAAATGTGGGTTTGTTTAAGTAAGTTCCAGAGATTTTAATTATCCATTCTACAATCATGTCGCAACTGGTTTTGAAACCCAAATCTACAACTACACCTGTCTTGAACACTGAAACACAAAATATAAAAATTATGAAAATTGATATTGTGATCTATTTTTCATACTTTGCTCCAAGTACAATGCCTCCACAGAGTCCAGCTGGGATTATATTAGAGAACAATGTTATGTGAAGATTGAATGTGCCCACATTCATTTTCTTACTATTGTTCAAAAGAAGGATTTAATCTATGCCAACATGTGGCTGCCTTGCTGAAAATACTTTGAAGAGAGAAATTTGAGACAAAAACATTACAAAGTTGAAAGATTGCATTATTCACAAGCTCCCATATATTATTATTACTTTTGCTTTGCTGGGAATTTAAATGCCACAGAATCATGGAATCCTACAATACAGAAATTAAATCTTTTGGACATAAGGTCATAAGGTCATAAGTGACAGGAGCAGAATTAGGCCATCCGGCCAATCAAGTCTACTCTGCCGTTCACTCATGGCTGATCTATCTCTCCCTCCTAACCCCATTCTCCTGCCTTCTCCCCATAACCCCTGACACCCATACTAATCAAGCCTCTATCTACAGGTATCTCTGCCTTAAAGATTAAAATTGATTTGGCCTTCACAGCCTCCTGTGGTAAAGAATTCCACAGATTCACCATCCTATCCATGTTGACCATTATTGTTCAGTTTTAAGTTTAGGTTTGGGTTTATTAATGTCTGTACTGAGGTGTACAGTGAAAAGTTTTGTTTTGCATTCTTTCCATTCAAATAAGATGACACTGTAAATCAATACAATCAAGCCAAACTCAAGTGCAATAGATAGAGTAAATGAAAAGATACAGAATGCAGAATATAATTCTAAGCATTATAGAACAATGACAAATTCCAATGTCCACAAAGTCCAAAGTCCCATCTCGCCCAATGTTGCAATATGACCATTAACACTAATCCCATTGACCAGCAGTTAGTCTGTGGCCTCTATGCCTTGGAGATTCAAGTGCTTATCTAAATGCTACTCTTTGCAGCAAACTCTTTGTTACATCCCTTTTAGACCTATTTTGACTCTTTATTTTAAACCCCTGCCATCTGGTTCCAGGCATCTCTGCTAGCGGGAAAAAATGTTTACCACCGTCTCTTCCCCTCATAATTTTCTGCACTTCTGTCAATCCCACCTTATCCAGTCTCTCCTCATAACTGAGGCACACCATCCCAAATAACAACCTGATGAATCTCTGTTTCACTATCTCCGTTTCACTATCTCCAATGCAATTCCAGATGTCCCAGTGGCCCAGCACTTCAACTCCCCCTCTCATTCCCAATCTGACCTTTTCTGTCCTGGGCCTCCTCCATTGTCAGAGTGAGGCCCAGCGCAAATTGGAGGAACAGCACCTCATATTTGGCTTGGGTAGTTTACACCCCAGCGGTATGAACATTGACTTCTCTAACTTCAGGTGGCCCTTGCTTTCTCTCCCCTTCCCCTCCCCCTTCCCACTTCTCCCACTATACTTACTGTCTCCGCCTACATTCTTGTTTTTGTCCCGCCCCCTCCCCTGACATCAGTCTGAAGAAGGGTCTCGACCCGAAACTGCGAAATATCGGCAATTCCTTCTCTCCATAGATGCTGCCGCACCCGCTGAGTTACTCCAGCATTTTGTGTCTACCTCTGTCTGTTTATTTGTTTTTGCTTCACAATGCAGCAGAAATACATAGGCATTGGCATTTAATTTGGGACATTGATGCTTGGGGGTCTAGCAAGACAATGATCCATTGTGAGGAAAATGGACAATGCAGTTCTGTAAATGCAGCAGTGATGATAGTAATCAGGGCATGGCAAGCTCAAACACCAGGGGAGCATTTAGCCATTCACACTTTGCATGGAACATGTGGCAAATTAGGGCAGCATGGTGGCACAGCAGTAGAGTTGCTGCCTTACAGTGCTTACATGACCTGAGACCCGGGTTCGATCCCGACTAAGGGTGCTGTCTGTACGGGGTTTGTGTGTTCTCCCCGTGACCTGCATGGGTTTTTTTCCCAAGATCTTCAGTTTCTCCCGAAGACGTCCAGGTTTGTAGGTTAATAGGCTTGGTATAGATCTAAATTGCCCCTAGTGTGTTTAGGATTAGTGTGTGTAGGTTAGTGGTAATGTGTGGGGATCGCTGGTCGGTGCAGACTCGGTGGGCCGAAGGGCCTGTTTCCATGCTGCATCTCTAAACTAAACTAAAACTAAGAAAATTAACAGTAGAAACAAAGAACTGCAGATGCTGTTCGTACGACACTGGAGTTATCCAAGAGGACTGTGGGTTCTGAACGGGAATAAAAAGCTGAGTGTGATGAAAATAGCTCTTCTCTCCAGGCAGCTGAGCTGGGACTAAGCAGCAGGGAAGTGATAATCAAGAGAGAGCAGCTGGTGATCCTTTGAAATAAAATTTTAAGAAGGCACCTCAGGACCTGTGCTGCCTTTGTAACTGAGAGGAAATTATGTCTCTTAGCTTCTAAGCCAGAAAATAGGACTGGTTTTGCAATAATAGAATTTGATCCTAATAGGAATATATACTGTGGAATATACCAATTGGAATATTCCCAATTCTTTTAATTCTATTTTAGAGATACAGTGTGGAAACAGGCCCTTCGGCCCAATAAGTCCACACAGACCAGCGTTCATCTTGGAGACTAACATTATCCTACACACTAGGGACAATTTTACAATTTTACTGAAACCACAAACCTGGACATCTTTGGAATGTGGAAGGAAACCTGAGCACCCAGAGAAAACCCACTCTGTCACATGGAGAACATACAAACTACGTACAGGCAGTACCCATAGTCAGGATCTAATCCGGGTCTCTGTCGCTGTAAGGCAGCAGCTCTACCGCTGCGTCACTGTGCCACCCTGAAACTTTTTTTTAATGACATGGTTTAGTTAAGAGATACAGGCCCTTCGGCCCACCATCTCTGTGCAGACTAGCGATCACTCCCTCCACTAACACTATCCTGCACACTAGGGACAATTTTGCAATTTTTACTGAAGCCAATTAACCTACACATCTGTACGTCTTTGGAATGTGGGAAGAAACCGGAGCTCCTGGAGAACAGCTACGCGGTCACAGGGAGAATGTAAAAAACTCTGTATAGACAGCACCTGTAGTCAGGATCGAACCCGAGTCTCTGATGCTGTGGGGCAGCAGCGGTACCGCTGCACCACCGTGCCGCCCCCCGGATTCTGGATTTTAGAATTACGTCCTGGAAATTGGCAATATGAAAGAGCTACTACAGACATGCTAGACGTACACACATTTTATTTTATGTCTGCCTTACCCTATTTCACAAAAGGTACACAGATGAAAATCACACCCATGAACATTTTCAGGTTTAATGGGATAAAATTCTTGCAGTTAAACTTGTGCCTCATATTTACGTCCATTAAATCTGTGCAGAATGTGCCAGCACAGCTGGATAATTAGGCATAAACAGATGATGTGCATTGCAGTAGAGTGCACATCTGGGAAAAGACACTCCCTCAGTGACTTGAAAAGTCATCCAAAGAGTAACTGAACCATAATGTACAAGACATTGCCCAGCTTGAGTCTGTGAAGAGTTGGAGAATTTCTGCCAGAGCCAGCATATGGTACCATTCGTCTCATTCTACTCCATTTCCAACTTCACTCTGTTATTCAAATACAAATAGTTGGTGGGTGTACCGAGTTGAAAGAAACAATTGTAACAGCACAAAAAAATTACGGTTTACCAATCTTGTAAATGCATTGGGCTATATGTGCCCTACCTCCTGATTCTGTGAATCCCCTTGGCCAGGGGTCGGCAACCTCGTTCTGCATAGGGGCCAGGACGCATGTCTGTGAGCGGATGGCGGGTCACATCTACCACGTGTACACATGGATCCCACCCCCATCCCGCCCCGGATGGCAGGCATCAAATCACATGTTCACATAGATCCCGCCCCTTCGAGGAGGCCACCTGGAGCACTGGCCAAAGATTATAGATCATTGCCTTGGCTCTGTCCTGAAGGTGGTGGTTCAAATACTCATACTCAGTCGTCCCCTGCCTATTGACAACCCTGATCCCGACAGTGAAGCCCAGACACAGAAGGTGCACGGTCGTGCCGGCGGCTTTGAGCAGGATGCGATACAGCCAGAACTCGGCGCTCGGCGGCTCCGCCATTGCGGCCGCCAGCGCAGGCCTCCTTGTGTCCTTGCGTCACCGCTCCTGGGCACTGCGACCTCCGTCCCGGCAGGTACCGGAGATGAAGGAAGTCTGCGGGCCGGACGATTACGGAAAAAAAATACACCTGCGGGATAGATCAGCCATGATTGAATGGCAGAATAGCTTGATGGGTCGAATGGCCTAATTCTGTTCCTATCACTTATGACCTTATAACAAGATTCATAACAGCAAATATTCCCATACCAGCCAAATAAGGTACCACTGCTTAAAGTAGAAAACTGAGTGACCAAGGAAAGATCATTGATAATATAGAAACGATGAGAGAATACATTGGGAATTCATACAGATGGCTATTATAATTATTGAAGTATAGAAAATCATGTTGAATCTAATATATAATCCAACAAGGATGAGAAAGCTGTTATTGAAAATCTTCCATCATTCTCATTGAGGAATAATTGCCTTCATAAATGAGAACATTAGTTGGGACCTTTCACAAACAACTATCTAAAACTTCTGCTTGTTTTTTAAAATTAAAATGTGCATAAAAGTCATTTCATTTCAGACATCATGCAGGTTTCCTTTGAAATCCCACACACTGGGAAATTGGATCAGGTACTTCCGGGCACAGTGAGTTCACCCTGCTCAGCATCAATTGCACATGTGATGACGTCATAATTGTGCACAGTGCTCATAGATCATATGTTCATAGGTTCTCCGAGCAGAATGAGGCCATTCGGCCCATCATGTCTACTCCGCCTTTCAATCATGGCTATTCCATCTTTCCCTCTCAAGCCCATTCTCCTGCCTTCGTCCCATAACCCCTGACACTCTTACTACTCAAGAATCTGTCAATCTCCACCTTAAAAATGTCCATTGACTTGGCCTCCACAGCCTCCACAGTGGCAATGAATCCCACATCACGGCAAAAACTGGTACAAAAATGTGCAATGTCAATCCTGAATGTTTCGCCCACTGTCAAACAAGGAGCAAGTCCTGAGCCACATTCCTCATTGTGCATGCATAACAGTCTCGCCACTAGGACTTTGATGTTCTGCCCTCCATTTGCGCCTGTGTGACTGATGACTGATCTGCCTCAGCAGCAGATCAGTTCTATGTGTTCATGAGCTTGCAGAAACATTCAGCTGCAGCGACAACTGTTTCTGATCTGTGCCTGTACGATGTGAGTTAGTTTGGAGTCACAGCATTTGGGAATGCAGTTTGGGCATGGGGTTAGGGAGTGTGAGGTGGGGACAGACACATGGTAGACATTGTAAAGACTTGTCAAACACGTGATGTCTTCACTACTAGTTTATTGCAGACATTATAATCATACACACACATAGTGCCCTAGCTGTTCGTGGTCCGTCACCGGAGCTAGATAGGGAGCTGGAGGTGGGGAGGCTACAATTATACTGAAGATAATGGGGAGTGGTTAGTAGTGGTGAGGTCACTATGTTAAAGGAGCTTGCACTGATCTACAGACATATGCAACTTCCCACCATATTCACTAGCTTTCCATCACTTCCATGGCAGCCTTTTGCCATTGTGCTAAGGTTGCCATGTAAAATGTACTGCCTCACTATCTCTAGTAAAGAAGGTGAAAGCGGCTCAGCAGCTGTAAGCTCGGCATATGACTGCCATTGTGAAGCATATTTGTGGAAACTTTAGAAACTTTAGAGATACAGTGCAGAAACAGTCCCTTCGGCCCACCAAATCTGCGCCAAACAGGGATCACCTCGTACACAAGCACCATCCAACACTTTGGGGACAATTTACAATTTTACTGAAGCCAGTTAACTGACAAAAGATTCAAAGAAAACTGATGGGGTCACAGGGAGAAAGTAAAAAGCGCCATTTAGACAGCACCCTGGCATTGTGAGGCAGCAACTCTACCACTGTGCCACCCTAACAGGTGGCCTGTAGACTAAAAGAAGGAAAAATATGCAAACCACACAAATGATCTTTTAAAAGTAATTGTCACAATTTTGACCTGAAACATCACCTATCCATGTCCTCCAGAGATGCTACCTGACTCGTAGCACTTTGTAAACTAAATAAGTTTCCAACAACTGAAGGTTTTTGTCTGTGACTTTTTTTTGTGGTTCCTCTGAATAAATGTTCGGGTAAATGCATCTTTCGTTCATCACTCCAAAAATGGTGAAACTTAATTTCAACGCTAACATCCCTCAATATCACCTATGGACATACGAGCAAAATAAACTCGAGATGATGTCAAGTTATGAAATTATTATGCTCCAGATGAGTTAAGTTCAGATTTCTATTGCTAAATCAGCTTTAAATCCAATCAGTTCATGTTTCAGTCATTTGTCACCTTTGGCTTGTTTTAGAAGTTGAGATGTAAAACATATGACATAACTTCCCAAACTCTTGAGCATTTGACGGCTCTGGGCCTGTGCTCGCTGGAGTTAAGAAAGATGGAGGGGGGGGGGGGGTCCTCAGCGAAACTTACTGAATAGTGAAAGACCTTGATAGAGTGGATATGGAGAGAATGTTTCCACTAATGGCAGAGTTTAGGACCAGAGGGCACAGCCTCAAAATAAAAAGACGCACCTTTAGAAAGGAGATGAGAAGGAAATATTTAAGTCAGGCGGTGCTGAATCTGCCAAATTCATTGCCACAGACTGCTGTGGATGCCAAGTTGCAGGGTATTTTTAAAGTGGAGATTGAGAGGTTCTTGATTAGTACAGGTGTCAAAGGACATGAGGAGAGCGCAGGAGAATGGGGTTGAGCTGGAAAGATAGATCAGTCATGATTGAATGGAGGTGTAGACACAATGGGCCGAATGGCCTAATTCTGCTCCTATGACTTATGAACTTATGATGATTTTAGAACGATGAGAGGAGATCTCATTGAAACATATAAGATTGTTAAATGGTTTGGACATGCTAGAGGTAGGAAACATGTTCCAGATGTTGGGGGAGTCCAGAACCAGGGGCCACAGTTTAAGAATAAGGAGTAAGCCATTTAGAACGGAGACGAGGAAACACTTTTTTTCACAGAGAGTGGTGAGTCTGTGGAATTCTCTGCCTCAGACGGCAGGTTCTCTGGATGCTTTCAAGAGAGAGGTAGATAGGGCTCTTAAAAATAGCAGAGTCAGGGGATATGAGGAGAAGGCAGGAACGGGGTACTGATTGGGGATGATCAGCCATGATGACATTGAATGGCGGTGCTGGCTCGAAGGACCGAATGGCCTACTCCTGCACCTATTGTCTATTGTCTATTGTCTAATGACTGGCTTCACATATTTATGAAGTTGCCTCTTTATATTCCTCCAATAACATCTTATGGTATACGGTTTATTCTGTTACTTCCAAACAGTCTCTTAAACTGTTCCTAAGAACACTGATAACTGCATCATAAAATAGTATTTTCCCCATCACACCGGTCGTAATTCACAAGTGCATGCATTAACACTTTTGTGAAATATTGAGATAACATTCACTATCCTCCAAAGACCACCTGCTTTGAAAGCAGCCCTTTGACAAATTATCAGGTGGCCTGGGGTATTCCAGCATCATTCCAGATCCCGTTAGCTGTGTTTGGCACATTTGGGGAAAAAAGGGCTCCCATTGAGCAGAGGAATTGCTTCTTGCTCCAGCATAGAATTACCCTGGCCTAAGTCCTGAAAATAACCGCGAGAGAAAATAAAAGCAAGTTCACTTGCATAAAAGAACTTCTGTGGAGCATATGCAATTATTTGAAACCTATCTAGGACTGAATGAGTTTATGCAGGTGCATATAATTAGAGCCAGTCTATTTATTGTGTAGATATCTGCAGTTGCCAATTAACGGCCACAGGGGATAAAGGACTGTCTCCTTCATGCAAATATAAACCTCTGAACAAAGATTTGTTCTGTGTTTTTACCTCCGGCTGAATTCTCTGATGAAATATTTGTAACATACAATTTGCTGAAAAGGCTTATAAGAATGATTTAGTACAATTTTCTTTTTCTTCCATTTGTAGCTGATCTCACTATGGGAATGAAATATGAATCTAGATTGCACAGGACTTTATTTGAAAAATAATTCAGTAAAAATGCCTCTGAAAAGTGGCTTCTAATGGTGAGCGCCTGAACCAACATTTGTTAGGTGCATTAAACAGTAGAACAATACAGCACAGGAAAGCAGTCCCTTTGGCCCACAATGTCTATGCTATGTGTTTAAGAAGGAACTGCAGATGCTGGAAAATTGAAGGTACACAAAAATGCTGGAGAAACTCAGCGGGTGCAGCAGCATCTATGGAGCGAAGGAAATAGGCAACGTTTCGGGCCGAAACCCTTCTTCAGACCCTTTCATGTCTATGCTATGCTTTGGCCCACAAATACGATGCCAAGACCCATCCTGATCCATCTGTACATTATCCATATCCCTTCTTTACTGCATATGTATGTACATATCTCAAAGTATCTTAAATTACATTATCATATCATATCTAAATTCCACCGGGTGGAGCTTCGATGGCAGCCTTGCTTACAGTCTGTCTGTCCTCTTTGTCTTTGACTTTTTATTTTTAGTGTGTTTATTAATGTTCTCTGGTTTGTTTTATGTGGGGCCTGGGTGGGGGGGGAGGGGCGGGAAACATGTTTTCGATCTCTTACCTTGCCGGAGATGTGAGTGTTTTCCGGATTGTATCTCCGGTCGCTCTGCGGCCTAACATCGTGGAGCTGGAGGCTTTGCTCGGGACTGACTTTGAGCCCCACCGCGGGGATATGGATTTACCATCAGAGCCGATCCCTTGCCTGGGATCGACGCTCCAATCGCGGCCTGCGGACTTTAACATCAAGGAGCTGGCAGTATCGGGTAGAGACTGACGTCTCCAAAAGCCGCACGATGTTTGACTAGCCCCGACCTAGGGTAGATCGGCTGGCGTGGTGGAGCTGAGATTTCCCCCCCGATGCAAGAGCTTGATCGCCCTGATGAGGAGGCCCACCGCCAGCTACGGGAGTAAGATCGTCCCGTCAACGGAAGGAGCCCCCCGACTGCTGGAGGACAAAGAAGGGAGAGATTTAACTTTTTTCCGCCTTCCATCACAGTGAGGAATGTGGAGGAGTCACTGTGGTGGCTGTTTATGTTTAAATGTATTTTGTGTGTTTTGTTGCTTTTTATTGGTATGACTGTATGGCAAATTAAATTCCTCGTATGATGCAAAACATTGTGTGCGGACGTGGCGCCGATGGACGAGAGGCCGAAGCAAAGAAGTCGAAGCCAAAGAACGGAATGGAAACGAGGGCGAAACGCCAATAAACCGAAAGAGTCCGAAGACAAAATGCCTACAAACTGAAATGATGGGACGCCTAAATGCAAACTAACCAAAAGGGCGGGACGCCTAAAACCCAAGGAACTGAAAATCTGCGTCGCCTAAAAGCAAACTTACCGAATGGCCGCTCTGTCGAAACGCCACCTACCCAAAAGGCGGCGTCGCCTACAGGCCAAAGGACCGACTGCCGCTCAACAGAAAAGTCCAATAACGGACTTGACGTTGCTGGGGGGCGGGACTTGTCAATGATTGGTCCAGACCCTGCATCCATCACATCACTGTGAAGGCATGAACATTGTCCCAAACCTCCACTCCACCTGACCCGCAGCCCGCGGAGGGTGGCCGTGGGAGAGTGGGGGCTGTCCCGAGCGATGCACACGTTCGGCCGCTTTCAACTAGGTGCTTGGGTTCAGATTGCCCAGTCACCTATGGCTTGTGTGGGAAAATGAACCCCACGCTCCCGTCCCCCCCTTCTCTCTCCCCTCTTCTCTCTCTCCCTTCTCTCTCTCCCTTATCTCTCTCCCTTCTCTCTCCCCTCTTCGTTCTCTCCTCTCTCCTCTCTCTCCACTTTTCTCTCTCTTTCCCTCCTCTCTCCCCCCCCTCTCTCCCTTCTCTCTCCCTCCCTTCTCTCTCCCTCCCTTCTCTCTCCCTCCCTTCTCTCTCCCTCCCTTCTATCTCTCCCCCTTCTCTCCCCCCTCTCTCCCTTCTCTCTCTCCCCTTCTCTCCCCCTTTTCTCTCTCCTCCGTCTCCACCCGCGGGAGCGCCCACAATCACTGACCGCGATGCACCGCCATCGGACCCGAACCCCCACACCAGGGTGATTCCCCCCCTCCCTCCGACCGCGGTCAGTGATTGTGGGACGCTCCCACGGGTGGAGACGGAGGAGAGAGAGAAGGGGAGAGAAGGGGAGAGAGAGAAGGGAGAGAGGGGGGGAGAGAAGGGGGAGAGAGAGGAGAAGCGGGAGAAGAGTGAAGGGAGAGGAGGAGAGAGAAAAGAGGGGGAGAGAGTCAAGTCAAGTCACTTTTATTTATATAGCACATTTACAAAGCAACTCTCGTTGGCCAAAGTGCTTTACATTGGTATAAGAATAGTATAACAAACAACAGTGGTTCATAGATTAAATACAAACATCACTACATACATATAGCCCTCGCTCAGAGGACGTCAAGAAAGGCTTGGGAGTAGAGATGAGTTTTAAGTCTCGACTTAAAGGAGTCGATGGAGGGGGCAGTTCTGATGGGAAGAGGGATGCTGTTCCACAGTCTAGGAGCTGCAACCGCAAAGGCGCGGTCGCCCCTGAGCTTATGCCTAGACCGCGGGATGTTCAGCAACCCCAAGTTGGCCGATCTGAGGGACCTGGAGGTGGTGTGGTGGGTAAGCAGACTTTTGATGTAGGTGGGGGCAAGCCCATTGAGGACTTTGTAGACATAGAGGAGGATCTTGAAATTTATTCGGAACTGCACAGGCAGGGCTGGATTTAGATGAAGAGAGGCCCTAAGCTATTTCACTTGTGAGGCCCCCCTCCTCCCCTCCCAATCCCCCACCCCCACGACTAGAGGCCCATGACTACCCGACAGTGACAGTGTGACACTTTTAGATCCTACTGTATGTTGTCATTAAACAGTTGGTTTTAAAATACATATTGGATTCACCGCGAAGCGGGCGATGCCTTACCTGGATCGCCGTTTGAAGATCTGGAATGTTGGGCCTGCTGCTTCAACATCATGGAGCTGTGGTTTGCGGAGCTCCCAGTCTCGGGCCGCGCTGATTTCAACATCGCGGAGACCATGGGATCCCTTTGCCGAGGGCCGCCAGCGTGAATCTCCGCCCAGCTCAGCCTGTGGGCTTCGGGAGCCGCGGTCTCCGGTAGGAAGTGGCCGATTCGGAAGTCCAAGCCGCTGAGAATGTTCTCCCGTTCCGACGTCGGATGGTGACCCCAAATGTCACTGTACCAATTGGTGCATGTGACAATAAGTGTCTCTTGAATTGAATCTTGAATATTAAGAGATAAAGAAACTACAAATACAGTAAGAGCAAAAATATTGTTTTCTCACCTTCTTCATAGCAAAATCATCCAGAAGTTCATCAAGATTTGTTTGTCTAAGTTTGTCACTCTCAATGCACAGAATGCTCATTGCAGAAAACCTGTCTTGAGACATTTTAATTCTTTTGTGTCTTGAAAAAGACCTCTCTCCCGAGCAGTTGGTGACCATTAAGCTAAGAAACAGCCGCAAGATATCTTCCACATTAGGGAAGGCCATCTGAATTGTTTCCTTGTATATTATTTGATAACGGTCTGTATGCTCTTCTGTATGCCTATGGCTTTGTCTCACGTACGCGTGAAAGTGCAAAAATGCATCAGTAAGTTTCAGGTCAACATCTTCTGGGTATGCTTCCATCAACAGTTCAACACCTTGCTGAATTTCTTGCTTAGATGCGGTCAGATTAGCAAGAAAGGAAAACTGTTGTACAACTTCACTGTACACAGTACCTCTTCTTTTTAAATTGGTTTCAAGTGCATCTAATATAGGAATAAAGGATTTTATCCTGAACTTATCTCTTGAAGAGAGTTTATCTAAAGCATCAGGACCAGGTGCACTTCCATCATTTCCTTGCCATTTCCTTACTCTTTGTCTCCCTGTGACAGTTCTGTAGTTAACATCTGACAAGGTGGCCTTTGCTTGTTGCTCAAGCTCATCAAAATCTTCTCTAATTTTGCTTACAAAATCCTGAAGTGAACTGTGCAAACTTGCACAAGTACTCAATAACAGTTTGGATTTCTGAATGGCTTTGTTGACCTTGTGGAAATGACCTAGCAGACGGGTTCAAAAATGCAGCATAAACACAAATTCCAGTTCTTCCATTTTCTGCAAAAGATTGTTAGCTTGAAGCCTGGTATCACCCTTCACATTAACATCAGAGTACAAATGACTGAGGGCATCAGTGATAGCGCTGTAACTTTCCAAAATAGCTTCTGTGGCTTTTGCATGTGCCTCCCACCTAGTGTCTGACAAATATTTAGGCACTTTTGACTGAGGTTCCAAAAATGATTTTAGAACTGCCCATCTCTTTGTGGAGGATGAAAAGAAGGTATAAATTTCATTGATAATTCCAAAACAGTTCACTGCATCAAGGTAGCAATCAACAGCCGAACGGCCCAACAAATTTAATGAGTGAACAGCGTATGGAATAAATCTTGCAAATTTGTTTTTTTTGAGTTTTTTTTGCAGCATACCCCTGTACCTACCAGCCATGTAGGCAGCATTGTCATAAGACTGCCCTCGGAAGATGAGCTCCAAATCGCGGCGGGCGTGGAACTCATTGAGGTGGGGACGGAGGGGGATGGAGGGGGACAAAGGTGAGGCCTCTGCTGTGGACAGACCGTTCGGTATCTGAGAAGGGGAGGTCAGGGGGGATGGTGAACACACGGCAGGGATGGGGGTTGGGGCTAGAGGAAGGCAGGTGAGTGGACTGAGGCCGAGCTGCTGGTGGATGGTCAGGGGGTAGGGCATTATGAGGACTGTAGTGTGGGTGGGGAAGAGCTGGGGTCACATGGTTTGAGGGGAATGGGGAAGACCCAGTGGAACAGCCACTGAGGTTACCATGGTTGGGGGGACTAGCACTAGGACCCAGTGCAGTCAAACTCAGGGGAGTTGGAGTCTGCAGTATGGAAACTCCAGGCCCGGTGCTGAGTCCAGGCTGCAGGTAAGGCGATGGCTGCGGGCTGCTGGAAGGAGGTGGAGTGGCGAAGGTCAGCGGGCAAAGCGTGGGATGTCCCGGTGGGCGGAAAACTAGCCCCATCAGAGACTGTGAGCAGGGTTAACTATAGAAAGGACCATTCCACCTATCGTAGCGGGTGGCTGCTCGTTCCCTCCCGCCCGGAGCCTTATCTCTTTGCCCCTGAAGCAGGCAGGTCGGGCACAGTCGGAGCTGGTTCTGACATTGTTAAACTTGCAGCCGCGCACCGACTCGAACACTCCTGACTGTTGAAAGGACAAGGCTCAGCAAATACGAATATGTGAAAAGTTTTATACATCTTGGTGGAGCGGGCCGAGGTCCCCCTAGATCTCGAGGCCCTAAGCTTAAGCTTGTCTAGCTTATACATAAATCCGGCCCTGGTCCCTTTTTCGGGTGCCCGTCAGGTGTCTCGCTGCAGCGTTTTGGACCAGTTGCAGGCGGGACAGGGAAGATACGCTGATGCCAGTGTAAAGGGAGTTGCAGTAATCTAGGCGGGAGAAGAACAGAGAGAAGGGAGAGAGAGAAGGGTGGAGAGAGGGGGAGAGAGAGGAGGGGAGAGAGGGGGGAGAATGGGGAGAGAGAGAATGGGGAGAGAGAGAAGGGAGGGAGAGAGAAGGGAGAGGGAGGGGGAGAGAGGAGGGGAAGAGAGAGGAGAAGAGAGAGAAGAGTGGAGAGAGAGGAGGAGAAGAGAGAGAAGAGGGGAGAGAGAGGGGAGATAGAGGGGGAGAGAGAGAGGGAGAGAGAGGAGGGGAGAGAGAAGAGGGGAGAGAGAAGGGAGAGAGAGAAGAGGGGGAGAAGGGAGAGAGAGGAGAGAGAGAGGGGGAGAGAGAGTAGAGGGGAGAGAGAGAAGGAGAGAGAGAGGGGGAGAGAGAGAAGAGGGGGGAGGGAAGGGGGAGACGGGAGCGTGGGGTTAATTTTCCCACACAAGCCATAGGTGACTGGGCAATCTGAACCCAAGCACCAAGTTGAAAGGGGCCGAAGGTGTGCATCCCTCGGGACAGCCCCCACTCTCCCACGGCCACCCTCCGCGGGCTGCGGGTCGGGTGGAGCGGAGGTTTGGGACAATGTTCATGCCTTCACAGTGATGTGATGGATGCAGGGGTCTGGACCAATCGCTGGCAAGTCCCGCCCCCCCAGCAACGTCAAGTCCGTTATTGGACTTTTCTGTTGAGCGGCAGTCGGTCCTTTGGCCTGTAGGCGACGCCGCCTTTCGGGTAGGTGGCGTTTCGACAGAGCGGCCATTCGGTAAGTTTGCTTTTAGGCGACGCAGATTTTCGGTTCCTTGGGTTTTAGGCGTCCCGCCCTTTCGGTTAGTTTGCATTTAAGCGTCCAATCCTTTTGGTTAGTAGGCATTTCGTCTTCGGACTCTTTCGGTTTATTGGCGTTTCGGCCTCGTTTCCATTCTGTTCTTTGGCTTCGACTTCTTTGCTTCAGCTTCTTGTCTGTCGGCGCCATGTCCGGGTCCGCAAAACATACTTGGCTAATAAAGTATTGTAATTTATTCATGCTGATTCATGTATATGCTAATGAGTTGGTGTTGTATATAAGTAGGGAATGTTGGGTAATAAATCTCTCTCGTGATCCAGGCAGCCTTCGTGTAAGTTGTTATTCATTCTGCTGTCCGGAATATAACAAAATTGGCGATGAGTATTGGATAGAGGTTGTGAACATCCTTTAAATACAGTGCAGGACTGTTTTGCAACACGCAGTATTGTTTATTTATATATATTTTTTATTTGAATTTCACGGCAATTTACATACATACAATAATAACAGACAGTAATAATCAAGGCATAATTGTACAACAGTATGTAAGCGATCCTCAAAACCCTTACCCATACCCACCCTCAACCCACCCAAGTCAGGTCGGAGCCAAACGAGGACAAACAGCACTCACATACATACACATCCACACACAAATGGTAGAATAGACGAAACAAAATGTGCTATATAAAAAATAAAAAAAATAAAATAAAAAATAAAAAATATATATATATATATATATATATATATATATATATATATATATATATATATATATATATATATATATATATATATACATAAAAATCTCAATCAATCTTTTTTCTAAATTTTGTAAGACATACATATACATATACGTATACATCTCAATAAACCATTGTAGGGAGGGGAGGTTAAGGGGAAAGCAGCTGCTGTAGAACAAAACGATGATGGAGAACACTCAGTCCTCTTCCGAGTCCGGGGACAAGGTAAGAGAGTTAACCAATTCAAGGAAAGGATTCCATGTATCTAGGAATGTCTTGGTAGAACCTTTGAGAGAGAAGCTAAGTTTTTCAAGTTTCAGATTGTAGAGCACCTCTTTAATCCAACGGGCGTGTGTCGGGGGACAGGTGAGCCTCCAATTAAGCAAGATCAGTCTCCGGGCTAACAAGGTTGTAAAAGCTAGGACCCGTTTCACCGCAACAGAGAGGTTGGTATTAGGAGGGGTACCGAAAATGGCTGACATTGGATTTGGAAGAATAGTCTGGTCATAAGCTCTACTTATCAATTCAAAAGCACTCCTCCAAAAGGCTGCTAGCTTAGGGCAAGACCAAAACATGTGGCTATGGTTGGCGGGAGATTGACTACATCTGTTACAGGTGTCATTGACAGCTGGGTACATTCTAGCCAATCTTACATTTGTATAGTGGACTTTGTAAAGGACTTTGCATTGGATTAGGCCATGACGAGCGCATATAGAAGAAGAGTGGGTCAAATCCAAGGCAGAGTCCCATTGCTGGTCTGTTAATTGCGTATTCAGCTCTCCCTCCCACGCAGCTTTTAATGAGGTATGAGGTTTCAATAAAACCGACCCTAGCAAATTATATAAAATAGAGATGCATTTCTTCCGATTGGGAGATGATATCGGTCAGGGTTTCAGGAGGGCGATTTGGGAAGTAGGGAAATGTCTTCTTCACAAAGTCCCTAATCTGGAAAAACCGAAAAAGGTGGGAGGCTGGGAGGTTGTAATTAGACGAGAGCTCCGCGAAAGATGAGAAGATACCATCCTTATATAGGTTTTTAATACTACTGATGCCATTGCTATGCCAGGTTTTAAATGCGTGGTCTATACTTGAAGGTTTAAAAATGTGATTTTTAAGCAGTGGGGTCAAGATGGAAAGACCCTGTAAACCGAGGTTTTTCCTAAATTGGCACCATATCTTGAGCGAAAGGGGACACAATTGGGCCTGCACCCACAGATGTTATAGAAAGAGGGAGTTGGGAGCATAAGACAGACCGCAATGGGAGACGTGAAACTCGCCTTTTCCAGGACTGTTTTGCAACACGCAGTATTGTTTAACATTTTAAACAGTAAATACAGAGTTGTGTCGCAGTTGTTTGCGAGCTGGACTCGAGAGGCCGCAGATCCTTCTATGCAGGGAACTGTAGTTTGAAAACAGCAGCTGAAAAAAATCGGCGCCAATTTGTCAGGCTATCTCTATGTTGTGTCTACGTGGCAAGTTGTTGTCCTTGGGATTGTATAACATTTTAGACTGAGTTTTTGTTGTCGGATTCCTCAAGCTGAATAACCTTTGTACAGCTACGTTTTAGGTGAACAGACAGGAATTCAGGGTTTTGAACGGACTTAAAAAAAAGAGAACAACACGATGGCAGCGTCCACGGGCTACATCGGAAACCTTGGCACTTTTGACATGAGTAGAGAGTCGTTTCAGCTCCTATATGGAGAGAGCAAACATGTTTTTCACGGCAAACAATATATTGGAGATTAGTGGTGAAGGAGAGATAGTGACTGAAACAAATAAGGCCGTTTGTGAACGCATGAAAGCGATTCTGGTCACGGAGATCGGTCCTGAAGTGTACGGCACACTCGTGAATCTCCTTGCGCCCATAAAGGCAAAAGACGTGCCATTCAATGACATTATAAAGAAGTTGGAGGAGCATTTCAACCCAAAGCCTCTGGAAATTGCAGAAAGCTATAAATTTGGCACTAGAAACCAGAAGCAGAATGAGACAATCAATGCGTACATTGTTGCCTTGAAAAACTAAGTTTACACTGTAACTTTGGAACCTTATTCGGACGCGCACTACGCGACAGATTTGTTTGTGGTCTAACGGATGAACGAATTCAGTCCAAACTAATGAACACTCCAGATCATACATTCGAGGAAACTATGCAAGATTGCTACCACAATGGAGATGGCATCAAAGAATGCTCGTGAATTTTGGCCACCACAGACTGCAGTGGCCATTTACAGTCGCAACGCAGTGCCTATGGCCAAACCAAGAGCACAAAACCAAAACCAAAGTATGGCGGGGAGCCGAGTTCAGCCAGTTGTTATCGTTGCAACGGTAATCACTCATCCCAATTTTGTCAGTACCAAATGGCCAAGTGCTATAACTGCCAGAAGTAAGGCCATATCGCCTCAGCATGCCGGGCCAAGCTTAAAACAGGAAACCAACAATCTGCAGGAAACAAGCGACAACACCAGAGAGGAGTTCATAACTTGGAGATGAACCCAGATGGAAATGAACTTGGGTTGTACACCATTTATGCAACCAACATCGATAAGCCTACAACCAGCCAAGGCAAGGACTTTCAAAACTAAACTATTGATTAATGAACAGTTAATCGATATGTGTATTGACACGGCATCAGATTGTTCGGTCATGAGTAGAGACCTGTACGAAACAAAATTCCCACAGTTACCATTGTTTGAGAGTAAGGTCAAGCTGAGAACCTACTCGGGCGAAGTTTTGGAGACATGTGGACAAATGACCTGTAAAGTTCAGCATAATGGTCAGACAGTAACACTGCCCATCATAGTGGCCAGCTACAGAAATAAACCAACCCTCCTTGGAAAGGATTGTCTGAGTAGAATAGAATTAGACTGGAAGAACATTTTCAGTGTCAATTTGTCCAAATCATGTCTTGAAAACGTCATAAGCAAACATGCAAGCATTTTTGCTGACAGTTACATGGGAATAACAGGGTACTCTGCACACATTCGACTTAAGCACGATGTGAGACCTGTGTATTGTCGACCAAGACCTGTACCATATGCACTAAAGCAACAAGTCGAGGCAGAACTCGACGGATTAGAACGTAATGGAGTACTCGTGAAGACAGACCAGACCAGTAACTGGGCAATGCCAATTGTGGCCATACCCAAGGCTGACAAAACTGTTCGACTATGTGGTGACTACAAAGTCACAATCAACCAAGCCGTTGATGATGAACAATATCCGTTACCAACTTCGCAAGTTCTGTACGCAGAACTTAGCGGAGCAAGAGTCTTCACTAAACTGGATTTGTCTCACGCTTACGCCCGACTCAATGTCGACAAGGAAAGTCAGCAGTACTTGACTATCAACACACATAAGGGCTTGTATTCATATACAAAGCTGCCCTATGATGTGAAATCCTCCCCGAAATTTTTTCAGTCTGTCATGAACAAAATGTTACAAGGTATTCCGCACTGTGTGTGCAACCAGGATGACCTACTGATATTCACAAAGGGCATGGTGGAACATCTGGGTATTCCTCGAGCAAGTTCTCTCACGACTGAACTGCCACAATGTCAAACTGCGACAAGGTAAATGTGCATTTTCGCAGTCAGAGGTGGTCTACCTTGGACTCAAAGTAGATGCCAACGGACTTCGCCCTGTGAAGGCGAAAGTGGAAGCAATAGTTAATGCTCCTAAACCCAACAATGTGTCAGAGCTATGACCATTCCTTGGGATGGCGCAGTTCTATGCACGATTCCTTCCAGATTTAGCAACTGTGCTAAAGCCATTACATCATCTGTTCCAAAAAGATGTGAAATGGACGTGGGGAAAGGAACAACAACGTGCATATGACATCTGCAAGGAAAACTTGACAAGTGACAAACTTCTTGTTCACTACGATACACGAGATGAAACTTGCTTGTGCTGCTTCAAGCTATGGTGTAGGTGCAGTGATCTCCCACATAATGAGTGCCAGACAGGAAAAGCCTATTGCTTTTGCATCCCGCACCCTATCACCGAGTGAACGCCATTACGCACAGATACAAAAGGAAGCACTCAGCATCGTGTTCGGAATCAAGAAATTCCATCAGTTTCTTCTCGGCAGACCATTCACGCTAGTGACCGATCACAAGCCACTGCTAGTGATACTGGGTCCCAAGTCAGCTATACCTTCCATGGCGGCATCAAGGATGCAGCGCTGGGCAATTTTGCTGTCCCAGTATGACTACAAGGTGGAGTATAGAAGCTCCAAGTGCAACGCAGTTGCAGATGCGGTTGCCCCATGAGAACTCTGACGTGGGAAGTGAGAACTCAATCTACACACTGCAAGCTGTAAGTAAAGTAAAGTAAAGTAAGTTTATTTATATAGCGCCTTTCAATCAGATTACTGAAACCAAAGCGCTTCACAGACAATTAACCATATAAATAAAAATAAAAAGGTAGAATAAAAAAGACACGACATACTATTTAGAGATTCAACATGAACATCCCGCCACAGCAGAGTCGACACTCTCCACTGTGAGGGAAAGGCACCAAAATGTCCAGTCCTCCTCCCAGTCCACCCGAGATCGGGGCCAGTCCGAGGGCTCCGCAGCCAGTCGCCGCAACGGCAGCCCGATGTTGTAGACCCACCCGCCGGGAAGCTGGAACACCGGCATCGGGTTGAAAGTCCTCAGCGGCCTTGGAAGTGTCTGGAGGGGCCGCTCCCTCCCCGGAGACTGCGACGCCCGTAGTCTTCAGGCCGCGCCGGCTGGAGCCTCGACTCTGACTCCGCGGTGTTTTCGATCCAGCGCCGCCCGCCCGCGGCGGGACGCCCCCAGACTGCAGCCCGCGGCTGCT
Organism: Malacoraja senta; assembly: GCA_038087875.1. NCBI lineage: Eukaryota > Metazoa > Chordata > Chondrichthyes > Rajiformes > Rajidae > Malacoraja > Malacoraja senta. Next base: position 41,237 of record JAXLNO010006087.1, on the reverse strand, counting down.
CGATGTTGGTGGTCGGCGGTCACAGCACTCCGGAGCGGCGACCCGGCAAGGCACTGCCCGCTCCGTGTTGGTGTCCCAGCGCTGCGCCGCCGAAGCTGTGGTCCCCGGCAGGAAACGCCGCTCCAGCCCGATGGAAGGCCGCATGGGGAGAGCGAAGATGCGATTCGGAGGAAAACCGCATCTCCGACCAGGTAGGACTGGAGTTGAAACAGTTTCCCCACCCCCCCACAGAGAAAGAATAGACCTCCAAATAAAAATAGACAAAATAATAAACAAAAAAGGGTTAGAGGACGGACTGCAGGCAGGCAGCCCGCACAACCGGCGCCCACTCCTGCACATCCGCCATCTGTAGATGAAGACTTTCCAGTGACTGCAACAGAAATTGCAGCAGAAACAAAGAAAGACAATGTGCTGAAGTGGGTTTATGAACAGACATTGTACGGTTGGACTGTAATCGATAGTGGATTGAACTCAGTTCTGAACTCAGAGCTGAAGCCTTTCCATAATCGACGCCATGAATTATCATGTGAGCAGGGATGCATTAAGTGGGGTTACAGAGTGGTTGTACAAGAGTCTTTGGGAAACAAAATTATGAAGGAACTTCATGCCGAACATCCTGGCATAGTAAGCATGAATTCAATTGCCAGGTTTTGTGTATTGGCCTGGTATTGACAGTGACATTGAGTCACTGGTGAGCAAATGTGGACCTTTTCAGAGAGTTCATGTAGATTTTTGTGAAAAGGGTAATAATCATTTTCTGGTACTAGTAGATAGTCATTCCAAATGGATTGAGGTTAAACATATGGGGTCAAGCACTACTACTGAGCGTACCATAGATGAGTTGAGATCCATTTTTGCATGCCATGGTTTACCGGAAGAACTTGTTTCTGATAACGGGCCTCAGTTTTGTTCAGAACAGTTCAAAGAGTTAATGCAGTGGAATGGTGTAAAACACACACTTGTTCCCCCATACCATCCAGCCTCCAACGGGGCGGCGGAAAGGTCTGTGACAATAGTCAAAGATGCCCTCAAGAAACAGGTTTTGCAGGGTAGTTCGAAGCTCAGCATGAAACATCGTTTGGCTAGTTTCTTGCTGAAGTACAGAACCACACCACACACAACAACAGGTTACTCACCTGCAGAGCTGTTGATGAAGAGAAGGTTAAGAATACGCCTAAGCCTAGTTCAGCCCAATTTGGCCTTGAGAGTTGAACAAAAACAATTAAGTCAAAAACGCCATTTTGACTCCCACTTAAAGGAGAGGTACTTCAAGCAAGATGAGCAGGTTTGTGTTCTCAGTCCTCCCAGTCGAGACAAATGGGATATTGGGAAAATAGTGGAAGTGTGTGGAACAAAAAGACACTTAGTGGAAGTTGGAGATAGGATCAAAAATGTTCATGTTGATCAAATGATTCCAGCCAATGATGAACCAAAAACTGAGCATGAAGTCCTAATCCCCGAGTCTTTGTCTGAAAGTGAGTTGGAAGAGACCACTGTGATTGAAACATGAAGTTCAGTCAGTACAGACAAAGAAACAGATTCCTCTGGTGGTCAAAGTCAGGGTACTAAAACAGAGCCAAACAAGCCTACAGTTGAGTCAACACATAAACCTGTTACACCTAATAATAATAATGATAATAATAATGGATTGGATTTATATAGCGCCTTTCTAATACCCAAGGCGCTTTACATCGCATTATTCATTCTCAGTCACACTCGGTGGTGGTGAGCTACTTCTGTAGCCACAGCTGCCCTGGGGAAGACTGACGGAAGCGTGGCTGCTAATCTGCGCCTACGGCCCCTCCGACCACCACCAATCACTCACACGCATTCACACACATTCACACGCAGGCAAAGGTGGGTGAAGTGTCTTGCCCAAGGACACAACGACAGTATGCACTCCAAGCGGGATTCGAACCGGCTACCTTCCGGTTGCCAGCCGAACACTTAGCCCATTGCGCCATCTGTCGCCACCTGTTACTGTTAGACGATCAGGCAGGATCCGTAAACCAGTAGTCAGATTAGGTTTTTAAGTTAAGTAACTCACTGTCTAGGTAGAATGAAAATGTTTAATATGTAAAATAAATATATTATGTTATCATTTAAGATTTCTTAAATACTGGTTTAAATCAAGTATCACAACAAGAAAATTGTAACTGTGTACTTAGATTTAATACTTTAAAAAAGGAGAGCAGTGTAATGTATCCATGCATATTCATGTATATGCTAATGAGTTGGTGTTGTATATAAGTAGGGAATGTTGGGTAATAAATCTCTCTCGTGATCCAGGCAGCCTGCGTGTAAGTTGTTACTCATTCTGCTGTCTGGAATATAACGTATGATTATGATTATGATTATGATTATGATTATGATTATGATTATGATTATGATTATGACCTCCACCAACACCCCCAGGCAGTGCGTTCCAGGCACCCACCATTCTCTGTGTAAAAATCTAAGCCCCCACATCTCCTTTAAATTTTGCCCCACTCACTATAAAGCGTTCCCCTCTAGCATTTGATATTATCGTGGGAAAAAGGTTCTGTCTGTCTACCCCATCTATGCTTCTCATAATTTTATACACTTCCATCTGGTCTTCCCTCAACCTCTGACATTCCAGAGAAAACAATCCAAGTCTGTCCTAACTTGGGTAGCTAATACCCTCTGATTCAGGCATCAGTCAGGTAAACATCTTCTGCACCCTTTCCAAAGGGCGGCATGGTGGCGCAGCGGTAGAGTTGCTGCCTCACAGTGCCAGGGACCCAGGCTCAATCCTCACCATGAATGCTTGTCTGTATGGTGTTTCTAAGTTTTCCCCCTGACCTGAGTGGTTTTTCTCCGAGATCTTCGGTTTCCTCCTACACTCCAAGGACGTCCAGGTTTGTAGGTTAATTGGCTTGGTATAATGTAAAAAAATTGTCCCTTGTGTGTAGAATAGTGTTAATGTGTGGGGATTGATGATCGGTGGAGACTTGGTGGGCCAAAGGGCCTGTTTCCGTGCCGTATCACTAAACTAAACTAAACAAAATCTGCAACCTTCCTGGAATCATAGAACAAGAACTGTATGCAATACATACAGTAGGTTCCTCAACCAAAGTCCTATAAGCCGCATCATAACTTCTTGACTCTTATACTCAATGTCTTGACCTATGAAGGCAAGCATACCATATGCCTTATTTACCACTGTGTCTAATTGTATCTTTAGGACTAGGTTCAAAATTGTGTTATGGACTAGGACCTAAAGATCCCACAGTACATCAATGTTGTTGAGGGTCTTGCCCTTAATTGTCTATTTTCCCTTTACATTCATCTCCCAAAGTGCAACACCTCCTACTTGCTTGGATGAAACCCCATCTGCCATTTCTCTGCCTATTTCTGTAAGTGAGCAATATCCCGTTGTACACATTTACAGCCTTCCTCACAATCCGCGATCCCAGCAATCTTGAGATCAATTGCAAACTTACTAACCAACCCATCCACATTTACATCCACATTAAAGTTAGAGATACAGTGTAGAAACAAGCTCTTCTACACCCCATACACTTACAATATCCTACACACTAGGGACAATTTTCAATTTTACTGAAACCAATTAACATATAAATCTGTACATCTTTGGAGTGTGGGAAGAAACCGGAGCACCTGGAGAACCCACAGGGTCATGGAGAACGTACACCTCCATACAGATAGCACCCATGGCCAGGATCAAACCTGGGCCTCAGGCACTGTAAGGCAGCAACTCTACCACTGTGCAGCCCAAATATATGTAGCAAATATATAAGCAAAGTGTATAATGTAAAGCAACATGCAAAGTAACAACTAAGGTCCAAATGTTCAGCATATTCTATTCTTTCCAGTCTGCTGTTCGATTGAATCAAGGTGTAAAATAAGTCATGATCATAAATTGAATACAGAATGCATAAAGCACCCGATAGAAGTATATACAATTATGAGAGGCACAGATAAGATCAACCGTTAGAATCTTTGTATGAAAATACTGGACGGCATAGTTTTAAGATAAGAAGGGAAAAGTTTAAAAGAGAAATGCAGGGTGATTTTCTTTACATAGATTGCCTACAACATGCGACGGGGTGGTGGTGAAAGCAGATACAATAGTGGCATTCAAGAGCCTTTTGGATAGGCAAAATAGTTATTGGATAGGCAAAGTAAGAATTTCATTGTTCCATCTGGGATATATGACAATAAAACGCTCTTGACTGGAAGGCTGTAAATGTGTGCAACGGGATATTGCTCACTTACACATGATATGCAAGGAATGGACCAATATGGATTATGTGCAGATGGATTGGGTTGCTCTTAGCATTACATTTGGTGCAGATATTGTGGGTCGAAGGACCTGTGGCAGGGATGGAAATCGCTATCAAAACATCGGGGGGACACAATGGTGGCTGTGCGCGCACGCACGTGCACACACACACACAAGAGGCTTCGGAGGCTTCGGCCGTGGGCCCTGTGGACGGTAACATCGGGAGCTGACCTGGTTGGTGACCGACTCCAAACTCCAGCAACAGCAGCTTTGTCCGCCCCGAAGCGTGGGGCTTGAATCGGCCTGTTTGGGGGGGCCTTTCATCGCCCGGTGTGGATTAAAATCGGCCGGCTTACCTGCAAGCCAGCCAGGAAAACCCGTTCGACCGGAGCCCATAATGACCTGACCCGTTTAAATCCGATACCCGTTTAAATCTTTCCCATCCACCAATACATCCAATTAGTTCAAATGGTAATTGTACCCGCATCAGACAGCTTTTAGAAATTCTCCGTGAATACCTTGAAGGTCAAAACATAATTAGTGACACATTGTGTTAATAGGATGTTAATAGAGACATTTAACAAGCGCTTAACAGTGACACCCCCACTGTCTCGTGGAAAGCGGAGATTTTAATAGATTTTTTTCACCGAAGTTCAAAATCCGGATTACAAAACATGGGGGGGGGGGGGATTGTCCCCCACCTCTCAAAACAGGGGAGGGACATGTCCCACCCAGGATTTCCACCCATGCCATGTGCTGCATTGTTCTGTGTACCAATACACCAAGTAGGTATTGAACAGTAAAGTTGACTTACAAAATATACAACAACAACAAATTCTCCCTCTTAATATGGAGAATTTCATCAGTTTCATTATAAACAATCTGTTTAATGCCTGGAAGGCAAATTAGAACAGGGCAATGGCAATGTCTGAAGCTACAAGTGCCTAATTCCTCAGGTTCTGCATGCCCAAACATCCATTTCTCAACTGTCTCCGCATGCTACCATTGAAGCATTCTTTACAAAAAATAAATAGAAACATGTTCTACACAATTTCATCCAGGTATCATTCCAATTAATCCTGCATTTATATGCTGCGTTATATGTCCTGTATAAGCAAGATATGCTCAGTTTCTGACTGAAGCTCATTTGCAAAGCAATGAGCATAAAATCTACAATCTACCGTCACAATTCAGCTACAATTTTTGTTTAAAATAGCTTTAAACACAGGCACTCCCTGACATACGTGATAGGCGACTTACGTAAACTTGCACTTACGTAAGCGATCCTTTAAACCCGCTGCTTTATTTCTGAGCTGTGCGTCTCAGTAGCAGTGCGCTACAGTGCATGCTGTTGTTTCTGCAACCCGGTCAGCTATTCTCGTGGTCTCCACGTCGGAGCTCCCACATGGTCTCCCACTGGTTCTTTGTTTTAGTTTAGTTTAGAGATACCGTGCGGAAACAGGGCCTTCATCAGTCTATGTCTACACGAATCACCGATGACCCATTCACACCAGTTCTGTTATTCCAGTTTCTCATCTATTCCCTTCTCATGAGAGACCAATTAACCTACAAACCCATACGTTTTGGGGGTATGGGAGGAAACTGGAGCTGTGGATTTTCTCTGGTTGCTCCGGTTTCCTCTCACATCCCAAAGACATGCAGGTTTGTAGGTTAATTGGCCCGCTGTAGAGTGCACCTCCTATGTAGGGAATGGATGAGAAAGTGGGATAACATAGAGCTAGTGTGAATGGATGGACTAGATTGAACACACCGACTAGCAATCCCCGCACATTATCACTACCCTAGGCACACTGGGGACAAGTTTACGTTTATATTAAGCCAATTAACCTACAAACCTGGTCTTTGGAATGTGGGTGGAAATCGAAGGTCTCGGAGAAAACCCACGCAGGTCACGGGGAGAGCGTGCAAACTCCGTACAGACCCATAGTCAGGATAGAACCCGTGTCTCTAGTGCTGTAAGGCAGTAGCTCTACCACTACGCCACTGCGCCTCCCCTACACAGGACATGTTCTACATGCTACAAATAGTAAATTTACATGTGCACAGTCGCACTTCCGTTTCTGACTTACTTGACATCTGACTTACGCAAGGGTCCGTGGGATACAACCCTTACATACGTTAGGGAGCGACTGTATATCCCTTTGTAAAGGTTCTAAAGAAGGATCTCGACCCGAAACGTCACCCATTCCTCTCCAGAGATGCTGCCTGTCCTGCTGAGTTACTCTAGCTTCTTGTGTCTATCTTCTATCCCTTTGTACAATTGTGTGGGGTAACCTGTTGAAGCTTTTCCTAATCTTGTTCAAAAATGTTTTATTCCTCTAAAAGATCTAACTTAACCTTTGGAACTTTCTCAACTGGATATAAATGCAGTGGATGAAAATACTCTTCTGATTAATCACCGGGAGGGAGGGAGTATGGGGTCTGTCCTTGTGCAATTCTTGTTAAACGCAGGCCAAAGATCATAGAATACAATTTGTGTTAAAATTCTGCACTGGTTACATTTCATTTCTGTCGAACTTTGCCAAAGTAAACCAGCAAGACTGAATAAAGTCCCATGAATAAAGTCCCATCCATAAAGTCCCGTCAATAAAGGGCCCATGAATTCCAATGTTTTGGAATCAGGCAGGGAAAGTGGGAGGAAAGCAGCACATGTGGAAAGACAAAGGAAAGCTATGCCAGATGGCAAGCAAAGTTGATTAACTATGCTGCTGAGATTAAAATAACATGGGTGAAATAAAACATAAAGCTTAAAAGGTGAAGCAGTAACAGGAGGTGAAGCAGTCGCTCCCTAACTTCAGTAGCAAGAGCAGACATTAAGGTGGTGAGGAGGTTGGGAAGAGGGGAAGACGCTGTTCTTGAGTCTGGTGGTGCGCGCTTTCAGGCTTCTGCATCTTCTGCCCGATGGAGGCGAGGAGAAGAAGAAATCATATTCTGTGAACAAATCTGTATTACTATCTGCTGGGATTTCAACTTGTAACTATACTTCCAAACAAGCTCATCCAAACTCATTTGGGACCACCTGTTAATAAAGTTTCAGTCCTTCAACATGATCACCAAAAGATTTGTGACAAGTGCAGGGCTGCCAACTTTTGGTGAGAGTTGAGAGTGAGAAATTGCGAGGGAGTGCAGTGACCAAGGGGGAGGGTGGGTGTGGGGTTGGGGGGTGGGAGGGGGATGTCCCCCCTCCCACGGTAGGGAGATTTTGCATTTTTCAGCTTGAAATTGTGCAATTTGGTGCATACTGTAGCGATTCTTTTAACTTACACTTGAATGCAACATTTATGCTTAAATTTGGAATAGGTATGAATAAGTTTAGGCTAAATTACATTCCTAATTACATTCCACAGTAGAGACACTCTCTGATCAACAGGTGCAGCACATGAGAAACAGTGAGATAGGTACAGGTTTAGAGGAATATGGGCCAAATGCAGGCAGGTGGAACTAGTGTAGATGGGACGTGTTGGCCAGTGTGGGCAAGTTGGGCTGAAGGGCCTGTTTCCGCTGTAAAACTCTATGACTCTGTGACATACAAACTTGCTGACAAAAAGAAAGAGAAGGTTTGCACAAAAGGATACAAATTTCTAGAGTAACTTAGCGGGTCAGGCAGCATTCTGTCTAACTGCACTGGTGACTTTACCCTGGAGTTAAGACAGGAACAACATTTGTACAGCAACTAGAAACCAGGAACTGCAGATGCTGGTTTACAAGAAAGCACAGACAGCTCTGGAGTAACTCAATGGGTCAGGCAGTATCCTTGGAGAACATGGATAGGTGACATTTCAGGTGTGGACCCTTCTTCAGACTGATGAAGGGTCCTGACCTGTGACATGACATATCCATGTTCTCCAGGGATGCTGCCTGACCCACTGAGTTACTCCAGAGCTTTGTGTGCTTTAAGATAAGACTTTTGGTCAGAGCAAAGTGAAAAGAACAACGAGAGAGGCTGGGTGTTGAAGATGGGAGAGTATATGGACAGGAAAGCAATGGAGGGTTATGGTCTGAGTGCAGGTAGATGGGACTAGGTGAGAGTAAGTGTTCACAACGGACTAGATGGGCCGAGATGGCCTGTTTCCGTGCTGTAATTGTTATATGGTTATATGGTTATATGAAACACCCGTACATTAGCACTATACTACACACTGGGCACAATGTACAATTTTTACCAAACCTGCACGTCTTTGGAGTGTGTGAGAAAACCGGAGCGCCCGGAGAAAACCGATGCAGGTGACAGGGAGAACGTACATACTCTGTAGATATCCATAGCATCCAAAGTCAGGATGGAACTCGGGTCTCTGGCGCTGGAAGGCAGCAACTCTGCCGCTGCACCACAGTGGCGCCCCGTTTTTCTTTTCTTTCTTCTTTTCAGGAGAGAAGGAGAGTATTTCTCTGTGTTCTATGTTCCATCAGGACAACAGCAATACTAAATGAAACACACATAGCCCTCTGATGCTGCTTAAGCCTGGTATTAATGCAACAAGTACTGAAGCTACATTATTTAAGGCAGCTTTGACAACACCAAATAACTTCTGCTGCTGCTTCACGTCTTCTGGGAATTAATAAAATTTAAAAAAGATTCATTCCATCTGGTCCACATCCTCGCAGAGAAAATACTGGCTACACTTATCAATATTTACTCGTGGTATGTGACATCCTCCAGCACTGTAAGAAGTAAATCTTGAAAAATGTAACCACTGGACTAATGACCAAGTTTCTTCTGATGCACTGGAGCTTATCACTGAATGTGTCAAGGTTAATGTCGCCTCTCAATCTAAGCAAACTTCCACTCAATTCCGCCAGGTTTGCATAAGTTATGGCTGCAAAATTAGAGGTCAAAATGTATAAACAAGGGACTTATTAATACACAAAAGGACACAGATTCTGGTGTGACTCAGCCCAGTGGAGCCCAGACCAGGTTATGAATTACATTTCCACTGCACGCAAAACCTAGCATGGTCCTTATGTATCGCAACACGTAATGTGGCCGGTGATATCAGAAATATATTTGCATCTTATACTTTTCTTGTGGAATGGAAGCAAAACCGTTTAAGTTGCAAGCTGTAAATTAGCATCCTCATCACGTTCCTGTGGAAGGTCAAGCTTATGCATATTAATAGTGTGAGATGGGCTTAAGACAATCAAATTGCTCGTTCTTTACGGGAAACCCGCTGACAGAAAACTATTCTCATTGGTGAGTGTGGAGGAGATCTGGAAACCTTGGCAAATTGAATTGTTCTTGACTTTCGTTATTTTTTTATTTTATTTTTTTAATTTTGTTTTTGAGCGTGAGAAATTCTGTGATCAGCGTGAGAGCGTGAGATTTGTGCAAAATGCGTGAGTCTCACACTCAATGCATGAGAGTTGGCAGCCCTGCAAGTGGTGCTTAAGAATATTAAGAGCTGTCAGGATAAGTTGGTTCATGACCACCCAGCCCATGAGGTTTGCAGACTGGCATTGTGAGTGAGATGAATAACTATTAGTGGAGACATACTTGCTCAATCAGTATGCATTCTTAATCACATCACTGAGGTGCCTCGAATGGCTCGGCAGATTAAGACACATTAAGAAGCTGCGCTACGCAGAGCTTGCAGCAGAGGCAACGCAGCGTGGCTGGAACACCAAAGTCTATCCAGTTGAAGTGAGATGCAGAGGATTTGTTGCGTCATCTACCATCAGACTGCTGAAGGAGCTTGGAATCCACGGTCAGGCTCTGCGGAAGACCATAAGATCACTCTCAGAGGCGGCTGAAAGAAGCAGCCGGTGGATTTGGCTCAAGCGGAAAGACCCATGCTGGGCCCCAAGTATGTCGGGGTGAATCTTTGGGACGGTTTGACACGGGACATGTGCTGAGGGTTGATCATCCTGCAGCGGGCCGCCCTTGTGGAGGGTGTATAGTGTTAAAAGGCCGAAACACCCAGTGATGCAAGGGTACACTACTGATGATGTGTCCTGTGCCCAACTGTCCTGAAGGTTATCCCCCCCCCCCACCCCCCCCCCGATGTTGAGCGTCTACCACTCTCAACAATCAACGAATGTCGTGAAATGCTCCCCACCTATTGGCACAAGGGACTTCTTAACATCTTGTCCTGTGTATTTGATTCTTCTTCTTCTCGTGGAATGGAAGCAAAACCGTTTAAGTTGCAAGCTGTAAATCAGCATCCTCATCACGTTCCTGTGGAAGGTCAAGCTTAGGTGCAGGTGCAGGTGGATGGGACTAGGGGGAAGTATTTATTTTTAATTTTTTAAAAAATGTTCGGCACGGACTTGAAGGGCCGAGATGGCCTGTTTCCGTGCTGTTATGGTTATATGGTTATATGGTTATATGGTTATGCATATTAATAGTGTGAGATGGGCTTAAGACAATCAAATTGCTCGTTCTTTACGGGAAACCCGCTGACAGAAAACTATTCTCATTGGTGAGTGTGGAGGAGATCTGGAAACCTTGGCAAATTGAATTGTTCTTGACTTTCGTTATTTTTTTATTTTATTTTTTTAATTTTGTTTTTGAGCGTGAGAAATTCTGTGATCAGCGTGAGAGCGTGAGATTTGTGCGAAATGCGTGAGTCTCACACTCAATGCATGAGAGTTGGCAGCCCTGCAAGTGGTGCTTAAGAATATTAAGAGCTGTCAGGATAAGTTGGTTCATGACCACCCAGCCCATGAGGTTCGCAGACTGGCATTGTGAGTGAGATGAATAACTATTAGTGGAGACATACTTGCTCAATCAGTATGCATTCTTAATCACATCACTGAGGTGCCTCGAATGGCTCGGCAGGTTAAGACACATTAAAAACCCAGCAGAATGATTCAGACCAAGGAAGTTTTGGGTTTCTCCGAAATGACATAAATTGAATGATCTCAGCAATACAATTGGCATCAGCGCAACTGAATTAGGGAAAGGTGGTAATGGATTTTGGCAGGGGCAGGGATAGGGGCAGGGGGAGGGGAGAGGGAGGGGAGGGAGGGGGTGGGGTGGGCGTGGGAGAGGAGAGGGAAAAGGGTAGTGGGATGAGGCGGGGATGGTGGGTTGGGGGTGGGGAATGAGAAGGAAAGGGATTGGGGAGTGGGAGAGGGAGGAGGAGAGGAATGGGAGGAAGGGAGGGAGGGGAAAATTGCCCTTTAAGCCTACAAGTAATGACATTATTATTAAACAAAGTGGGGATGATTGATTAATTTCTTTATCATCCAAGCCTGTAGATCCCACAAATTCAAGTGAGCTAGTGTGATTTAATGCATGGCTTAACTGTGTAACTATTCTCCATTCTTTTTCTGGTGAAAATTAGTGCCTTTAATAATTTGATGTACATGGAATCATTTCACCCTACTGAATTTCAAGCCACTAGGCATGGTGATTTGGATTGCATTTTGAGTCAGTCCATTGAAGAACCAAATGAAGGAACTGAAAATTAAAAAAACTGAAAATGCAGGAAACACTCAGCAGGTTAAGGGGCTGTCCCACTGCGGCAACCTAATCTGCGCGTTTAGACGAGTTTGCCCTCGACTCAAACTCGCAGCATGGTCGACACGTGGTCCTAGGAGGTCCTATGAGGTCATGTGATCTCTTCTTCAGGCTTGAGGGAAGTTGCCGAATACTCGTCATCTCAGCTCGGTTGCAGAAAATTTTTCAGCATGTTGAAAATATTTCTGCAAGTAAAATTTGGTCGGCATGGTTCTTTTTATCTCGTAGTGCAGTGGAGTGGGGTCGCTAAGTAGTTACAGGTAGTCGAGGGCAGCCGTAGGCAATCTCCTTCGCTGACCGGGCATTTTGATTGGCTCATTGGAGTTTTCAGGACCCAGGAAAACCGACCGGTAGGTAAAATGCCCGCTAAACTTTATTAAACTTTTTAAAAGTGTCTTCACTTCTTCTCCCCCCCTCTCACACCCTTCTCTCCCCTTCTCTCCCCTTCTCTCCCCTTCTCTCCCCTTCTCTCCCCTTCTCTCCCCCCCCAAAGGATGGGTGATGTCTTGGGTCTGGACCCTTCTCCAGACTGAAAGCCTGGACCACAGCCACCCAGCACACAGACTGTTATCATTGTTACCGTCAGGCAGACGATACAGGAGCATGGCTGCACATACCACCAGACTTAAGAACAGTTTTTATCATCATGCCGTCAGGCTTCTGAACTCATAAACACATCATATATGTTCATTATTTTATTTAATTTTGCCTTTTACCTACCAATGTCACTTTTATCTTATCTTTTTTTACCTTAATTTTCACCTAGTAATATTATTGCTGAGGTGACCCGTTGTCTTGTCAAACACATTTTATTGTACCATTGACCCTGTGTTAACCTACACATGACAAATAAAACTGAACTGAACTGAAGTGCGAAGTCTGAAGAAGGATCCCGACCTGAAACGTCACCCATCCTTTTTTTCCGGAGATGTTGAATTACACCAGCACTTTCTGTCTATCTTCTGCAGAAATAGTCTGTTTTGAAACAGGCAGTAAAAGCAAATTACCTAAAGTTGAAGAATTCATTATCGAGACTGAAAGGCTGACAGAGGATGGGATGTTCTTCCATAAGCTTCCACTGGGTATTTTGTATCAGTGCATAAGGCCACTGACATGCAGGTCAGATTAGGATGGAGAATTGAAGTTTGCCACAACTCAGTGAAGGCTAGTGTTCTCCTGTCTATCTTTTTCACCACCATCTCTACAACTTGAAACCAACTTTGTTTTGTCTTTCCTTGCAGTTTCGGGAAAAAGAGACCTGAAATGTTTAGACTTTAGATATTAGACATTAGAGATACAGAGCAGAAACAGGCCCTTTGGCCCATCGAGTTCGCCCTGACCAGCCATCACCTTGTGCACTAGCACTATCCTACACACTAGGGACAATTTACAATTTTACCAAAGCCAATTTGGAGTGTGGGAAGAAACCGGACCACCTGGAGAAAACCCATGCAGTCACAGGGAGGACATAGAAACTCCGTCAATACGCACCTGTATATGTTCATTAACTCCACTGCCACTTCTCTCAGGGTAGAGAAATCTGAGCATTCATGACCCTTTGAAAGAGCAAATTCCTTCTCATATCTGTCGTAGATGGGCATCTCCTTGTTCTAGAGTTATACTGCTGCCTCTTGATATCCCAGAGGTGAATCATTCTCCCAACATTAATCTTGTCAGAATCTAATACATTTCACTGAGATGACTTCTCATTTTTCTAATCTCAAGCAAATGTATAACATCTTACATTTCTCACAGGTAGTGACCTAAAACCTTGACTTTGCACCTCCATCCACAGTTCGTGGCTGACTTAATGAGTGTTTTAAGCACTTTCTTGTTCCATGCAGTCCTGTTCCATTAACTTTCAATTGAACCTTTGAGAAGCATAGTTTCAGCAGAGATTAAAGTTGGTAAGTACTGTAAGTAATGAAAAATATAATCAAATATTTATAGTTAATTCCATTTTGCATTGACGGGCCAAGCCAAAAACCTTGTCCTTTTGCAGAGGAAGACCTCCCCTGTTAAATGCTCAACAGGAAATCATTAAGCTAAGGCTTTGAGGGAGCTTTTTTTGGATCAGTTCACTAAAATTGCTTCAGGAAATTCCTAAACCCCTTGTGCTTTCAGATGTTCCCAAGCAAAAGACTGAGCAAGGAAGCAACTTGGGATTTTGAAAATAAAATATTTGACATTAACTCATTGTGGGACATACAACTCAACGGTTTGAAGCAGAATTTAATGCAAATAAATTCAACATTCCTAACACGTTTTTATCTCGAGATGTTTCTTATGACTGAAAACATAATTAAATCCAACTGAAATCTAACTGAAAGTGTTATCTGCCTAACCCACAGACTGCACTGCATAGACGTCTGAAAAGCTACGAGTTGGGTTTATTTTCACAGAATGTTCACCATTCATATCACAATCAGTCAAAGCCATGTTGGCATTGTCCATGCTGCTTGGCTATTCAAAGCATGAACATGTTTAACAATAAAAGCAATTATGTGAAGAATTAATGTGCTATGAACATATTTTGTCATTTGTCATTCAATATTTTCAGAAATAATGATTACTTTAACATTCCTTGCAAACATTTATTCCTTCTTACAACTCTTATATCAACCACTCCTTTACATCGTGATATCTCTGCTCCTCTTGATGGCCTATTCATTCCTGCCTTCCACCTTATAATCCCTTCTTTTGCTTTTGCTTTCTCTCTGCCCGATCCTCACTCACATCCTCTGAAGCTGGTGTTTGCATGATTAATGTTCCCTGCATGGAAGCACATGTAGGTCAGAGAAAATATTACCATGAGCTTGAATTCATATATGTCTGAGAGAGGTTATGTCACCTCTTGCAACAGACTAAGTCAAAATCAAAGGTCTTTATTTTTGGCAAATATTTAATTCTGCATAGTTCATAAGTACATAAGATTACATTGTCATAAGACATAGGAAAAGAATTAAGCCATTCAGCCTATCGAGTCTGCTCCACTTTTTGATCATGGCTGATCTATTTTTCCCTCACAATCCCATTCTCCTGCTTTCTCTCCATAACTTTTGACGTCCATTTTAATTAAGAACCTATGAATCTCCATTTAAAAAATATCAAGTGACGGCCTCCACAGCCATCTGTGGAAATCTCAGGCGAAAGAAATTCCTCCACATCTCCATTCTAATTGTAGATCCTTTTATTCTGAGGCTGTGCCCTTTGGTCCGAGACTCTTCCAGTACTGGAAACGTCCTCTGCATATCCATTCTATCTAGGCCCATCATTATTCAGTAGTTTCATACTACACACTATGTGTGTGCGTGTATGTGTGTGTGTGTGTGTGTGTGTGTGTGTGTGTGTGTGTGTGTGTGTGTATATGTGTGTGCGTGTGTGTGTGTGTGTGCATGTGTGTGTGTGTGTGTGTGTGTGTGTGTGTATATGTGTGTGCGTGTGTGTGTGTGTGTGTGTGTGTGTGTGTGTGTGTGTGTGTGTGTGTGTGTGTGTGTGTGTGTGTGTGTGTGTGTGTGTGTGTGTGTGTGTGTAAAAGGACAAAATCGTGGAAAAAGACAAAAACCAATGCCCCCAAGTCTATGTAGTTCAGAGCTTATTTGGAGGTTGTAGTATTTAATAGCTGGATAGCTGTAAGGAATCCCATGAACCGGGACTTTACTGTTTTCAGGCTCCTATATATTTTTCCTGATAGTAAGAGTGAAATGAATAAATCATAGTTGTTTTTTGACGTGTACACCACTTTCCTGCCATATCCCCATATTCCTAGATTAACGACACGATTCCTCTCATGATTTCCTTATTGTGAACTATTGTGAACTATTGAGTACATGTGTTATTGACGATAAGTGAAGAAATGGATTAGAAAACAACTCAATTATCAAGAATATCGACTTCCACCTCCTTTACATTGTCTGATACCCATACCAATGATGTCTCCTTTTTAAAGATCTTATTGTGGCTTTCAAATGCTTCTATTTCTTCCTTATTTCCTTTTGCACAAAACATTCTGCTAAAGTGTTACCTTACCATTATCCAAAACTTAACTTGACTTGAAATATCTGTGACTGTGTTCCTCCAATACTGGACTTTTGCTCATCCCTGCTTTACATAGCACTACCATTCCCTAATCCATGGACAATCCTCACTGAACTCTTCAACTCCCTTAAAACTCAAATTCTACAATGATGGAGATCTAAAATATAAGTACAATTTGTTGGAAATATTCCGCAGGCCAGGCGGCATCTGCAGAGAGTGGAATTGGAATCCACATTTTACGTTGATGACATTTTGTCAGAATGGAACTGATCTCAGGTCATTAACTTGACACGTTAACCCTATTGGAAACACAAGAAACCGCAAAAGATGGAATCTTGAGCAAAATACAAAGTGTTGGTGGAACCCAGCTGGAGAGGCAGCATCTGGGGTGGAAATGGACAGGCAATGATTTGTGTTGGGAACCTTCTCCAGACTCATTAACCTATTTCTCACTCTGCAACATTGGCTAACATCTAGTGTTGTGTCTTCTACTTTCTGTTACTCTGTCCATCTTTAAGACAAAGCATATCTATTTGGTCAAGCTTTTATTTTCATTTCTCCTATCCTTTCCTTACAACCTATGTGGCTTGATATTGAATGTTTAAGAAGGAACTGCTGATGCCAGAAAATCGAAGGTAGACAAAAGTGCTGGAGAAACTCAGTCGGGTGAGGCAGCATCTATGGAGCGAAGGAAATAGGCAATGTTTCGGGCCTATTCTGAAGAAGGGTTTCAGCCCGAAACATTGCCTATTCCTTCGCTCCATAGGTGCTGCCTCACCCGCTGAGTTTTTCCAGCACTTTTGTCTGGCTTGATATTGAATATCCTTTGACATTGCTTTTGTCTAATATCTTTGAATGCTTTGATTTGTTAAAGACTCAATAGCAGTGTTGTTGGTGAAGAGAATGTTTTATTTGGTTGACATTTCACAGACGTTTGACCACTTTTAACTGCGGACAATATTGAATGTGCTGCACTACAACATATTTCAATACAACACATAACCATATTTATATTAAATGGATACTGTTGGTGAACACAATAGATGCTAGAAATACTCAATGATCTATTTCTCCCACCGTGACCTTCTCTGCAAAGTACAACAAGTATTTCCCAGTAATGAAGAAGGGTCTTGGACTTGAAATGTTTATTCAGTTTCTATTTCCACTGATTCTGCCTGAATTGCTGATTCTTTCCAGCAATGTCAGTTTTTATTTATTACAGATTTTCAACTTTTGCTGATTTTTTCAATTATGTTTGATGCCTTTGGTTGTAATCATAATAATGATCACACCCAGATCAAGAATACAGCCAGTGACCGGCAAAATGTTTGCATTTACTTGCGATGTGTTGCTTTATTTAGCTTGGATAACCAAAGAAAAAGTGTCAGTTAGAATTATTCTAATTGGATCTAAACTTCAGTTAGTAAGCATTTGGTATGAACATTAAACGTCAGATAAACCAACATGTGTTATAGTCACAGAGTTATATAGAACAGAAACAGATCCTTCTGCCCACTACTGTATATCCATGCTACCCTAATGTAGTCACCTATTCTAATCCCATTTGCCAGGACTTGGATTGTACCCTTTTACGCTTTGGTGGTTCATATGTTTGTCTACATAACTTTTAGTGAGAGTCTCTGCCACTGCCATCCTCTCAGGCAGTGTGTTCCAAACCTCAATCACCCGCTGGGTGAGAAACAATTTTCCTTAAATCCTCTCTAAACCACTTACTCTTTGACTTAAACCTGTGCCCTATGGTTACAATATCTCAGCTATGGGTACTACTGTCTACCCTATTTACGACCCTCATCATTTGGTGCAGGTCTATCAAGCCCCATTCGGACTTCTGTGCTCCAAGGAAATTAAACACAACTTATCGTCATAACTGAGACATCCAATTCCAGGTAACATTTTAGTTTAGTTTAGTTTAGTTTAGATTAGAGATACAGTGTGGAAACAGGTCCTTTGGCCCACTGAGGCTACGCCGACGAATGATCTCCCATACACTAGTTCTATCCTTCACACTAGGGACATTTTACAGAAGCCTATCAAACCCGTATGTCTTTGGAATATGGGTTTAAACCGTATAACTCGGAGAAAACCCGCACGGTCACAGGAAGAACGTACAAACTCCGTACAGACAGCACCGTTCGTCAGAATCGAACCTGGGCCTCTACGCTGTAAGGCGTCAACTCTACTGCTGTGTCACTATACTGTCCTCTGCATCTTTTCCAGAGCATACACAGCCTTTCCATATACAGCGACCAAAACTGCAAACAATATTCCAAATGTCGCTTCACTGATGTTTTATAAAGCTGTTGCCATAACTTCCTTGCTCTTCTATTCTAGGCAAGTATCCTGAATGCCACCTTTTATACCACCCTATCTACCTGTACTGCCACTTTCAGGGATTTGTGGATTTGTACAGCAGGGTTCTTCTGTTCTGCTCTGCCTTCCATGGTTTTATCATTAATTGTATATCTCCTGCCATTATCAGACCTTCCAAAATGCTAACCAGGGTTAAATTATATCTGCATTTATTCTGTCCTTCTTCCCAATTTTGCAATATCAACTTAGAACCCAAGCCCACCCACCTCAGTATTAAAAAACCCATAATATTTGGGTCATCTGTGAACCTATTAGTCATACCCCCTGCATAGATAAGGTAAATAGCCACAGCCTTTTTCATTAGTTCATAATTTGAGGAGCAGAATCAGGCCTTTTGGCCCATCAAGTCTATTCCGCCATTCAACTGTGGCTGATCTATCTTTCTCTCTCAACCCCATTCTCCTACCTTCTCCCCATAACCCCTGAGACCTTATTAATCAAGGATCTGTCAATCAGTGCCTTAAAAATACCCAATGACTTGACCTCCATGGCCGTCTGTGGCAATGAATTCCACAGATTCACCATCAGACTAAACCTTCCCCAGGTTGGCGAATCAAGAACTAGAGGGCATAGGTTTAAGGTGAGGGGAAGGATTTAGTAGGAAGCTGAGAGGCAACTTTTTCACACGGAGGCTAGTGCGAATATGGTACAAGCTGCCAGATGAAGTGGTTGAGGCAGTTATAATAACAACATTTAAAAGATATTGGATCGGTACATGGATAGGACCAGTTGAGGTGGATGTGAGTCAAAAGAGGCAATTGGGACTAGTTTACATGAGCATTTTGAACGACATGAACGAGTTGGATGGAAGAGCCTGTTTTCATGCTGTGTGACTGTGACTTTGCGTGCACATTCAAATTGTCCATGTTTAAAATTAACTCTAAGGATCAAGGTAACAATCCCCTAGTGCAACACTGGTCTAATTTCTTGATTATTCAGCTGTCGGAGGTTATGGGGAGAAGGCAGGAGAATGGAGTTAAGAGAGCGAGATAGATCAGCCATGATTGAATGGCGGGGTAGACTTGATGGGCCGAATGGCCTAATTCTACTCCTATTCCTCATGACCTTATGACCTTCCAATCATAAAAACAACCCTCCTCATCAAGCCCTTTGGATCCATGTTACTGACTAGCTCTGGATCCATTGACTCTAACCTTTTATTTGGGACTTTTATGTCAAAGGCCTTCCTGGCCATGTAGACAACAACAACCACACTCTCCTCATCGATACCATGTCATCTTTCTGAAAAATTCAATCAAATTAATCAACACAGGATCCCCTCCCAACAAACACATGCTATCTTTGATGACGCCATGCCTTTCAATGTGTAGATGAATCCTGTTCTGTTCTCCAGTCATCTGGCCAATGAAAATTAAAAATTCCCAGTCAGAGGTTCCCTAGCAATCTCCTCCCTTGCTTTCCTTCAGCATCTGGAGACACATTAGATCCTGGGGAATTAACCTCCTTTAAAACTATTTTATTATATAATATAAAACAAATATATTTTATAATATATTTTATTATATAATATATTTTAAAATATTTGCCAACGCCATCCACGAATTTGCTCGCGACAGCACTCTTCTTGGCCATACCATGGGAGGTGGTGAGTCAGCATATAGGTGGGGAATAGAACACTTGGTTGTGCGCTGCCACAACAACATCCTGCTCAACTTCAACAACACTAAGGAACTAAAGGTTGAGTAGGCTGGGAATCTTATTCCTTGGAGCGCAGGAGGATGAGTGGGGATGTTATTGAGATGTATAAAACCATGAGAGGAATAGATTGGGTAAATGTACGGAGTCTCTTGCCCAGAGTAGGTGAATCGAGGACCAGAGGACATAGCTTTATGGTGAAGGGGAAATAATTGAATAGAAATCTGAGGGGTAACTCTTTCATGCAAAGAGTGGTGGGTGTATGGAACAAGCTGCCAGAGGAGGTAGTTGGGGCAAAGACTATGCCAAAATTTAAGAAACAGTTAGACAGGTACTTGGATAGGACAGGTTTGGAGGGATATGGACCAAATACAGGCAGGTGGGACTAGTGTAGCTGGGAGATGTTGGCCGGTGTGGGCAAGTTGGGCCAAAGAGCCTGTTTCCACACCATATCACTCTATGACTCAATGACTCTATAATCATTGACTTCAGAAAGGAGTTGTCCTGTACTGTATGTGTACCTCACCATCCTTGTGCGTATGACAATGAAACTCGACTTGACTTAACTTAAAATGATTTGACTTGGAAATGGAGGGTCAAAGGCCTTGTTTCCTTGCGGTATGACTTTGACATAATGATTCCATGACTCAAAACCACTCTTAACACGTCTTCCAGCTGCCCAGTTTTGTTCAGACAAATTGGTGAAAGAGTCTGACGCAACATAACCTGTCAGTGATTCATTATTTAATTTAAATTGGCTGCTTTAACTAAATGCTGTAGGGTGGATAAATTCAAAGAAACAATCCTCATAATGTTTGTTAAAAACAATTAGGGTTATTAATAATGTCAAGTAAACGGGCAGCAATAAAATGAATGGCAAATTGATAAAAAATGTCAGATTTTGCTCATAGAAATAATTTAACAAAACAAGTCAGCTCATTTGTGATCTTGTTTTCTACCATCACAAAGTTCATTTTCCTAAAATTTCTACAGTTATTTGATAAGGAAGGATAAAAAGTACAAACCAAATGTTGCAACACACCCCAATTTTGTATTAGTACTGCCTGCATCACAACAATTAAATCTGTTCTGTTGTGTAATTATATATGTTAGATGCAGCATTGACTGCAATCTTTTTAACACAAGCATGCCTGTTGACTATTCTAAATCTGTTCAATGTCTAACCTGATGCCCAGGTTCAATTATGTTTCGGTGCCCAAACTAATTATGCCTGACAGATTGAAGTATCAAGCAGTTGTTTAATATAATCGTAGAACCGACTATTTTGAGGAAAGTGTCTTTATTTAGTAGCAATCTGGAAAATCTTAGAAGTTGCTATGGCAAAATATCCATTTAGGAATCAGAAACATTTATAAATGATTAAAGTGACTATTGTACAGCCAGTTTGATTATTGCTGCATTGCACAAACCACGTAAATTAATTATAAGTACGTACAAATATTCAGACTGGTTTAGAGAACAATGTTCTCGAGATGTACTGTATGCAAATGGAAGGTGACGTTAAACGACAACACTTTATGCACAATGAAAATCTCAAACTATTTTGAATAATTTTTGGAAGGACCTAAATAAAAGAGATTCTGTGAAAAATCTCAGGTGTTATATTTACTTTAGTTTAGTTTACTTTGGAGATGCAACATGGAAACAGGACTTTCATCAGTCCATGTCTACACTAATCATCGATGAACCATTCACAACAGTTCTGTTCCCCCAGTCTCTCATCTATTCCCTTGTCATGAGAGGCAATTTACAGAGACCAATTAACCTACAAACACACACGTTCTTTTGGGTATGGGTGGATTTTCTCTGGGTGCTCCGGTTTCCTCCCACATTCCAAAGACGTGCAGGTTTGAAGGTTAATTGACCTCTGTAATGTGTCCCTCATATGTTGGGAATGAATGAGAAAGTAGGATAACGTAGAACTGGTGTGAACGGATGGTCAAAGGTCAATGTGGACTCAGTGCGCCAAAGAGAGTGTTTCCATGCTGTACCTCCAAAATAAAAACCCGGAGCAAACCCATGTGGTTACAGAGAGAATGTGGAAACTCTGCACAGACAGTACCCATGGTCAGGATCTCTGGAGCTGCAAGGCAGCAGCTCTACCAGCAGCGCCACTCTGCCAGCCTATCTGTTTCTCTTTCAGTTCCCCATGAACTCCTTTGGGAATCTTTTGCCTTTTTCCATGTACCAGAGCTCATCACCACACTGGTCAAGAAATATTACCAAGACCTGCAGCTGTGCTTCACAACAGCTGACTTCAGTACAACATGGCAGCGCTTGGAAGTAGGCATCATGGCAGGCTGCACAGTCTCACCCTTGGCCTTTACAATGGCCATGGAAGTCATCATCAGGGCCTCAAAATGGGTGGTGGGCGGTGAACGAACCAGGGCTGGGCTCCGTCTGCCACCCATCAGGGCATACATGGACGACATGACAACACTAACCACTACTGCAGCATGCACCAAGCGGCTACTTGGAAAGCTGCAGGAGAACATCAAGTGGGCCCGAATGAAAATCAAACCAAGTAAATCTCGAAGCATCTCCATAGTCAAGGGGGTGCTTAGAGACACACGGTTCTGTATTGGTGACGACCCAATACCAACAGTGTCTGAGCAGCCAGTTAAAAGCCTGGGAAGATGGTATAACGCAAGTCTCAAGGACAAAGAGCAGGTGCAACAACTAAGGCAAGAAATTGTCAATGGACTGGAGAACATCAATCAGACCCTACTGCCTGGGAAACTGAAGCTCTGGTGCCTACAGTTTGGACTCCTTCCTCGGACAATGTGGCCACTGACCGTTTATGAAGCCCCAATAACAACTGTGGAGAAGATGGAGCGAACCATAACTTCATACGTGAAGAAATGGCTCGGTGTCCTACGATGTCTAACTAACATCGGCCTCTATGGCAAAGGGGTCCTGGAACTACCTCTCACTAGTCTAACAGAGGAATATAAGTGTTCTAAAGTAAGACTCCAGATGACACTGAGGGACTCTAGAGACAAGATCATCAGTGCTGTTGCGCCGCCCCTAGCAACTGGCCGGAAGTGGACACCATCTGATGCAGTACAGCAAGCTTCATCAGCCCTGAGGCACAAAGACATAGTGGGGCAAGTCCAGCAGGGAAGAGGAGGCTTTGGCCTTACGACAAGTAAACCAACTTGGCGAAAGGCCACAACATCAGAGCGGAGGACGTTGGTGGTTGAGGAGGTGCGGCGACAGGAGGAGGCCGCAAGAAGTGCAAAGGCGGTCTCTCTTGCCAAGCAGGGGCAATGGATGCAGTGGGAAGGTGTGGAGCGGAGGAAGATCAGCTGGAAAGAACTATGGGAAATGGAAGCAAGCAAGATCAGCTTCATCATCAGAGCGACATATGACGTGCTTCCATCACCAAAGAACCTCCATCAGTGGTACGGCGAGGATCCAACCTGTGCCATCTGCCCAACTCCAGCGACCCTCAAACACATCATGGTAGGCTGCAAGACCAGCCTCACACAAGGGAGATACACGTGGCGGCATAATCAGGTACTAAAAAGATTGGCATCAGCCCTTGAGAACAGGCGGTGTGCGACCAACTCCTTGCCTCCGAGAGCAAGCAACCCTCCCCTAAGGGTAATAACCTTTGTCCAAGAAGGACAGAAAACTTCTAAACTTCCTTCCACCAGATCAGAAGAAGGAAGCCAATGCAGGGCCCGTGACTGGAGGATGCTGGCGGACATCGGCCGACAACTAATTTTTCCACCTGAAATTGCTTCCACCACCCTCAGGCCAGACTTGGTGTTCTGGTCCCCTTCACAGAAGACTGCTTACATCATAGAGCTCACAGTTCCATGGGAGAACTCTGTTGAGGAGGCCTATGAGCATAAGAAGCTGCGCTACGCAGAGCTTGCAGCAGAGGCAACGCAGCGTGGCTGGAACACCAAAGTCTATCCAGTTGAAGTGGGATGCAGAGGATTTGTTGCGTCATCTACCATCAGACTGCTGAAGGAGCTTGGAATCCACGGTCAGGCTCTGCGGAAGACCATAAGATCACTCTCAGAGGCGGCTGAAAGAAGCAGCCGGTGGATTTGGCTCAAGCGGAAAGACCCATGCTGGGCCCCAAGTATGTCGGGGTAAATCTTTGGGACGGTTTGACACGGGACATGCGCTGAGGGTTGATCATCCTGCAGCGGGCCGCCCTTGTGGAGGGTGTATAGTGTTAAAAGGCCGAAACACCCAGTGATGCAAGGGTACACTACTGATGATGTGTCCTATGCCCAACTGTCCTGAAGGTTACCCCCCCCACCCCACCCCGATGTTGAGCGTCTACCACTCTCAACAATCAACGAATGTCGTGAAATGCTCCCCACCTATTGGCACAAGGGACTTCTTAACATCTTGTCCTGTGTATTTGATTCCGCATTGCACAAACCACGTAAATTAATTATAAGTACGTACAAATATTCAGACTGGTTTAGAGAACAATGTTCTCGAGATGTACTGTATGCAAATGGAAGGTGACGTTAAACGACAACACTTTATGCACAATGAAAATCTCAAACTATTTTGAATAATTTTTGGAAGGACCTAAATAAAAGAGATTCTGTGAAAAATCTCAGGTGTTATATTTACTTTAGTTTAGTTTACTTTGGAGATGCAACATGGAAACAGGACTTTCATCAGTCTATGTCTACACTAATCATCGATGAACCATTCACAACAGTTCTGTTCCCCCAGTTTCTCATCTATTCCCTTGTCATGAGAGGCAATTTACAGAGACCAATTAACCTACAAACACGCACGTTCTTTTGGGTATGGGTGGATTTTCTCTGGGTGCTCCGGTTTCCTCCCACATTCCAAAGACGTGCAGGTTTGAAGGTTAATTCACCTCTGTAATGTGTCCCTCATATGTTGGGAATGAATGAGAAAGTAGGATAACGTAGAACTAGTGTGAACGGATGGTCAAAGGTCAATGTGGACTCAGTACGCCAAAGAGAGTGTTTCCATTCTGTACCTCCAAAATAAACAACCGGAGCAAACCCATGTGGTTACAGAGAAAATGTGGAAACTCTGCACAGACAGTACCCATGATCAGGATCTCTGGAGCTGCAAGGCAGCAGCTCTACCAGCAGCGCCACTCTGCCAGCCTATCTGTTTCTCTTTCCACAGATGCTGTTTGATCTCCTGAATGTTTTGAGCACTTTCTGTTTTTTCATTTCTGAATAAAACATGTCCTTTCTGGTCACCACATATCTTGATGACATAGAGTCATAGAGTGATGCAGCGTGGAAACAGGTCCTTCGGCCCAACTTGCCCACACCAGCCAACATGCCCCAGCTGCACTAGTCCCACCTGCTCACGTTTGGTCAATAGCCCACAAACCTGTCCTATCCATTTACTTGTCCAACTGTTTCTTAAACGTTGGGATAGTCCCAGCCTCAACTACCTCCTCTGCCTTGTTCCATACACCCACCACCCCTTGTGTGAAAAATTTACCCTTCAGATTCCCAGTGAATCATTTCCCCATCATCTTAAACCTATGTCCTCTGAGTAAGAGACTCTGTGCATCTACCCAATCTATTCCACTCACAATTTTATACACAAACATCATCTGCATGAAGCTTTTTGTCAGCCAGCTGAATGAATCAGATGAATCAGTAATGCTCCTATCCCACGTATGCGATTTTTTTAGGCGACTAGGATGTCTCCACATGGTTGCCAGGGTGTCACCTGTATGGCCGTGAGTTGTCTCCTCAGTCACCCAAAGAATCGTAGCGTTTTTCTGGTCGCCGCTGGATTTTGAAATGTTTAAAACTTTTCGGCAGCAGTCAGCGACAGTTGGCTTGATGCCAATGAACGTAGCTTGTCTTCTCCTGACACAGGTGTCGTCAGGATGATGTAGGTTGTCGCCAGTGCTGACTTCGGTGAATTCAATTGGCGACTACCTACATCAACCTACGTCAACCGGCGACAGGTACCCGCGACTGAATTGTCTTACCTTGTCGTAGCTTGTCGCGGGTGGACGTAGGTTGTCGTAGGTTGTCGTAGATTGTCGTAGGTGGACGTCCTAATGGGGCGCCGGTTGTCGGTAGCTTGCCGTAGCTGGATGTCGACTGGGTGGTCGGTTGTTGTAGACATTGTCGTAGGGGGGTCCAGTCGCTGTTTTTTCGCCTAAATCGCCTAAAAAATCGCCTAAGTTGGACAGGCCCATAACATTTTACACTTTTAAGTCACAACATTTTATGGAATGGAATGTTGAGTAATAACTTGCCCTCTTACACCATGCTTTCAATCCATTTAAGTAATTTTGGAATGGTAATTGTTAGTCATAATCTTCCTTCAAAGTACTACGCGACTGCATATATGACAAAAAAAACACCTTACCCTAAAAAAATTGCTACAAAAGGTTTCTCAACCTTTTTTTGTGGTATCAGATGTGCTTAATAGTCTAGCACAGTCTGCCACTGGAAAGGTCCAATTTTCAAGATGGCGTCCAAGTTCCATTTTATGTGTAATATTAGCATAAAAAGGAATATTTTCCAGTGCATCTGAGTACAACGCCATGCAGGAATTCAATGATCTCACCTACACAACCAGCAAGCAACACCGAGAATCAACAGAAGCAAGGATGAAACGAGATTACTCTGACTTGGAAAAGATCAAGGAAATCTTTCCACTTGCACGCCATTCTCTTCAGACCCATCTCTGAGAAACATTGTTACTGGTGTAGTTGCCAAAGAGGATGTGAATGTGCATGAGTTCGAGAATGTTGGGCGCGAGATCGTTGAAAAAATGGTTGGAAAAACAGTTTTTGGAATCTAAGCCCATTCCCTACATCCCTATTTGAAGCCAAAGAAATCTTTCGTAAAGCCGTCAAGCCCCAACTAGCACATGCAGTCGCTGAGTTTTCAAGCAAGGAATCAAACAAGACTGTCATTGATATTATTCCACCAACTGAACATTATGTCCTTCACGGTGGCTCCCTGCATCATCGCTTGCCATGGAAAAGGGGTGACATTGCAAACTTGTACGCCGACTTTACCATACGACATTATGGTAAAGCAACCATAGTTTTTGATGGTTTTAGTGAAGGTCCTTCCATCAAAGACAATACGCATCAGCGACGTGGGGAAAACACCCACCCGATTGTCAACTTCAATTCAAAAACTGAGTTTGTGGGAAGAAAGGATGATTTCCTTTCCAGACCTTGTAACAAACAAGGACTTATTGATCTTGTAACTGAGAAACTGCAGAAGCAGGGCTGCACTGTTATCAATGCATGAGGGGATGCAGACGTGGGCATTGTCAAGGATGCAATTACAGCATCACAACATCAACCCACGGTCTTGATAGGGGAGGATACAGACTTACTCATTCTTTTTCTCCACTATGCTGAGACAGCGAACAATAAGGGCCTCTTTTATCATTCTGACAAGTCCACAGTTCCTAAGGTGTACGACATCATCGAGATAAAACAAGTCCTGGGTAGTGATTTGTGTTCTCCATTGCTGTTTATTCTCGCTTTCACAATTTGTGATACAACTTGCGCATTTTTAGTGTTGACAAAAAGTCAACGTTTCGGAAACTTGGGAATGGTGAATCGACCATCGAGACCTGTGCCAATGCGTTTCTGCTTCCAAATCAAACAAACAATGTTATAGAGGACCTTGGGAGCAAGGTGATGGCTGTTATGTTTGGTGGCAAGAGTACCGATTCACTCGCTTCTTCGCGCTACAATCTTCTTAGCAAGCAAATCGTTTGCGCCAGGTTATTTGTTACCCCAGAACGTCTCCCTGCTACCGAGCCCTCGACTAGATATCATTGCCTTAGAGTGTATTACAAGATCATGGTGTGGATTGGCAACGAGAGTGACATGAATGCAGTGGATTGGGGATGGAAACTGGAGAACAATCGGTTTGTGCCAGTTATGACCAACAAAAGTGCTGCCCCAGAAAGCCTCCTGCAGATGGTCCACTGTAAGTGCACAACTGCCTGCCGAACAAGATGGTGTAGTTGCTGAAGATACGGCCTACCATGCATGCCCGCTTGCGGACTATGTCAAGACGAGAATTGTGAGAATCCACATAATCAGCCTCTACAGGAGGAAGAGTGTGACAATGACTATTTGTAAATCTGGTGCGGATCAAAGTTATTTTTCAGAAATAAGTATTATGGGATTTGTAATCACTTTGTAATGTAATCACTTCACTATATTTTAAATCTGCTAATTGGATTCCTAGGTACCCAAAACATGGGGTTAGACACCAAAATAACTTGTCTATGATGAATGATGAATGATGAAGTAGTAATGGGCATTTTCATAGCTTGCCGGCCATATTGCTCCGCAATCTTGGATTTCACAATTATTATTTTATTTTTTTATAATGTTTTTATTAGAAGCAAGCACATATCATAATAAAAAACATTTCATGTATATCAGTCGTACATTATAAATATTATCAGTTATGAATTGGTTCTGCTTCTAGTATTTTTTTTATAGATAGAGAGTAAGAAAGGAAGGGAAAAAAAAGAAAGCAAATGGCATAATAAAAAATAATGGAATAATTTACTAATAATACATCATTGGAGATAGGTTCGTGGATTATAAAATTTAACTTTTCATCTAATCCTAAGTTCGAGCTTCAGTTAGGTTCTCGTGCTGAACCAATAGTCAATGAATGGAGACCATATTCTGACAAAAAATTCTTGTTTGTCCATTAAGACAAGTCTAATTCTTTCCAAATGTAGGGTCTCCGACATTTCCATAATCCACATTTTAATTGTGGGGGTTATAGGGCCTTTCCAAAATTTTAATATTAATTTTTTCCCAGTTATTATACTGTAGTCGAGAAAGTTTCTTTGGCTTGTTGTGAGTGTTAGACTTTGTTCTGATATTCCCAGTATTATTAGTTTTGAATCAGGATCCAATTGGGTATTGATAACTTCAGAAATTATTCTAAAAATATCAATCCAGAAATTTTTGATTTTTATACAATTTACAAAAGTATGCGTTAAATTAGCTTCTAGATGCTGACATTTATCCCAAATAGGAGAGATTTGTGGGAAGATTCTATTTAGTTTTGTTTTAGAATAATGTAATCTGTGTAATACTTTAAATTGTATTAAAGCATGTCTGGCATTTAACGAACTGTGATGTATATATTGTAAACTTTCGTCCCAAATATCTTTCGTTATAGGTTGGCCTAATTCATTTTCCCATGTGTGTCTATATAGTTCCATCGATGGGACCTCACTATCTAAGAGGGTATTATAAATATAAGTTATTAATTTTTCTGTATTAGGGTGTTTATTCAAACATTCATCAAGGATTTCTGGTTCCCTAGTCCTATAATCTTGTGTATTAGATTTAATGTAATCTCTAAGTTGTAGATATCTGAAAAAGTTGTTTGAGTGTAATCCGTAAATCTGTTTTAACTCCTGAAATGAAAGAAAAGTGCCTTTCCTATAAAGATGTCCCATCTTTTTAATTCCATAATTTTTCCATTGTGTAAAACCTTTATCCAATATGGAGGGTTTAAATAAAGGGTTATTTACAATGGGGAAACAGAGTGATATATTATCCAATTTTAAAGTATTTTTTATTTGTTTCCAGATTCGTATACCACTGTATATTATAGGGTTTTCCCTATAGGTTTTTTGTGCAGTTTTGTTGGAGCAAACATAATCGAACCAATTTCAAAAGGCGAACAGTCTTCCTTTTCCATCCTTAACCAATCTGGTTGCTGGTCCATTTCTTCCAGCCAGAAATTCATGTTTTTAATATGGACTGCCCAGAAATAAAACAAAAAATTTGATAAGGCTAGACCTCCATTTGTCTTTGATTTACATAGATATTTTTTGCTTATTCTATGATTCTTATAATCCCAAATAAAGCTTGTAACAATGGAATCGACTTTAAAAAAACACATTTTTGGGAGATATATCGGAATTGATTGGAATAGGTACAATAATTGCGGTAAAAAAATCATTTTTATAGCATTAATTCTACCAAACATTGAAATAGGGAGTGTTTTCCAATACTGAATATTCTTATGTAGTTTATTCAGTAAAGGTGGGAAGTCTAATTTAAATAAAGAAGTATATGTCTTAGTTACATAAATTCCTAAATATTGAAGTTTATCCTTAACTATTTTAAAAGGGGATTGTTGTAGTGTGTGTAAATTGAGTTCCGTTATTGGCATGATTTTGCTTTTATTCCAATTAATTCTATATCCCGAAAACAGACCAAATTGAGTTATTAGATTTAATAGGTTTGGAATGCTAATTTCTGGCTTTGTAATATATATTAATACATCATCTACATATATAGATATTTTATTCATTGTGTCTTTAGTATTATACCGGTATATTTCTGGATGGGCTCTAACACTTTCTGCTAATGGTTCAATCGCAAGGGCGAATAATAATGGGGACAGCGGGCATCCTTGTCTACAACCTCTAGAAAGATTAAATTTAGTTGATAACATTTGATTTGTCAATATTCTAGCTGTTGGATTAGAATATGAAAGTTTAACCCATGTGCAGTACTTCTTCCCCAGTTGAAAATTTTCCATCACTGAAAATAAATATGACCATTCTACCTGATCAAATGCTTTTTCAGCATCTAACAAAATGATTGCGAGGTCTACATTAGCAATTCTATTTGAGTAAATGATTTCACAATTATGTACTCACTTTATTATAATTTAAATATGCTAATTGAATTCCTAGACCCCCAAAACATGGGGATAGGCACCAAAATTATTTGTCTACGATGAATACTGAAGAAATAACGGGTATTTTAACGATTTGGTGGCCATCTTGAATGCTGTCTTGAAAATTAGAGCTTTCCAGTGGTCTGACTGTGGTAGACTTTTGTTATGTTATTAAGCACACCTGATATTACAAAAAACGGTTGAGAAACCTATTGTGGCAATTTTTTGGGGGTCAAACCACATATGCAGCCGCCGATACTGGCAGTGATTGTGTGACTGGATAGGATGAAGAAGGGTTTCGGCCCGAAACGTTGCCTATTTCCTTCGCTCCATAGATGCTGCTGCACCCGCTGAGTTTCTCCAGCATTTTTGTGTACCTAGGAATTTGTCTTTGGTGGGTTACACCAGTCCACAGGATGGAAATGGCTGCAGTTTATAGATTGTTTCCAAAGTTTGGTTTCATAGTGGATTGCAATATTGCAGGACATAAAATTGCCACCGCTATTCTGTTGTGTATTTAACAGAAACATCCAAGGATGATTTTCCATCACAGGAGGCCTTGGCTTCAAAACCCTACTGTGATGACCCAAACACTAAATATCTAGATTGACATTTCAATGCACTGTCGTGGGCATACCACAATGATAAAAGATCTTTAACTGAGGCCATGCTGGTTCATAAGTTCATAAGTTATAGGAGCAGAATTGGACAATTCGCCCATCAAGTCTACTCCACCATTCCATCAAGGCTGATCTATCTTTCCCTCTTAACCCCATTCTTCTGCCTTCTCCACATAACCCCTGACACGACACTCCTATTAAAGAAAAATCTATCAATCTCTGCCTTAAGAATATCCATTGACATGGCCTCCACAGCCTTCTGTGCCAATGAATTCCACAGATTCACCACTCTGTGATTATGCTTATCGTAGCAGAACACTTTCCCATATCGCCATTTGAATATAAATATAATAGAATGGGTTATCTGGCTAGCATCTCATTGTCTGTTGTATCCAAATAGAATGCCACTCTTTCTGCATTTGAGAGTTAGATAGAGCTCTTAAAGATAGCAGAGTCAGGGGATATGGTGAGAAGGCAGGAACGGGGTACTGAATGTGGATGATCAGCCATGATAACAGTGAATGGCGGTGCTGGCTCAAAGGGCCGAATGGCCTACCCCTGCACCTATTGTCTATTGCATTTCAAAAGTGACTTCATCAATTGGACTTGCCATAACCTGAACTTGTGAATTATGGAATTAAGTATGATTTTGTGTTTGGATAAACTTTCTATATTCTGCAGGATCTCTATTGTAATCTCATTACACATTTCTGCGAAATCAATTAAACATGTTCATGGATTAAAGAAGATTGTAGTTTTTCGATTCGATATTTGGCGTTCTTTCCGATCCTGAAAGGTTTGATCCAACATGATTCCAGGAGCGAAAAGCATGATCTTGCCCAGCCCTAACCTGTCAGGGGGGTGAGCTCCATTCCATCGCTGAGTGTAAACAGGATTGTGCTGATTATGCACCACGAGTTTCTCCAGACATTTCTTTCGCCCCATTTGTTTGGCCTGGCATAAATCAGATGTGACGAGCAAGACAAGGAGATGAATGTTTCCAACTGAAAAGAATTTGCAATCGGCGATGGTGAGCTCCATCACTGTCAACCTCAATGTAACTACTAGTCTGGTTTTCCCAGTGCACAAAGGTATACTGATCTTCTCCACCCACTGCCTCGTCCTGTCATGACTGATTTAACATTGCTCCCTTCCTGTGGGGTGTACTGACTCAACTGTACTCGGTTTCATTAGAAAATGATACAATGTCACTTTTGATGACAGCCACCAGTTTACTGATGAAACAGAAACTGGAGTATTGCCAAAATGATCTTGCTGTTGTTTTCCACTTCATCCCTTTCAATTTGGTCGCCCCTCTGAATTTTTTGCCTAATTTTTCACATCTATTTTGTTGTCTAATTTCCTTCTCAGTCTGTGAGTGGGGCTTGGGGTCCCATTAGAGGCTGCAGAATAGAGAAAAATGGCAATGCATAATAAGAGACGGATGATGTTGTTGCCATTGGGTTTGAGATATGTTGGTGACTCCACTGCGACGCAATCTGCATGTGAGGAAATAGTCAATATCGCAAAACCATATCTGACTCTGATCAACATTAATCAATATCGCAAAGGCATATTTGACTCTGACACCATTAGATATCTTTGAGAGCCACAGGTTTGACATGCAATCTGAGGACAATGGAACCAATGACTGGATATGTTTAGCTTAGTTTAGATATTCAGTGCAGAAACAGGGCCGTTGGCCCACCGAGTCCGTGCCGACCAGCGATCCCCTGCTCGCTAACACTGTCCTACACACACCAGGGACAATTTACAATTTTACTAATGCCAATTGACCTGCAAACCTGTACGTCTTTGGAGTGTGCGAGGAAACCGAAGATCCCGGAGAAAACCATGCAGGTCATGGGGAGAACGTACAAACTCTGTCCAGACAGAACCCGTAGTCAGAATCGAACCCGGCTCTCTGGCTCTTTAAGACAGCCATTCTAATGCTGCACCACCGTGCCACCCCATCAGTGAAGCTATTAACAGCGAGGTGGACATCTAAACCTTTTTACATTAGGCTTTATGGGATACCTTTGTGTACCGGCTGATGGGAAAGAGAATTGGGAGGCATTTAGGGTCAGACAGTAATACAGCATGGAAACAGGCTTAACTTGCCAATGCCGCTCAAGATGTACCATCTTCGCTAGTGCCTCTGCCCTTGTTTGGCCCATATCCCTCTAAATATTTCATATCCATGTATCAGTCCAAATGCCTTTTAAATGTTGCTATAGTATCTGTCCCAACTATCTCCTCTGGTAACTTATTCCATATACCCACCACCCTCTGAGTGAAAAAGTTGCCCCTCAGGTTCTCATTAAATCTTCCCCTCTCACCTTAAACCTATGTCCTCTGGTTCTTGACTCCCCTACCATGAGTAAAAGACTCCACATCTACCTAATCTATTCCCCTCATGATCTTACACACCTCTACAAGCGACCCCTCATCCTACTGCATTCCAAGGAATAAAGTCCTAGCCTGCTCAACCTCTCCCTATAGCTCAGCCCCTCAAGTCCTGGCAACATCATTGTGAACCTTCTCTGCACTCTTTTCAGCACAGCAACATCTTTCCTGTGGCATGGTGACCAAAGCTTTTCATTTAATTATGGTGAACTTAATGTTTAGAAATTTAGAAAATTAGTGCAAAGGTAGGCCATTTCAAGCTCTCTCTGCCTTTCAGTACAATGTTGGATGATTATCTATCACCATATCATGTTCCCCATCTTTCTCTATCTTTTCATGCCATTTGTACCCAGAAATCTATCAACTTCCTTCTTCAATACAATGAATGACATGACCTCTCCAGTTTCTGTGGTGGCTAATTCCACTGGTTCACCAACCTCTACGTGAAAGCAAAATGTCTCGGTATCTCAGTCCTAAATTACTTGTGCTGCTTCATTTAAATTATTGTGCATGTCAAATGCAATAGATCCTTAATTCCTCAGTCCTCAGAACTGAAAAATAGTATTTTTTAAACTTTACCTTGGATGTTTCTTCTCAACATTTCATTCTGCAAAACTTTTAAGGATTCCAATTACATGCACCAATGTTCCATAGAAAATATATATTAGAATCTTGATTGGTTGGCCAGGTGGGCTGAGGAATGTTGATGGAATTTAATACAGAGAAATGTGAGGTGTTGCATTTTGGGAAGTCTAACATGGGCAGGAACAACACAGTGAATGGTAGGACTCTGGGGAGTGTTGTAGACCAGAGGGATGTAGGAGTGCAGATGCATTGTTCCTTGAAGGTGGAGTCACAGGTAGGTAGATAAGGTCGTCAAAAAGGCTTTTGGCACATTGGCCTTTATCAGTCAGTGTACAGAAGTTGGAGTTGTATGAGACGTTGATGAGACCACATTGAGAGTATTGTGTTCAGTTCTGGGCACCATGTTATAGGAAAGATGGTGTCAAGCTGGAAAGGGAACTGAGAAGATTTACGAGGATGTTTCCAGGACGGACTAGAGGGTCTGAGCTATTGGGAGAGATTGAGTAAGCTGGGACTCTATACCCTGGGGCACAGGAGGATGAGGGGTGATCTTATAAATTCATGAGAGGAATAGATGAGGTCGATATACAGAGTCTCTTGCCCAGAGTAGGTGAATCAAGGACCATTGGACATATAGTAGGTTTAAGGTGAAGGGGAAAAGATTTAATAGGAATCTGAGGGGAATCTTTTTCACACAAAGGGTGGTAGGTGTATGTAACAAGCTGCCAGAGGAGGTAATTGAGGCTGGGACTATCCCAATGTTTAAGAAACAGTTAGACAGGTACATGGATAGGACAGATTTGGAAGGATATGGACCAAAAGTAGGCAGGTGAGACTATTGTAGCTGGGACATGTTGGACGTTGTGGGCTAGTTGGGCCAAAGGGCGTGTTTCCACTCTGTATCACTCTATGACTAGATGAATCTAAAGGGCCTGTCACAATGCGGGGACCTAATTCGCGACTTTAGAAGAGTTTGCCCTCGACATACTCGCAGCATGGTCGACACAAAGTCCTAGGAGGTTTATGTAACTCTCCTTCATGCACGAGAGTAGTCCCCGCGTACCCAAGGCCTCAGTTAGGTCACGCCGTTTTTTTTTTCAGCAAGCTGAAATATGCCCGCGAGTAAAAAAAGGTCGCCATGGAAAAAATCTGTATTTTTTCACTCGTAGGTTTAGTCGAGCTAGGCCGTAGTAGGTCGCCATGTTATTCGTAGGTAATCAAAGGCAATCGAAGGTAATCGAGGGTAGTCGAAGGTAAAGCTTGTTGAGAAAAAAAAAGTAAGTCAACCGACCGGTAATGTTAAATGCCCGCTTATTTTTATTAAAAGTTGTCTGGCTTCTTAAAAGTGTCTCCACTCCTTCAGCACCCCCTTCAACCCCCTTCTCTCCCCTTCTCTCCCCTTCTCACCCCCTCTCTCCACCCCCCTCTCCGTGCTCTCTAAAGGACTTACCGTAACTGTGCCAGCTGTCTTTTACCTTCCTGTTCATCGCGGGTGTGAATTTCAGACAGCGCTCCCCCGCTTTCCCTGGCCCCTGCCTTTGCTATGTGTGTGTGTGTGTGTGTGTGTGTGTGTGTGTGTGTGTGTGTGTGTGTGTGTGTGTGTGTGTGTGTGTGTGTGTGTGTGTGTGTGTGTGTGTGTGTGTGTGTGTGTGTGTGTGTGTGTGTGTGTGTGTGTGTGTGTGTGTGTGTGTGTGTGTGTGT
This sequence comes from Malacoraja senta, assembly GCA_038087875.1. Classification (NCBI taxonomy): domain Eukaryota; kingdom Metazoa; phylum Chordata; class Chondrichthyes; order Rajiformes; family Rajidae; genus Malacoraja; species Malacoraja senta. The sequence goes on along the minus strand of JAXLNO010006087.1, from coordinate 5,387 downwards.
GTGTGTGTGTGTGTGTGTGTGTGTGTGTGTGTGTGTGTGTGTGTGTGTGTGTGTGTGTGTGTGTGTGTGTGTGTGTGTGTGTGTGTGTGTGGTGTGTGTGTGTGTGTGTGTGTGTGTGTGTTGTGTGTGTGTGTGTGTGTGTGTGTGTGTGTGTGGTGTGTGTGTGTGTGTGTGTGTGTGTGTGTGTGTGTGTGTGTGTGTGTGTGTGTGTGTGTGTGTGTTGTGTGTGTGTGTGTGTGTGTGTGTGTGTGTGTGTGTGTGTGTGTGTGTGTGTGTGTGTGTGTGTGTGTGTGTGTGTGTGTGTGTGTGTGTGTGTGTGGTGTGTGTGTGTGTGTGTGTGTGTGTGTGTGTGTGTGTGTGTGTGTGTGTGTGTGTGTGTGTGTGTGTGTGTGTGTGTGTGTGTGTGTGTGTGTGTGTGTGTGTGTGTGTGTGTGTGTGTGTGTGTGTGTGTGTGTGTGTGTGTGTGGTGTGTGTGTGTGTGTGTGTGTGTGTGTGTGTGTGTGTGTGTGTGTGTGTGTGTGTGTGTGTGTGTGTGTGTGTGTGTGTGTGTGTGTGTGTGTGTGTGTGTGTGTGTGTGTGTGTGTGTGTGTGTGTGTGTGTGTGTGTTGTGTGTGTGTGTGTGTGTGTGTGTGTGTGTGTGTGTGTGTGTGTGTGTGGTGTGTGTGTGTGTGTGTGTGTGTGTGTGTGTGTGTGTGTGTGTGTGTGTGTGTGTGTGTGTGTGTGTGTGTTGTGTGTGTGTGTGTGTGTGTGTGTGTGTGTGTGTGTGTGTGTGTGTGTGTGTGTGTGTGTGTGTGTGTGTGTGTGTGTGTGTGTGTGTGTGTGTGTGTGTGTGTGTGTGTGTGTGTGTGTGTGTGTGTGTGTGTGTGTGTGTGTGTGTGTGTGTGTGTGTGTGTGTGTGTGTGTGTGTGTGTGTGTGTGTGTGTGTGTGTGTGTGTGTGTGTGTGTGTGTGTGTGTGTGTGTGTGTGTGTGTGTGTGTGTGTGTGTGTGTGTGTGTGTGTGTGTGTGTGTGTGTGTGTGTGTGTGTGTGTGTGTGTGTGTGTGTGTGTGTGGTGTGTGTGTGTGTGTGTGTGTGTGTGTGTGTGTGTGTGTGTGTGTGTGTGTGTGTGTGTGTGTGTGTGTGTGTGTGTGTGTGTGTGTGTGTGTGTGTGTGTGTGTGTGTGTGTGTGTGTGTGTGTGTGTGTGTGTGTGTGTGTGTGTGTGTGTGTGTGTGTGTGTGTTGTGTGTGTGTGTGTGTGTGTGTGTGTGTGTGTGTGTGTGTGTGTGTGTGTGTGTGTGTGTGTGTGTGTGTGTGTGTGTGTGTGTGTGTGTGTGTGTGTGTGTGTGTGTGTGTGTGTGTGTGTGTGTGTGTGTGTGTGTGTGTGTGTGTGTGTGTGTGTGGTGTGTGTGTGTGTGTGTGTGTGTGTGTGTGTGTGTGTGTGTGTGTGTGTGTGTGTGTGTGTGTGTGTGTGTGTGTGTGTGTGTGTGTGTGTGTGTGTGTGTGTGTGTGTGTGTGTGTGTGTGTGTGTGTGTGTGTGTGTGTGTGTGTGTGTGTGTGTGTGTGGTGTGTGTGTGTGTGTGTGTGTGTGTGTGTGTGTGTGTGTGTGTGTGTGTGTGTGTGTGGTGTGTGTGTGTGTGTGTGTGTGTGTGTGTGTGTGTGTGTGTGTGTGTGTGTGTGTGTGTGTGTGTGTGTGTGTGTGTGTGTGTGTGTGTGTGTGTGTGTGTGTGTGTGTGTGTGTGTGTGTGTGTGTGTGTGTGTGTGTGTGTGTGTGTGGTGTGTGTGTGTGTGTGTGTGTGTGTGTGTGTGTGTGTGTGTGTGTGTGTGTGTGTGTGTGTGTGTGTGTGTGTGTGTGTGTGTGTGTGTGTGTGTGTGTGTGTGTGTGTGTGTGTGTGTGTGTGTGTGTGTGTGTGTGTGTGTGTGTGTGTGTGTGTGTGTGTGTGTGTGTGTGTGTGTGTGTGTGTGTGTGTGTGTGTGTGTGTGTGTGTGGTGTGTGTGTGTGTGGTGTGTGTGTGTGTGTGTGTGTGTGTGTGTGTGTGTGTGTGTGTGTGTGTGTGTGTGTGTGTGTGTTGTGTGTGTGTGTGTGTGTGTGTGTGTGTGTGTGTGTGTGTGTGTGTGTGTGTGTGTGTGTGTGTGTGTGTGTGTGTGTGTGTGTGTGTGTGTGTGTGTGTGTGTGTGTGTGTGTGTGTGTGTGTGTGTGTGTGTGTGTGTGTGTGTGTGTGTGTGTGTGTGTGTGTGTGTGTGTGTGTGTTGTGTGTGTGTGTGTGTGTGTGTGTGTGTGTGTGTGTGTGTGTGTGTGTGTGTGTGTGTGTGTGTGTGTGTGTGTGTGTGTGTGTGTTGTGTGTGTGTGTGTGTGTGTGTGTGTGTGTGTGTGTGTGTGTTGTGTGTGTGTGTGTGTGTGTGTGTGTGTGTGTGTGTGTGTGTGTGTGTGTGTGTGTGTGTGTGTGTGTGTGTGTGTGTGTGTGTGTGTGTGTGTGTGTGTGTGTGTGTGTGTGTGTGTGTGTGTGTGTGTGTGTGTGGTGTGTGTGTGTGTGTGTGTGTGTGTGTGTGTGTGTGTGTGTGTGTGTGTGTGTGTGTGTGTGTTGTGTGTGTGTGTGTGTGTGTGTGTGTGTGTGTGTGTGTGTGTGTGTGTGTGTGTGTGTGTGTGTGTGTGTGTGTGTGTGTGTGTGTGTGTGTGTGTGTGTGTGTGTGTGTGTGTGTGTGTGTGTGTGGTGTGTGTGTGTGTGTGTGTGTGTGTGTGTGTGTGTGTGTGTGTGTGTGTGTGTGTGTGTGTGTGTGTGTGTGTGTGTGTGTGTGTGTGTGTGTGTGTGTGTGTGTGTGTGTGTGTGTGTGTGTGTGTGTGTGTGTGTGTGTGTGTGTGTGTGTGTGTGTGTGTGTGTGTGTGTGTGTGTGTGTGTGTGTGTGTGTGTGTGTGTGTGTGTGTGTGTGTGTGTGTGGTGTGTGTGTGTGTGTGTGTGTGTGTGTGTGTGTGTGTGTGTGTGTGTGTGTGTGTGTGTGTGTGTGTGTGTGTGTGTGTGTGTGTGTGTGTGTGTGTGTGTGTGTGTGTGTGTGTGTGTGTGTGTGTGTGTGTGTGTGTGTGTGTGGTGTGTGTGTGTGTGTGTGTGTGTGTGTGTGTGTGTGTGTGTGTGTGTGTGTGTGTGTGTGTGTGTGTGTGTGTGTGTGTGTGTGTGTGTGTGGTGTGTGTGTGTGTGTGTGTGTGTGTGTGTGTGTGTGTGTGTGTGGGTGTGTGTGTGTGTGTGTGTGTGTGTGTGTGTGTGTGTGTGTGTGTGTGTGTGTGTGTGTGTGTGTGTGTGTGTGTGTGTGTGTGTGTGTGTGTGTGTGTGTGTGTGTGTGTGTGTGTGTGTGTGTGTGTGTGTGTGTGTGTGTGTGTGTGTGTGTTGTGTGTGTGTGTGTGTGTGTGTGTGTGTGTGTGTGTGTGTGTGTGTGTGTGTGTGTGTGTGTGTGTGTGTGTGTGTGTGTGTGTTGTGTGTGTGTGTGTGTGTGTGTGTGTGTGTGTGTGTGTGTGTGTGTGTGTGTGTGTGTGTGTGTGTGTGTTGTGTGTGTGTGTGTGTGTGTGTGTGTGTGTGTGTGTGTGTGTGTGTGTGTGTGTGTGTGTGTGGTGTGTGTGTGTGTGTGTGTGTGTGTGTGTGTGTGTGTGTGTGTGTGTGTGTGTGTGTGTGTGTGTGTGTGTGTGTGTGTGTGTGTGTGTGTGTGTGTGTGTGTGTGTGTGTGTGTGTGTGTGTGTGTGTGTGTGTGTGTGTGTGTGTGTGTGTGTGTGTGTGTGTGTGTGTGTGTGTGTGTGTGTGTGTGTGTGTGTGTGTGTGTGTGTGTGTGTGTGTGTGTGTGTGTGTGTGTGTGTGTGTGTGTGTGTGTGTGTGTGTGTGTGTGTGTGTGTGTGGTGTGTGTGTGTGTGTGTGTGTGTGGTGTGTGTGTGTGTGTGTGTGTGTGTGTGTGTGTGTGTGTGTGTGTGGTGTGTGTGTGTGTGTGTGTGTGTGTGTGTGTGTGTGTGTGTGTGTTGTGTGTGTGTGTGTGTGTGTGTGTGTGTGTGTGTGTGTGTGTGTGTGTGTGTGTGTGTGTGTGTGTGTGTGTGTGTGTGTGTGTGTGTGTGTGTGTGTGTGTGTGTGTGTGTGTGTGTGTGTGTGTGTGTGTGTGTGTGTGTGTGTGTGTGTGTGTGTGTGTGTGTGTGTGTGTGTGTGTGTGTGTGTGTGTGTGTGTGTGTGTGTGTGTGTGTGTGTGTGTGTGTGTGTGTGTGTGTGTGTGTGTGTGTGTGTGTGTGTGTGTGTGTGTGTGGTGTGTGTGTGTGTGTGTGTGTGTGTGTGTGTGTGTGTGTGTGTGTGTGTGTGTGTGTGTGTGTGTGTGTGTGTGTGTGTGTGTGTGTGTGTGTGTGTGTGTGTGTGTGTGTGTGTGTGTGTGTGTGTGTGTGTGTGTGTGTGTGTGTGTGTGTGTGTGTGTGTGTGTGTGTGTGTGTGTGTGTGTGTGTGTGTGTGTGTGTGTGTGTGTGTGTGTGTGTGTGTGTGTGTGTGTGTGTGTGTGTGTGGTGTGTGTGTTGTGTGTGTGTGTGTGTGTGTGTGTGTGTGTGTGTGTGTGTGTGTGTGTGTGTGTGTGTGTGTGTGTGGTGTGTGTGTGTGTGTGTGTGTGTGTGTGTGTGTGTGTGTGTGTGTGTGTGTGTGTGTGTGTGTGTGTGTGTGTGTGTGTGTGTGTGTGTGTGTGTGTGTGTGTGGTCGATCCGGCTCGCGGTTTCATTGCTGATGGTCGATCCAGCTCGAGGATTTCCAGGCGAGTGCCTTGAGCTTGAAGGTCGAATACAGTCGCTGAAAAGTCGCGTTAGTGGGACAGGCCCTTAAGTAACTTTTTGCAAAAGATAAAAAATGTTATTACAATTATAAAAAAAACATTGATCAGAGAGACTCAGATGCACTTATTTTGGGAGCATAAATCCAATGTAAAACTCCGATGTCAACATTAAATTTGCATGGTGAACCACTTAGCTCATTGCAACAAGGCTGTGTGCTGGACGATATTTTGTGTAGATTTCCAGGTAATCTCATGTTTCCACACTTGTGACTGGCAGAGAATCTGAATGATTTTTAGGTTCAGCATTTTGGAGCACAAGAGTCTTGCTGTTCATTGAATTAACACTGGTAGGTTACGAGAGCCAATCTGAGAATTTGTTTAAAGCTAGTCATAGCAATAATAATAGAACGTAGTCTGGAATTTTAATTTGCATTAGATTAGTTTAGTTTAGAACGTGGAAACAAGCCCTTCGGCCCACCGAATCCATGCCGACCAGTGATCCCCGTACACTAACACTAGGGACAATTTACACTTTTACCGGAAACTGGAGCACCCGGAGAAAACCCATAAGTTCACAGGGAGAACATATCAACTACGCACAGACAGCACCCACAGTCTGGATCGAACCCAGGTCTCTGG
>JAXLNO010006086.1:0-36019 GCA_038087875.1 Malacoraja senta | reverse complement strand
GAAGTGAAATGAACATGCACTCAGCTGTTCGGCCAGTTCTCTGCTTGAAATTGCAATGGGAATTGAAGTGAAATGAAAATGCAATCAGCTGTTCGGCATGCCCTGTGCTTGTAACTGCAGTGGGAATGGAAATGTAATGTGAATGCAATGAGCTGTTGGCCTGTCCTGTGCTTGAAACTGCATTGGCAATGGAAATGCAATGAAAATACAATTAGCTGCTAGGCCTGCCCTGTGCTTGAAACGGCAATGTCAATGGAAATGAAATGAAAATGCAATTAGCTGTTTGGCCTGCCCTGTGCTTGAAAATGCAATGGCAATGTAAATTAAATGAAAATGTAATGAGCTGTTTGGCCTACCCGTGCGTGAAACGTCAATGACAATGGAAATAAAAAGAAAATGTAACGCGCTGTTTGGCCTGCCCGGTGCTTGAAACTGCAATGACAATGGAAATGAAATGAAATCGCAATCAGCATTTTGGCGTGTCCTGTGCTTGAAACTGCAATGGACAAGGAAATGAAATGAAAATGCAATCAGCTGTTTGGCCTGACCTGTTCTTGAAACTGCAACGGCAATGGAAATGAAATGAAAATACAGTCAGGTGTTCGGCCTGCCGTTTGCTTGAAACTGCAATGGGAATGGACATGACAAGCAAATGCAATGAGCTGTTGCCCTGACCTGTGCATGAAACAGCAATGGCAATGGAAATGAAATGAAAACAAAATGAGCTGTTTTGCCTGCCCTGTGCTTGAAACTGCGATGGCAACGAAACTGAAAAGAAAATGGATTGACATGTTTGGCCTGCCCTGTGCTTGAACTTGCCATGGCAATGGAAGTGAAATGAAATTGCACTCGGCTGTTCGGCCAGCCCTGTGCTTGAAACTGCAATGGCAATGGAAGTGAAACTGAAAAGCTATCAGCTGTTCGGCCTGCCCTGTGCTTGAAACTGCAAGAGCAATGAAAGTGAAATAAAAATACATTGAGCTGTTCGGCCAACCGTCTGCTGGAAACTGCAATGGCAATGGAACTGAAATGCAATTGCAATGAGGTGTTTGGCCTGCCCAGTGTTTGAAACTGCAATTGCAATGGAAGTGAAATGAACATGTACTCAGCTGTTCGGCCAGCCCTGTGCTTGAAATTGCAATGGCAATGGAAGTGAAACGAAAAAGCAATTAGCTGTTCGGCCTGCCCTGTGCTTGAAACTGCAAGAGCAATGAAAGTGAAATAAAAATACATTGAGCTGTTCGGCCAACCGTCTGCTGGAAACTGCAATGGCAATGGAAGTGAAACGATAAAGCAATCAGCTGTTCGGCCTGCCCTGTGCTTGAAACTGCAGGTGCAATGGAAGTGAAATAAAAATGCATTGAGCTGTTCGGCCAACCCTGTGCTTGAAACTGCAATGGCAATGGAACTGAAATGCAATTGCAATGAGCTGTTTGGCCTGCCCTGTGTTTGAAAATGCAATGATAATGGAAGTGAAATGAACATGTACTCAGCTACTTGGCCTGCCTTGTGCTTAAAATTGCAACGGCAAAGGGAAATACATGAAAATGGAATCGGCTGTTTGGCCTGCAGTGTGCTTGAAATTGCAATGGCAATGGCCATGGGAATGAAATAAAAAAAGAATCAGCAGCTTGACCTGCACTGTGCTTGAAACTGCAATGGCAATCGAAGTGAAATGAAAATTGTAAATAAGCAAGCTGCACAAACTCGAATTCAAAGTCATCTTTAATCTGCAGACACAGTATAGCGGTACAGCACGTTGTTAGTTGTTCGTTACCGCTTCCAAGACTGACCAGTGTAGGAAGTGGGTGTTAGTGTACATCATACAGAAGGGTGGGGTTAATGATGCTATTTCTACTACGATTGGTTCACATGCTATAACCAATCTACATCCTTTCCCGTAAAGAGTGAATATAATTAAACGCACATGCTACTTAGAATTCAAACAAGCTCGCCATATCTGTCATGCGGTCTACTGAGACGGCCCGAACGCGTACGGACCAACCCCTCTCCCTCTTCGCCAGAAAAGTTAGTGAGAGAGGGAGGCAGTGAATCCGGAAGTGAGGAAGCAGCAGGGGACACTCGTGGTGACCGAGAGAGAGAGCTTGCGGGAGAGGTAGTGTTGTTGTTAGTCATAGCCGACGGTCGCGGTGGAGAACGGGACATGCTGATACTAGTGATGGGCACTGCAGCAGACGGCTGGAACAGTAGTGCTGGAGTGAACGGATCGGCAGATGTAGGACGTGGTTACTTTACAGCCAGCAAGAGTTGGCGGCTCCGTCGGTACTAGGCGCCATCGATGTCGACAAGGTAGGATCGGGGTTCTTTGGACGGGCCAACAACGGAACCCAAACCGGAATGTTCCAAAGTAGTTTGCAAACGGACGACTTGACCCGGCAGTAGTTGTTTCAGCGTTTTGCTAGACTTGTCATTTGATCGTTTCTGGACGTTGTCTTTCTCCTGGATGCGCTTCTAGATCGTGGCTGGCTTCAGCACATGTGGCACCAGCTTCTGCTGGGCAATTGGTATCGGAAGTCCTATTGCTCTGGACACCTGGCGTTGGGCTCGTGAGCCCAGGACCTCGTCTCGAGCGATGTTTCTGAGGTGTAAATGGTCTAGGAACACATCCGACTTGGCTAAGTTGGCGGGTTTCATTAGCACGTTTGAGCTTCTGACGGACCGTTCAGCGAGCCGGTTACTTTGTGGGTATTCGGGACTACTCGTGACATGGAGGAAATTCCATCGGTTGGCAAAATGTTTGAACGCATGGCTGGCAAATTGTCTACCGTTGTCGGTTTGCAAGCGGGCAGGTGCGCCGAATGTGGAGAAGTGTCTCTGTAGCTTTTGAGTGACCATTTCTGATGTGATATAGGGCAGTAAATCAAGTTTGAACCAATTCGAGTAGGAGTCGACCAGCACTAGATGATGTTTACCGTGCCATTGGAAAATGTCTGCAGCCAGCGACGTCCAGGGCAGTGCTGGTGGAGGTTGTTGTAGCAGGGGCTGTCTCTGTTGGTGCGGCGCGAGGCTGTTGCAGATGGGGCAGGAGGCTATTCATGGCCCGTATGTACTTGGCCATGCCAGGCAATAGAACCTATTCTGTGCGTGGGCTAACGTGCCATCGGTGCCTGGGCGGCCGCTGTGTGCCTATTTGTAGTATTCGTCACTTAAGGATGAAGGGATCACGACTTTGTGGCCCTGAACTATGACACCGTTCTGTATTACCAGTTCATCGCAGACTAAGAAGAAAGGCTGCACATCCAGCGGTGTGCTGGATTGCCTGTCTGGCCAGCCTCTTTTGATTAGGGATGACAGTAGCTTGAGGGTGCCATCGGCGGCTGTGTGTTAGGCTAGATGGCGCAATTGTTTGGTGAGAATGAAGTCAATGCTGAGAACCGTAATCTCGTCCCGTTCATAGGTGGGTCGTTCGCTGGGTGTCCGGGGTGCACGAGAGAGAGTGTCAGCAACGAGCATGTCTTTACCTTTTTGTAAACGATTTTGACGTCGAATCACTGGAGGTGCATAATCATACGCTGCAGACGTGCAGGTGCTGCGTGTATAGGTTTATTGAGGATGGTCACAAGAGTTTGGTGTTCTGTTTCGACCGTGAACGCGTTCCCATAGATGAAGTCCTTGAATTTTGAACAAGCGAGGACGACAGTCAGCAGCTCTTTATCGATCTGCGCGTTGCGCTGTTCGGTGTCCGTCATGGTGCGGGAGGCATAAGATACAGGTAGTAAAGTTCCATCGGCAGATATTTGTAGGCAGGCGGCGCCCAGCCCGTATCGTGAGGCATAAAAGGTAAGCGTGACAGGACGCCTCAGGTCGAAGAATGTCAAGGTGGGAGCGCGGGTCAGCCTCGACTTTAAAGAGTTAAATGTTTGTTGATGTTGCTGGAACCAGGACCAAGCAGTATCCTTCCGAGTGAGTCGTCTCAGAGGCGAACTCAGTTCACTGAGGTTCGGTATGACCTTTCCCAAATAGTTCACCATACCCAGGAATCGTTGTAGGCTTAACACGTCGGTGGGGGCTGGCATTTCTGTGATGGCAGCAGTTTTCTTCGGATCGGGTTTAAGACCGTCAGGAGTGAAAACATGTCCAACATATGTGACCTCTGGAACCCTGAACTTGCACTTATTAGGGTTGAATTTCAGGTTGATTTCACGTGCCCGGCCCATGATAAGCTTTAGGTTGTTGTCATGCTCCGCTGTGTCTTTGCCCTATACCAGGATATCGTCTACGATGATGGCACACGGGAGTCCCTGGATCAGTAGTTCCATTTTTCTCCGAAAGACTTCGCTGGCCGTGTTAATATCGAATAACACTCTGAGAAATTTAAATCTGCCAAACGGAGTGGCAAATGTGGTCAGGTTTGATGACACGTCATCTAGCGATATCTGCCAAAAAGAGCTTTTTGCAACGAGGACGGAAAACACTGTTGCTCGACCGATCTGCGCAGCGACGTCCCCAACAGTCTTCATAGGATAATGTGGACGCCTGATGGCAGCGTTTAAATCTTTTGGATTGATGCATACACGGAGCTCGTTTTTGTCCTTCTTAAAGGTCAAGACTAGGCTTGTAGTCACTGGATTTTAGACGGATGAGGGGGGATCTTATAGAAACATATACAATTATAAAAGGACTGGACAAGCTAGATGCAGGAAAAATGTTCCCAATGTTGGGCGTCCAGAACCAGGGGCCACAGTCTTAGAATAAAGGGGAGGTCATTTAAGACTGAGGTGAGAAAAAACTTTTTCACCCAGAGGGTCGTGAATTTATGGAATTCCCAGCCACAGAGGGCAGTAGAGGCCAAATAACTGGATGGATTTAAGAGAGTGTTAGATGGAGCTCTAGGGGCTAGTAGAGTCAAGGGATATGGGGAGAAGGCAGGCATGGGTTATTGATAGGGGACGATCAGCCATGATCTGAATGAATGGCGGTGCTGGCTCGAAGGGCCGAATGGCCTCCTCCTGCACGTAAATTCTACGTTTCTATGTTTCTATCTAAGGGTGGCAAGCTAATGGTGGAAACCCAGTCACTGGGATCGCTGATTTCGGCTAGTACGCCCAAGGAGGCCATGTTTTTTAGATGAGACTCAATTATGTATTTTATAGCGTGTGGGACACGGTGGGGTGCACGGACGACTGGGTCAACGTTGGGGTCAATGGATAATTTGTAGGTCTCGGGCAGCTTGCCTAGTTTGCCATCGAATAGATCAGTATATAATTTTTTTCGAGTCCTCTGATATTAGTAGCTTGTGAACGGACCGGTCAAAGGAGACTAGCCCTGAGTCCTGGCACGCATGGATGCCCAATAGAGTCATACAGTCAGAATTTAAAACATAGAAACTTCGATTTCCTGTGGTGTTTTTCAGTACTCATTTGAAAGTGGATCTTCCCAGAGGATACAAAACCTCTCCCCCATAAGCATGTAAGGTGAAACTGTCTCTAGTCAAGGGCACATTATTTACTATCTTGTTGTAAATGTGCACCTACATTACAATCACGCATCCCCGTGTCTAGCCCGGCCTTACCTGGCTTGATATTAATTATCATTGGAACAGAAGGATCCAGAATCTTAACATCTGTGTGAAGGAGTGAATGCACAGTCGACCCCTCATATGTGCTAATTGGTTCGTCCGCGTGGGCAGAGTCGAGCTGGTCTTGAGATTCAGGAATTATTTATATTTAAGAAGGAGTTAGATGTGGCCCTTGTGGCTAAAGGGATCAGGGGGTATGGAGAGAAGGCAGGTACAGGATACTGAGTTGGATATTCAGCCATGATCATATTGAATGGTGGTACAGGCTCGAAGGGCCGAATGGCCTACTCCTGCACATATTTTCTATGTTTCTATGTTTCTATGTTTGGTTTTGTTGCAACCGGTGCAGATTAAATGCTGAGCTGGAGGCTCTGTTCCCGGGTGACCTGCAAACGACGGCGAAATGGTTCATCTTTTTGCAGTAGTTGCAAGGATTCCCGTAAGCCTGACAAGACGATCGCCCCTTGTTGTGGAAGTAGTTACAATTAGGGCACCTCTGAGGGGGCTCATTGGCAAATCCACGGTTAGCCGGTTGATAAGTCTCATTCATTTGTTGAAACCCGTCAGGTTTATTATCTTCATCGCAGAGTCAAGCTGTTCGCATAATGGAGCAAAAATCGCAAACATTCGACAGACATGTATTGCTTGCTCAAGGGTTAAATCAGTGTTCCGCAGTAACTCAGTCCTTAGCTTTTGATCGGCCATACCACTGACCAGCTTGTCCCGGATTAATTCATTCGTCATGACCTGAAGGCGACATCTCTGAGCAATATATTTCAAGTCACAAATAAATCGTTCTTCCGGCTCATCGGGATGCTGGTGTCTCGCAAATAATTTGGCTCTTTCTAAAATGCGGTTCGAGGGTAGGTCGCATAGATCACGGAATTTACGCATCCAAACATTAGGTTCACGCATAGACTCAGCAGGCACAACTACCTGATCGTTGTCATCGTAGACGGCTGGTGCGTATTCAAATGTCCGTGCTCTCATCATGGCTTCGAGTCCCGCCAGGTTAAAGAGGAGGGAAGCCTTGACAGCGTCTGGTTCATTACGGTGGTCGATAATGATGTAGTATTCGTAGTCAATTTTAAAGAGGCTCCATCGTTCCCCGATGTCAGAATCGAAGATAAGCTGCGCAGGCTTTCTGCATGATTGATCCATTGCGATAGGAGTCAACTGATAAACAGAAATAAAACCCGATAAACGGACGCAGTGGGTCACTCCAAGCTTACTGACACCATGTAAATAAGCAATCGGCGGTTTAACCTGCCGTGTGCTTGGAATTGTAATGGTAATGGAAATGAAAAAGCAATCAGCTGTTTGGCCTGCCCTGTGCTTGAAACTGCAATGGCAATGGAAATCAAATGAAAACACAATCAGCATTTTGGCGTGCCCTGTGCTTGAAAGAGCAATGGACATGGAAATGAAATGAAAATGCAATCAGCTGTTTGGCCTACCCTGTGCTTGAAACTGCAATGGGAATGTCAATGAATCGAAAATGCAATCAGCTGTTTGGCCTGACCTGTGCATGAAACTGTAACGGCAATGGAAATAAAATGAAAATGCAGTCAGCTGTTCGGCCTGCCGTTTGCATGAAACTGCAATGGGAATGGATATGAAATGTAAATGCAATGAGCTGTTGGCCTGCCCTGCGCATGAAACTGCAATGGCAATGGAAATGAAATGAAAATGCAATGAGCTGTTTGGCCTGCCCTGTGCTTAAAAATGCAATGGCAATGCAAATTAAATAAAAATACAATGAGCTGTTTGGCCTACCCTGTGCTTGCAGTAGCAATGAAACTGAAATGAAAATGGATTGAGCTGTTCGGCCATCCCTCTGCTTCAACCTGCAATGACAATGGAGGTGAAATGAAATTACAAAGAGCTGTTTAGCCTGCCCTGTGCTTGAAACTGCCATGGCAATGGAAGTGAAACGAACATGCACTCAGCTGTTCGGCCAGCCCTGTGCTTCAAACAGCAATGGCAATGGAAGTGAAACGAAAACGCAATCAGCTGTTCGGCCTGCCCTGTGCTTGAAACTGCTAGTGCAATGGAAGTGAAATGCAAAAGCAATCAGCTGTTTGGCCTGCCTTGTGCTTAAAACTGCAACGGCAATGGGAAATACATGAAAATGCAATAGCCTGTTTGGCCTGCCCTGTGCTTGAAATGGCAATGGGAATGAAATCAAAAAGCAATCAGCTGCTTGGGCTGCCCTGTGCTTGAAACTGCAGTGGCAATGGAAGTGAAATCATAATGCATTGAGCTGTAATCCCAGCCCTGTGCTTGAAAGTGCAATGGCAATCGAAGGGAAATGAAAATTGTAAATAAGCAAGCTGCACAATCAGGAGTTCAAAGTCATCTTTAATCTGTAGACATAGTATAGCGGTACAGCAGGTTGTTAGTTGTTAGTTCATCGTTACCGCTTTCAAGGCTGACCAGTGCAGGTGGTGGGTGTTAGTATAAATCGTACAGAAGGCTGGGGTTAGTGATGCTATTTCTACTATGATTGGTTCACACGCTATAACCATTCTGCATCCTTTCCCGTAAAGCGCGAATATAGTGATAAACATCATGCTACTTAGAATTCAAACATGCTCGCCATAACTGCCAGGCGGTCTACTAATTCGGCCCGAACGCGTACGGACCAGCCGCGCTCCCTCTTCGCAAGAAAAGTTGGCGCCATCCATGTCGACAAGGTAGGTACGGGGTTCTTTCGACCGGCCAACAACGCAACATAGACGGGATTGTCCCAAAGTAAACATAGAAACATAGAAAATGGTTGCAGGAGTAGACCACTTGGCCCTTCAAGCCTGCACCGCCATTCAATATGATCATGGCTGATCATCCAACTCAGTATCCTGTACCTGCTTTCTCTCCATACCGCCTGATCCCTTTAGCCACAAGGGCCACATCTAACTCCCTCTTAAATATAGCCAATGAACTGGCCTCAACTACATTCTGTGGCAGATAATTCCAGAGATTCACCACTCTCTGTGTAATTTTTTTTTCTCATCTCCGTCCGAAAAGATTGCCCCTTCATCCTTAAACTGTGACCCCTTGTTCTGGACTTCCCCAACATCGGGAACAATCTTCCTGCATCTAGCCTGTCCAACCCCTTAAGAATGTTGTACGTTTCTATAAGAACCCCCTCAATCTTCTAAATTCTAGCGAGTACAAGCCGAGTCTATCCAGTCTTTCTTCATGTGAAAGTCCTGACATCCCAAGAATCAGTCTGGTGAACCTTCTGTGTACTCCCTCTATGGCAAGAATGTCATTCCTCAGATTGGGAGACCAAAACTGTACGCAATACTCCAGGTGTGGTCTATCCAAGACCCTGTACAACTGCGGTAGATCCTCCCTGCTCCTATACTCAAATCCTTTTTGTAAATCACCAATCATCAATCAATCTGCACTTTTGCTATGAATGCTAACATACCATTCGCTTTCTTCACTGCCTGCTGCACCTGCATGCCTACTTTCAATGACTGGTGTACCATGACACACAGGACTCGTTGCATCTCCCCTTTTCCTAATCGGCCACCATTCAGGTAATAGTCTACTTTCCTGTTTTTGCCGGCAAAGTGGATATATCACATTTATCCACATTTACTGCATCTGCCATGCATTTTCCCACTCACCTAGCCTATCCAAGTCATCTTGCAGCCTCATAACCATATAACCATTACAGCACGGAAACGGCCATCTCGGCCCTTCAAGTCCGTGCCGAACATAAAAAAAAAAAAATACTACCCCCTAGTCCCATCTACCTGCACTCAGACAATAACCCTCCATTCCTTTCCCGTCCATATATCCATCCAATCTATTTTTAAAGGATACAATCGAACCAGCCTTTCACCACTTCCACTGGAAGCTCATTCCACACAGCTACCACTCTCTGAGTAAAGAAGTCCCCCCTAATGTTACCCTTAAACTTCTGTCCCTTAATTCTCAAGTCATGTCCCCTTGTTTGAATCTTCGCTGCTCTCAATGAAAAAAGCTTATCCACGTCAACTCTGTCTAACCCGCTCATAATTTTAAAGACCTCTATCAAGTCCCCTCTTAACCTTCTGCGCTCCAAAGTATAAACACATAACTTGTTCAACCTTTCTCTGTAACTTAGTTGCTGAAACCCAGGCAACATTCTAGTAAATCTCCTCTGTACTCTCTCTATTTTGTTGACATCCTTCCTATAATTAGGCGCCCAAAATTGTACTCATTACTCCAGAATTGGCCTCACCAATGCCTTGTACAGTTTTAACATTACATCCCAACTTCTATATTCAATGCCCTGGTTTATAAAGGCCAGCACCCCAAAAGCTTTCTTTACCACCCTATCTACATGAGATTCCACCTTCAGGGAACTATGCACAGTTATTCCTAGATCCCTCTGTTCAACTGCATTCCTCAATTCTCTACCATTTACCATGTACGTCCTATTTTGATTTGTCCTGCCGAGATGTAGTACCTCACATTTATCAGCATTAAACTCCATCTGCCATCTTTCAGCCCACTCTTCCAAATGGCCTAAATCTCTCTGTAGACTTTGAAAATCGACTTCATTATCCACCACACCACCTATCTTAGTATCATCTGCATACTTACTAATCCAATTTTCCACACCATCATCCAGATCATTGATGTACATGACAAACAACAGTGGACCCAACACAGACCCCTGAGGCACCCCACTAGTCACCGGCCTCCAACCTGACAAACAGCCATCCACCATCCATCTCTGGCATCTCCCATTCAGCCACTGTTGAATCCATCTTGCTACTCCACCATTAATACCCAACAATTGAATCTTCTTAACCAACCTTCCATGAGGAACCTTGTCAAAGGCCTTACTGAAGTCCATATAGACAACATCCACTGCTTTACCCTCATCATTTCCCTAGTATCCTCTTCGAAAAATTCAAGAACATTAGTCAAACATGACCTTCCAGGCACAAATCCATGTTGACTGTTCCTAATCAGACCCTGCTTATCCAGATGCTTATATATATTATCTTTAAGTATCCTTTCCATTAATTTGCCCACCACTGACGTCAAACTAACAGGTCTATAATTGCTAGGTTTACTCTTAGAACCCTTTTGAAACAACGGAACAACATGCGCAGTACGCCAATCCTCCGGCACTATTCCCGTTTCTAATGACATTTGAAATATTTCTGTCATAGCCCCTGCTATTTCCACACTAACTTCCCTCAATGTCCTCGGAAATATCCGGTCAGGACCTGGAGACTTATCCGTTTTCATATTTTTCAAAAGTGTCCGCACCTCCTCTTCTTTGAATCTCATAGTTTCCATTGCTACTCTGCTTGTTTCCCTTACCTCACATAATTCCATATCCTTCTCCTTGGTGAATACCGAAGAAAATAAATTGTTCAGTATCTCCCCCATCTATTTTGGCTCTGCAGATAGCTGTCCACTCTGACTCTCTAATGGACCAATTTTATTCCTTGTTATCCTTTTGCTATTAATATAGCTGTAGAAACCCTTTGGATTTACTTTCACCTTACTTGCCAAAGCAACCTCATATCTTCTTTTAGCTTTTCTAATTTCTTTCTTAATATTCTTTTTACATTCTTTATACTCCTCAAGCACATCATTTACACCATGCTGCCTATAATTATTGTAGATATCTCTCTTATTCCGAACCAAGTGTCCAATTTCCGTTGAAAACCATGGCTCTTTCCAATGTTTACTATTTCCTTTGAACCGAACAGGTACATAAAGATTCTGTACTCTTAAAATGTCACCATTAAATGTCCTCCATTTCTCTTCTACATCCTTCCCATAAAACAACATGTCCCAATTCACTCCTTTTAAATCCTTTTGCATCTCCTCAAAGTTAGCCTTTCTCCAATCAAAAATCTCAACCCTAGGTCCAATTCTGACCCTCTGCATAATTATATTGAAACTAATGGTATTGTGATCACTGGACTCGAAGTGCTCCCCAACGCTTACCTCCGCCACCTGCCCAGTCTCATTTCGTAACAGGAGGTCCAGCACTGCCCCTTCTCTAGTAGGCACCTCTATGTATTGCTTCAAAAACTATCCTGCACACATTTTACAAACTCCAAACCATCCAGCCCTTTTACAGAATGTGTTTCCCAGTCTATGTGTGGAACATTGAAATCTCCCACAATCACTACCTTGTGCTTACTACTAATATCTGCTATCTCCTTACATATTTGCTCTTCCAATTCCCGCTCCCCATTTGGCGGTCTATAATACACCCCTATAAGTGTTGCTACACCTTTCCCATTTCTCAGATCCATACAAATAGCCTCCCTAGACGAGCCCTCTAATCTATCCTGCCAAAGCACTGCTGTAATATCTTCCTTGACAAGCAATGCAACACCCAACCTCTTGCCCCTCCAATTCTATCACCCCTGAAGCAACGAAATCCTGGAATATTTAGTTTCCAATCACAGCTCTCCTGCAACCATGTTTCACTGATCGCCACAACAACATACTTCCAGGTGTCAATCCAGACTCTAAGCTCATCCACCTTTCTTACAATGCTCCTAGCATTGAAATATACACATTTAAGAAACCCACCACCACTTATTCTCTGTTTATTATCTTTTTCTTCTTTCTCCCCTACATTTTGTGTCCGAGTGCTTCCCTTCTCTGCCTCCTGCCTCCCACATTTTCTACCATCTTTCTCTATTTGACTCCCTCCCTCCCCCCAACCGTTCTAGTTTAAAGTCTCCCCAGAAGCCTTTGCAAATCTCCCCGCCAGGATATTGGTTCCCCTCGGGTTCAAGTGCAACCCGTCCTTTCTGTACACGTCCCACCTTCCCCAAAAGAGGTCCCAATGATCCAGAAATTTGAATCCCTGCCCGCTGCACCAGTTCCTCAGCCACGCATTTATCCTCCACCTCATTTCATTCCTGCTCTCACTGTCGCGTGGCACAGGTAGTAATCCTGAGATTGTTACATTTGCGGACGTTCTCCTTAACTCTCCTCCCAACTCCCTAAATTCTCCTTTCATGACCTCTTCTCTTTTTCTGCCTATGTCATTGGTACCACAACCTCAGGCTCCTCTCCCTCCGATTTCAGGATCTCTTGGACACGTTCAGACACATCCCTGACCGTGGCACCAGGGAGGCACACTACCATCCGGGTCTCCTGACTGCGTCCACAGAATCGCCTATCCGACCCCCTAACCATAGAGTCCCCTATTACTATTGCCGTCCTCTTCTTTTCCCTAACCTTCTGAGTAATAGGGCCGGTCTCTGTGCCGGAGGCCCGGCCGCTGTCTCTACCCCCAGAAAGGCTGTCCCCCGCAACAGTACTCAAACAGGAGTACTTATTTTCTAGGTGTACAGCCACCGGGGTACTCACTAGTCCCTGCCTCTGCCCCTTGCCCTTCCTAACCGTGACCCACTTGTCTGCCTCCCGTGGTCTTGGAGTGGCCACCCCCCTATAACTCCTTAGATTTGGACGACACTAACACTGCCCCCAGCTTCGTGTCGTCCGCAAACTTGGAGATGATGCATTCAATTACCTCGTCCAAATCATTATTATATATTGTAAATAGTTGGGGTCCCAGCAGTGAGCCTTGCGGTACCCCACTAGTCACTACCTGCCATTCTGAAAAGGACACGTTTACTCCTACACTTTGCGTCCTGTCTGCCAGCCAGTTCTCTATTCACATCAATACTGAACCCCAATAACGTGTGATTTAAGTTTGTATATTAATGTCTTATGTGGGACCTTGTCGAAAGTCTTCTGAAAGTCCAGATATAACACCTCCACTGGTTCTCCCTTATCCACTATACTAGTCACATCCTCGAAAAATTATATAAGATTCGTCAGACATGATTTACCTTTCACAAATCAATGCTGACTTTGTCCAATGATTTCACCATTTTCCAAATGTGCTGCTATCCCATCTTTAATAACTGACTCCAGCAGTTTCCCCACTACCGATGTTAGACTACCTGGTCTGTAATTCCCCGTTTTCCCTCTCCATCCCTTTTTATAAAGTGGGGTTACATTAGCTACCCTCCAATCCTCACGAACTACTCCAGAATATAAAGAGTTTTGAAAAATTATCACTAATGCATCCACTATTTCTGGGGCTACTTCCTTAAGTACTCTGGGATGCAGCCTATCTGGCCCTGGGGATTTATCGGCCTTTAATCCATTCAATTTACCTAACACCCCGACTAACCTGGATTTCACTCAGATCCTCCATCTCATTTGACCACCGGTTCCCTGCTATTTTCGGCAGATTAACGAAGTCTTCCTTAATGAAGACAGAACCAAAGTAGTTATTCAAATGGTCTGCCATGTCCTTGTTCCCCATGATCAATCCACCTGTTTCTGACTACAAGGGACATACATTTGTTTTAACTAATATTTTTCTCTTCACATATCTATACAAACTTTTGCTGTCAGTTTTTATGTTCCCTGCCAGTTTTCTTTCATAATCTATTTCCCTTTCCTAATTAAACCATGTTTCCTCCTCTGCTGGACTCTGAATTTGCAAAGTAGTTTGCAAACGGACGACTTGACCCGGCAGTAGTGGTTTCAGCGGTTTGCTGGACTTGTCAATCTGATCGTTTCTGGACGTTGTATTTCTCCTGGATGCGCTTCTAGATCGTGGCTGGCTTCAGCACCTGTGGCACCAGCTTCTGCAGGGCAATTGGTATCGGATGTCTTATTTCTCTGGACATCAGGCGTTGGGCTGGTGAGCCCAGGAGCCGTCTCTAGCGATGTTTCTGAGGTTTAAATGGTCTAGGTTCACATCCGACTTGGCTAAGTGGGCGCGTTCAATTAGCTGTTTTGCGCTGCAGTCGGACCGTTCAGCGAGCCCGTTACTTTGTGGGTATTCGGGACTGCTCGTGACATGGACAAAATTCCATCGTTTGGCAAAGTGTTTGAACGCATGGCTGGAAAATTGTCTACCGTTGTCGGGTTGCAAGCAGACAGGTGCGCCGATTGTGGAGAAATGTCTCTGTAGCTTTTGAGTGACCATTTCTGATGTGATAGAGGGCAGTAAATCAAGTTTGAACAAGTTAAATTAGGAGTCGACCAGGACTGGATGATGTTTCCGTCCCATTAGAAAATGTCTGCCACCAGCGACGTCCAGGGCAGTGCTGGTGGAGGTTGTTGTAGCAGGGGCTGTCTCTGTTGGTGCGGCGCGAGGCTGTTGCAGATGGGGCAGGACGCTATCCATGGCCCGTATGTACTTGGCCATGCCAGGCAATAGAACATATTCTGTGCGTGGGCCAATGTGCCACCGGTGCCTGGGTGGCCGATGTGTGCCTCTTTGTAGTATTCGTCACATAAGGATGAAGGGATCACGGCTTTGTGGGCCTGAACTATGACACCGTCCTCTATTAGCAGTTCATCGCGGACCAAGAAGAACGGCTGCACCTCCAGCGGTGTGCTGGATTGCCTGTCTGGCCAGCCTCTTTTGTTTATAGATGAGAGTAGCTTGAGGGTGCCGTCGGCCTGCTGTGTGTTCCGCTAGACAGCGCAATTGTTTGGTGGGAATGAAGTCAATGCTGAGAACCGTAATCTCGTCCCGTTCATAGGGATGTCGTTCGCTGGATGCCCGTGGTGCACGAGAGAGAGTGTCAGGAACGAGCATGTATTTACCCTTTTTGTAAACGAGTTTGAAGTCGAATCGCTGGAGCTGCATAATCATACGCTGCAGACGTGCAGGCGCTGCGTGTATAGGTTTATTGAGGATGGTCACAAGAGGTTGGTGGTCTGTCTCGACCGTGAATGCATTCCCATAGATGAAGTCCTTGAATTTTGAACAAGCGAAGACCACAGCCAGCAGCTCTTTCTCGATCTGCGCGTAGCGCTGTTCGGTGTCCGTCATGGTGCGGGAAGCATAAGAAACAGGTATTAAAGTCCCATCGGCACATGTTTCTAGGCAGGCGGCGCCTAGCCCGTATCGTGAGGCATAGCGGGTAAGCGTGACAGGACGCCTCAGGTCGAAGAATGTCAAGGTGGGAGCGCCGGTCCGTCTCGACCTTAAAGAGTCAAATGCTTGTTGATGTTGCTGGAACCAGTACCAGGCAGTATCCTTCCAAGAGAGTTGTCTCATAGGCGAATTCAGTTCACTGAGGTTCGGTATGAACTTTCCCAGATAGTTCACCATACCCAGGAATCGATGTAGGCTTAACACGTCGGTGGGGGCTTGCATTTCTGTGATGGCAGCAGTTTTCTTCGGATCGGGTATAAGACCGACAGGAGTGAAAACACGTCCAACATATGTGACCTCTGGAACCCTGAACTTGCACTTATTAGGGTTGAATTTCAGGTTGATTTCACGAGCCCGGCCCATGGTAAGCTTTAGGTTGTGGTTATGCTCCGCTGTGTCTTTGCCATATACCAGGATATCGTCTATGATGATGGCACACGGGAGTCCCTGGAACAGCAGTTCCATGTTTCTCTGGAAGACTTCGCTGGCCGAGTTAATGCCGAATGGCATTGTGAGAAATTTTAATCTGCCAAACCGAGCGGCAAATGTGGTCAGCTTTGGTGACTCGTCATCTAGCGATATCTGCCAAAACGAGCTTTTTGCATCGAGGACGGAAAACACTGTTGCTCGCCCGATCTGCGCAGCGACGTCCTCAACAGTCCTCATAGGATAATGTGGACGCCTGATGGCAGCGTTTAAATCTTTTGGATTGATGCATACACGGAGCTCGTTTTTAGTCCTTCTTAAAGGATAAGACTAGGCTTGTATTCACTCGAGTTGAGAAGGATGTGGGGGGATAATATAGAAACATATATAATTATATAAGGACTGCACAAGCTAGATGCAGGAAAAATGTTCCCAATGGTGGGCGAGTCCAGAACCATGGGCCACAATCTTAGAAGAAAGGGGTAGTCATTTAAGACTGTGGTGAGAAACAACGTTTTCACCCAGAGAGTTTATAATGTTTGGAATTCCATGCCACAGAGGGCAGTGGAGGACAAATCACTGGATGTATTTAAGAGATAGTTAGATAGAGCTCTAGGGGCTACTGGAGTCAAGGGATATGTGGAGAAGGCATGTGTTATATTCCGGACAGCAGAATGAACAATAACTTACACGCAGGATGGCTGGATCACAAGAGAGTTTTATTACCCAACATTCCCTACTTATATACAAACCCAACACATTAGCATATAATGAATGTGCATGAATACATTACACTGCTCTCCCTTTTTTAAAGTATTAAATCTAAGTACACGGTTACAATTGTCTTGATATGATACTTGATTTAAAACAGTTCATTAAATTTGAAATGATAACACAATATATTTAGTTTACATATTTACACATTTTCATTCTACTTAGACAGTGAGTTACTTAACTTAAAAACCTAACCTGACTACTGGTTTACGGATCCTGCCTGATCATGTAACAGTAACATGTGTAACAGGTTTGGGTGTTGACTCAACTGTAGGCTTGTTGGGCTCTGTTTTAGTATTCTGACTTTGACCAGAGGAATCTGTTTCTTTGTCTGTACTGACTGAACTTTGTGTTTCAATCACAGTTGGCTCTTCCAACTCACTTTCCGATAAGGACTCAGGGATTGGGACTTCATGTCCAGTTTTTGGTTCATCTTTGGCTGGAATCAATTGATCAACATGAACACTTTTGATCCTATCTCCCACTTCAACTAAGTATCTTTTTGTTCCACACACTTCCACTATTCTCCCAACATCCCATTTGTCTCGACTGGACTTGTTGGGAGGACTGAGAACACGAATCTGCTCATATGGCTTGAAGTACCTCTCCTTTTTGTGGGAGTCAAAATGGCGTTCCTGACAATTGTTTTTGTTCAACTCTCAAAGCCAAATTGGGTTGAACTAGACTTAGGTGTATGCATTGCCTTATCTTCATCAACAGTTCTGCAGGTGAGTAACCTGTTGTTGTGTGTCGTGTGGTTCTGTACTTCAGCAAGAAACTAGCCAAACGATGATTCATGCTGAGCTTTGAACTATCCTGCAAAACCCGTTTCTTGAGAGCGTCTTTGACTACTCTAAAAATACCTTTCCGCCGCCCCGTCAGAGGCTGGATGGTATGGGGGGAGAAGTGTGTGTTTTACACCATTCCGCTGCATGAACTCTTTGAACTGTTCTGAACGAAACTGAGGCCAATTATCAGAAACAAATTCTTCCGGTAAACCATGGCATGAAAATATTGATCTCAACTCATCAATGGTACGCTCAGTACTAGTGCTTGACTCCATATGTTTAACCTCAATCCATTTGGAATGACTATCTACCAGCACCAGAAAGTGATCATTACCATTTCGCAAAAATCTACATGACCTCTCTGAAAAGGTCTACATGGCCATGACCAGGGTTGCAGTGGTGTTTTTGCTGGTTTCCTCCGGCAATTTTGGCAGACGCTACATTTGCTCACCAGTGACTCAATGTCACTGGCAATACCAGGCCAATACACAAAACTTCTGGCCATTGAATTCATGCTTACTATGCCAGGATGTTCGGCATGAATTTCGTTCATAATTTTGTTTCTCAAAGACTCTGGTACAACCACTGTAACCCCACTTAACGCATCCCTGCTCACACGATAATTCATGGCGTCGATTGTGGAAAGGCTACAGCTCTGAGTTCAGAACTGATTTCAATCCACTATCGATTTCAGTCCAACCATTCAATGTCTGTTCATAAACCCACTTCAGCACATTGTCTTTCTTTGTGTCTTCTGCAATTTCTGTTGCAGTCACTGGAAAGTATTCATCTGCCACTTGCGCTGTGTAGATTGAGTTCTCACTTCCCACGTCAGAGTTCTCATGGGGCAACCGGGACAACGCATCTGCAACTGCGTTGCACTTGGAGCTTCTGTACTCAACCTTGTAGTCATACTGGGACAGCAAAATTGCCCAGCGCTGCATCCTTGATGCCGCCATGGAAGGTATTGCTGACTTGGGACCAAGGATCACTAGTAGTGCCTTGTGATCAGTCATTAGGGTGAATGGTCTGCCGAGAAGAAACTGATGGAATTCCATGATTCCGAACACGATGCTGAGTGCTTCCTTTTCTATCTGCGCATAGTTGCGTTCACTCGATGACAGGGTGCGGGATGCAACAGCGATAGGATTTTCCTGTCCGTCATTCATTACGTGGGAGATCACTGCACCTACACCATAACTTGAAGCATCACAAGCAAGTTTGATATCGCGTGTCGTATCATAGTAAACAAGAAGTTTGTCACTTATTAAGTTTTCCTTGCAGATGTCAAATGCACGTTGCTGTTCCTTTCCCCTCGTCCATTTGACGTCTTTTTGTAGCAGATGATGAAGTGGCTTTAGCACAGTTGCTAAATCTGGAAGGAATCGTGCATAGAACTGCACCATCCCAAGGAATGATCGTAGCTCTGACACATTGTTGGGTTTTGGAGCATTCACTATTGCTTCCACTTTTGCTTTCACAGGGCGAAGTCCGTTGGCGTCTACCTTGAGTCCAAGGTAGACCACCTCTGACTGGGTAAATGCACATTTACTTTGACGCAGTTTGACATTGTGGCATTTCAGTCTTATGAGAACTTGCTCGAGGATTTTCAGATGTTCTACCATGCCTTCTGTGAATATCGATAGGCCATCCTGGTTGCGCACACAGTGCGGAATGCCTTGTAATATTTGGTCCATGACAGACTTAAACATTTTCGGGGAGGATTTCACACTATAGGGCAGCTTTGTATATGAATACAAGCCCTTATGTGTGTTGATAGTCAACTACTGCTGACTTTCCTTATCGACATTGAGTTGGGCGTAAGCGTGAGATAAATCCAGTTTAGTGAAGACTCTTGCTCCGCTAAGTTCTGCGTATAGATCTTGCGAGGTTGGTAACGGATATTGTTCGTCATTAACGGCTTGGTTGATTGTTACTTTGTAATCACCACATAGTCGAACAGTTTTATCAGCCTTGGGTACGGCCACAATTGGCGTTGCCCATTTACTCTGGTCTGTTTTCACAAGTACTCCATTACGCTCTAATCTGCCGAGGTCTACCTCCACTTGTTGATTTAGTGCATAGGGTACAGGTCTTGGTCGACAATACACAGGCCTCACATCTTGCTTAAGTCGAATGTGTGCAGAGTACCCTGTTATTCCCGTGTCACTGTAAGATGTTGGTTTCATAAATGGTGTACAACCCAAGTTCATTTACATCTGGGTTCACCTCCAAGTTGTGAACTCCTCTCCGGTGTTGTTGCTTGATTCCCGCAGATTGTTGGTTTCCTATTTTATGCTTGGCCCGACATGCTGAGGCGATATGGACTTACTTCGGGCAGTTATAGCACTGGGCCATTTTGAACTGACAAAATTGGGATGAGTGACTACCGTTCCAACGATAACAAATGGCTGAATTTGGCTCCCCGCCATACTTCGGTTTTGGTTTAGCGCCTCTTGGTTTGGCCATAGGCACTGTCTTGTGACAAACTTGCATGCTTTCTCGAATGTGAGATCAGGAGAGTTCATCAGTTTGACCTGAATTCGTTCATCCACCAGACCACAAAAAAATCTGTCGCATAGTGCTCGTCCAAGAAATGTTCCAAAGTTACAGTGTAAACTTACGTTTTTCAAGGCAAGAATGTACTCATTGATTGTCTCATTCTGATTCTGGTATCTAGTGCCAAATTTATAGCTTTCTGCAATTTCCCAGAGGATTTGGGTTGAAGTGCTCCTCCAACTTATTTATAATGTCATTGAAAGGCACGTATTTTGCCTTTAAGGGTGCAAGGAGTTTCACGAGTGTGTCGTACACTTCAGGCCCTATGTCCGTGAGCAGAATCGCTTTCATGCGTTCGCAAGCGGCCTTATTTGTTCAGCCACTAATCTCCTTCATCACTAATCTCCAATATATTGTTTGCCGTGAAAAACGTGTTTACTCTCTCCATATAGGAGCTGAATGGCTCTCTACTCTTGTCAAAAGTTCCAAGTTTTCCGATGTAGCCTGTGGACGCTGCCATCGTGTCGTTCTCTTTTTTTTTAAAATAAAAGGTCAGTTCCAAAAACCCAAATTCCTGTCTGTTCTGGTGTATCAATTCACCTAACACTTAGCTGTACAAAGACTATTCAGCTTGAGGAATTCGACAAAAAAAAACTCAGTCCGAAATGTTATACACTCCCAAGGACGACATCTTGCCACGTAGACATAACATAGAGATAGCCTGACAAACTCTCACCAATTTATCCAGCTGCTGTTTTAAACTACAGCCCCCTGCATAGAAGGATCTGCAGGCCTCTCATGTCCAGCTGGCAAACAACTGCGACACAACTCCGTATTTACTGTTTAAACCGTTAAACAACCCTGCGTGCTGCAAAACAGTCCTGCACTATATTTAAAGGATGAATTCACAATCTCTATCCCATCCTCGTCGACCATTTTGTTTTATTCGGAATGCAGAATGAACAATAACTTAAACGCTGGCTGGCTGGATCACAAGAGGGTTTTATTACCCAACATTCCCTACATATGCAAAAACAACTCATTAGCATATAACAAATATGCATGAATAAATTACAGCAGGCACGGGTTATTGATAGGGGACGATCAGCCATGATCATAATGAATGGCGGTGCTGACTCGAAGGGCCGAATGGCCTCCTCCTGCACCTATTTTCTATGTTTCTATGTTTCTATCTAAGGGTGGCAACCATGGTGGAAACCCGGTCACTGGGTTCGCTGATTTCGGCTCGTACGCCCAAGGAGACCATGTTTTTTAGTTGTGACTCAATTATGTATTTCATAGCGTGTGGCACACGGTGGGGTGCACGGACGACTGGTCAATGTTGGGGTCAATGGATAACTTGAGGTCAGTTATCCTTTTTTCGGGTCCTCTGATATTAGTAGCTTGTGAACGGACCCGTCAAAGGAGACTAGCCCTAAGTCCTGGAACGCATGGATGCCCAATAGAGTCACATAGTCAGAATTTAATTTATAGAAAGTTAGATTTCTTGTTGTGTTTTTCAGTACGCATTTGAAAGTGGACCTTCCCAGAGTATACAAAACCTCTCCCGCATATCAGAGGCCCGAGAGCCGTTGGAGAGATCGCAGAGGGAGGAGCTACACGCGAGCGGTAGGAAATAAAAAGGAGCGCGGGGCTTGTTCCTTACAGAGGCCCGAGAGCCGTTGGAGAGATCGCAGAGGGAGGAGCTACACCCGAGCGGTAGGAGATAAAAAGGAGCGCGGGGCTTGTTCCTTACAGAGGCCCGAGAGCCGTTGGAGAGATCGCAGAGGGAGGAGCTACACCCGAGCGGTAGGATATAAAAAGGAGCGCGGGGCTTGTTCCTCACAGAGGCCCGAGAGCCGTTGGAGAGATCGCAGAGGGAGGAGCTACACCCGAGCGGTAGGAGATAAAAAGGAGCACGGGGCTTGTTCCTTACAGAGGCCCGAGAGCCGTTGGAGAGATCGCAGAGGGAGGTACTACACCCGAGCGGTAGGAGATAAAAAGGAGCGCGAGGCTTGTTCCTTACAGAGGCCCGAGAGCCGTTTGGAGAGATCGCAGAGGGAGGAGCTACACCCGAGCGGCAGGAGATAAAAGGAGCGCGGGGCTTGTTCCTTACAGAGGCCCGAGAGCCGTTGGAGAGATCGCAGAGGGAGGAGCTACACCCGAGCGGTAGGAGATAAAAAGGAGCGCGGGGCTTTTTCCTTACAGAGACCCGAGAGCCGTTGGAGAGATCGCAGAGGGAGGATGTACACCCGAGCGGTAGGAGATAAAAAGGAGCGCGGGGCTTGTTCCTTACAGAGGCCCGAGAGCCGTTGGAGAGATCGCAGAGGGAGGAGCTACACCCGAGCGGTAGGAGATAAAAAGGAGCGCGGGGCTTGTTCCTTACAGAGGCCCGAGAGCCGTTGGAGAGATCGCAGAGGGAGGACCTACACCCGAGCGGTAGGAGATAAAATGGAGCGCGGGGCTTGTTCCTTACAGAGGCCCGAGAGTCGTTGGAGAGATCGCAGAGGGAGGAGTTACACCCGAGCGGTAGGAGATAAAAAGGAGCGCGGGGCTTGTTCCTTACAGAGGCCCGAGAGCCGTTGGAGAGATCGCAGAGGGAGGAGCTACACCCGAGCGGTAGGAGATAAAAAGGAGTACCGAAATCTGTAACGTTCCAAGTTCCACTTCAAAAACAAGTGGGTTTGAGGAAGCTGCTGATTGGTGGACGCAGACAAGAGGGAGCATCTGATTGGGAGTCAGATCCCTGCTGATTGTACTGTATTCTAGCAGTTTGTTTTGTATTCTAGCAGTTTGTTTTGTATTCTAGCAATTTGTTTTGTATTCTAGCAGTTTGTTTTGTATTCTAGCAGTTTGTTTTGTATTCTAGCAGTTTGTTTTGTATTCTAGCAGTTTGTTTTGTATTCTAGCAGTTTGTTTTGTATGCTAGCAGTTTGTTTTGTATTCTATCCAGGGTAAGGAGAGTATGAGGGCCAGGGCAGTTTACTGTTCTGGATGTCAGATGTGGGAAGTCATGGAGTCTGATAGCCCTCCAGACGTCCACATCTGCGCCAGGTGTATTGAGATGGGGCTCCTAATGGACCGTATTAGGAACCTGGAGCAGCAGCTCGATGACCTCCGTCTGGTCAGGGAGAGCGAGGAAGTCATTGAGACGAGTTACAGGGATGTGGTCACTCCAACACCACAGGAGGCAGGCAAGTGGATCACGGTCGGGAGAGGCAAGGGGCACAGGCAGTGACTAGAGAGTACCCCGGTGGCTGTACACCTTGACAATACGTACTCCTGTTTGAGCACTGTTGGGGTGGACAGCCTACCTGGGGGTAGCGACAGCGGCCGGGCCTCCGGTATAGAGACCGGTCCTGTTGCTCAGAAGGGTAAGAAGAGGAGGGCAATATTAATAGGGGACTCTATAGTTAGGGGGTCAGACAGGCGATTCTGTGGACGCAGTCGGGAGACCCGGATGGTAGTTTGGCTCCCTGGTGCCAGGGTCTGTGATGTGTCTCAACGTGTCCAAGACATCCTGAAAGGGCAGGGAGAGGAGCCCGAGGTCGTGATACATATAGGTACCAATGACATAGGTAAAAAAAGAGAAGAGGTCCTGAAAGGAGAATTTAGGGAGTTAGGAGGGGAGTTAAAGAGAAGGACAGCAAAGGTGACAATCTCGGGGTTACTGCCTGTGCCACGCGACAGTGAGAGTAGGAATGGAGCGAGGTGGAGGATAAATGCGTGGCTGAAGGACTGGTGCAGAAGGCAGGGATCCAAATTTCTGGATCATTGGGACCTCTTTTGTGGAAGGTTCGACCTGTACAAAAAGGATGGGTTGCACTTGAACCTGACGGGGACCGATATCCTGGCGGGGAGATCTGCAAAGGCTACTGGGGAGACTTTAAACTAGAATGGTTGGGGGGAGGGGCTCAAATAGAGAATGCTATTAGACAGTGTGTGAGGCAGGAGGCAGAGAAGGAAAGCACTCAGACCCAACATGTAGGGGGGGAAGAAGAAAACAATAATAAACAGAGAATAAGAGGTGGTGGGGTTCTGAAACGGGTGAGCAGAGAAACAGAGGGGTGTAAAATGCGGGCGGAAGCAATAGGTAGCAAGGTGAAAAGTATAAGTGGCAGGCAGACAAATCCAGGGGAAAAATCAAAAAGAGCCACTTTTCAACATAATTGTATAAGGGGTAAGAGCTTTGTAAAAACAAGCCTGAAGGCTTTGTGTCTCAATGCAAGGAGCATTCGTAATAAGGTGGATGAGTTGAACGTGCAGATAGCAATTAATGATTATGATATAGTTGGGATCACGGAGACATGGCTCCAGGGTGACCAAGGCTGGGAGCTGAACATCCAGGGATATTCAATATTCAGGAGGGATAGAGATAAAGGAAAAGGAGGTGGGGTAGCGTTGCTGGTTAAAGAGGAGATTAACGCAGTGGAAAGGAAGGACATTAGCTTGGAGGATGTGGAATCGGTATGGGTAGAGCTGCGAAACACTAATGGGCAGAAAACGCTGGTGGGTGTTGTGTACAGGCCACCTAGCAGTAGTAGTGAAGTTGGGGATGGCATCAAACAGGAAATTAGAAATGCGTGCAACAAAGGCAAAACAGTTTTAATGGGTGACTTCAATCTACATATAGATTGGGTGAATCAAATTGGCAGGGGTGCTGAGGAAGAGGATTTCTTGGAATGTATGAGGGATAGTTATCTAAACCAACATGTAGAGGAACCAACGAGAGAGCAGGCTATTCTAGACTGGGTATTGAGTAATGAGGAAGGGTTTGTTAGCAGACTTGTTGTGCGTGCCCCCTTGGGCAAGAGTGACCATAATATGGTTGAGTTCTTATTTAGGTTGTTAATTCAGAAACAACGGTTCTGAACTTAAAGAAAGGTAACTTTGAGGGTATGAGACGTGAATTGGCCAAGATTGACTGGCAATTAGTTCTAAAAGGGTTGACGGTGGATATGCAATGGAAGGCATTTAAAGACTGCATGGATGAACAACAAAAATTGTTCATCCCAGTTTGGCAAAATAATAAATCAGGGAAGGTAGTGCATCCGTGGATAACAAGGGAAATCAGGGATAGTATCAAAGCAAAAGATGATGCGTACAAATTAGCCAGAGAAAGCAGCATACCAGAGGACTGGGAGAAATTCAGAGACCAGCAGAGGAGGACAAAGGGCTTAATTAGGAAAGGGAAAATAGATTATGTAAGGAAACTGGCAGGGAACATAAAAACTGACTGCAAAAGTTTTTATAGATATGTGAAGATAAAGAGATTAGTTAAAACAAATGTAGGTCCCTAGCAGTCAGAAACAGGTGAATTGATCATGGGGAACAAGGATATGGCGGACCAATTGAATAACTACTTTGTTCCGTCTTCACTAAGGAAGACATAAATAATCTGACGGAAATAGCAGGAGGCCGCGGGTCAAAGGAGATGGAGGAACTGAGTGAAATCCAGGTTAGTCGGGAAGTGGTGTTGGGTAAATTGAATGGATTAAAGGCCGATAAATCACCAGGGCCAGATAGGCTGCATCCCAGAGTACTTAAGGAAGTAGCTCCAGAAATAGTGGATGCATTAGTGATCATTTTTCAAAACTCTTTAGATTCTGGAGTAGTTCTTGAGGATTGGAGGGTAGCAAACGTAACCCCACTTTTTAAGAAGGGAGGGAGAGAGAAAACGGGGAATTACAGACCAGTTAGTCTAACATCGGTTGTGGGGAAACTGCTAGAGTCAGTTATTAAAGATGGGATAGCAGCACATTTGGAAAGTGGTGAAATCATTGGACAAAGTCAGCATGGATTTACGAAAGGTAAATCGTGTCTGACGAATCTTATAGAATTTTTCGAGGATGTAACTAGTAGAGTGGATAGGGGAGAACCAGTGGATGTGTTGTATCTGGACTTTCAGAAGGCTTTCGACAAGGCACCACATAAGAGATTAGGATACAAACTTAAATCACACGGTATTGGGGGTTCAGTATTGATGTGGATAGAGAACTGGCTGGCAAACAGGAAGCAAAGAGTAGGAGTAACGGGTCCTTTTCACAGTGGCAAGCTGTGACTAGTGGGGTACCGCAAGGCTCAGTGCTGGGACCCCAGCTATTTACAATTTATATTAATGATCTGGACGAGGGAATAGAAAGCAACATCTCCAAGTTTGCGGATGACACTAACCTGGGGTGCAGTGTTAGCTGTGAGGAGGCTGCCAGGAGACTGCAAGGTGACTTGGATAGGCTGGGTGAGTGGGCAAATGTTTGGCAGATGCAGTATAATGTGGATAAATGTGAGGTTATCCACTTTGGTGGCAAAAACGGGAAGGCAGACTATTATCTAAATGCTGGCCGATTAGGAAATGGGGAGATGCAGCGAGCCCTGGGTGTCATGGTACACCAGTCATTGAAAGTAGGCATGCAGGTGCAGCAGGCAGTAAATAAAGCTAATGGTATGTTGGCCTTCATAGCAAGAGGATCTGAGTATAGGAGCAGGGAGGTTCTACTGCAGTTGTACAGGGTCTTGGTGAGACCACACCTGGAGTATTGTGTACAGTTTTGGTCTCCAACTCTGAGGAAGGACATTATAGCCATAGAGGGAGTGCAGAGAAGGTTCACCAGACTGATTCCTGGGATGTCAGGACTTTCATATGAAGAAAGACTGGATAGACTTGGCTTTTTCTCGCTAGAATTTAGGAGATTGAGAGGGGATCTTATAGAAACGTACAAAATGCTTATGTGGTTGGACAGGCTAGATGCAGGAAGATTGTTCCCGATGTTGGGGAAGTCCAGGACAAGGGGTCACAGCTTAAGGATCAGGGGGAAATCCTTTAAGACCGAGATGAGGAAAAGCTTTTATACACAGAGAGTGGTGAATCTCTGGAACTCTCTGCCACAGAGGGTAGTTGAGGCCAGTTCATTTGCTATATTTAAGAGGGAGTTAGATGTGGCCCTTGTGGCTAAAGGGATCAGGGGGCATGGAGAGAAGGCAGGTACGGAATACTGAGTTGGATGATCAGCCATGATCATATTGAATGGCGGTGCAGGCTCGAAGGGCCGAATGGCCTACTCCTGCACCTATTTTCTATGTATCTATGTATCTATGTATAAGCATGTAAGGTGGAACTGTCTCTAGTCAAGGGCTCATTATTTATTATCTTGTTGTAAATGTGCACAGACATTACATTCACGCGGTCCCCCGTGTCTAGCTTGGCTTTCACGGGCTTGTTATTAATTGTCATTGGAACAGAAGGATCCATAATCTTACCAGCTGTGTGAACGATTGATTGCACAGTCGACTCCTAATATGTGCTAATTGGATCGTCCGCGTGAGCAGAGTCCAGCTGGTCTTGAGATTCAGGAATTGTTTGGTTGTGTTGCAACCGGTGCAGATTAAACGCTGAGCTGGAGGGTCTGTTCCCAAGGGACCTGCAAAAGACGGCGAAATGGTACATCTTTTGGCAGTAGTTGCATGGCTTTCACTAAGCCGGACAAGACGATCGCCCCTTGTTGTGGGAGTAATAACAATTAGGGCACCTCTGAGGGGGCTCATTGGCAAATCCCCGGTTAGCCGGTTGATAAGGCTCATTCATCTGTTGAAACCCGTCAGGTTTATTGTCTTCGTCTCAGAGTCAAGCTGTTCGCCTAATGGAGCAAAAATCTCAGACATTCGACAGGCATGTATTGCTTGCTCAAGGGTTAAATCAGTATTCCGCAGTAACTCAGACCTTAGCTTTTGATCGGCCATACCGCTGACCAGCTTATCCCGGATTAATTCATTCGTCATGATCTGAAAGCGATATCTCTCAGCCATATATTTCAAGTCACAAATAAATCTTTCTTCCGGCTCATCGGGAAGCTGGTGTCTCGTTGTTAATTTGCCTCTTTCTAAAATCACATAGATCACGGAATTTACGCAGCAAAACATTAGGATCACGCATAGACTCAGCAGGGACAACTACCTGATCGTTGTCATCGTAGACGGCTGGTGCGTATTCAAATGTCCGTGCTCTCATCATGGCTTCGGTTTCTGCCAGGTTAAGGAGGACGGAAGCCTTGACAGCGTCTGGTTCATTTCGGTGGACGATATTGATGTAGTATTCGTAGTCAATTTCAAAGAGGCTCCATCGTTCCCCGATGTCAGAATCGAAGGTAAGCTGCGCAGGCTTTCTGCATGATTGAGCCATAGCGATACGAGTAAACTGATAAACAGAAATAAAACCCGATAAACGGACGCAGTGGGTTACTCCAAGCTTACTGACAACATGTAAATAAGCAAGCTGCACAATATGGAGTTCAGTCATATTTAATCTGTACACATAGTATAGCGGTACAGCAGGTTGTTAGTTGTTAGTTCATCGTTACCGCTTCCAAGAATGACCAGTGTAGGAAGTGGGTGTTAGCATAAATCATACAGTAGGATGGGGTTAGTGATGCTATTTCTACTGTGATTGGTTCACATGAAATAACCAATCTACAAAAATGCAATCAGCTGTTCGGCATGCCGTGTGCTTAAAACTGCAATGGGAATTGAAATGCAATGTGAAGGCAATGAGCTGTTGGCCTGCCATGTGCTTGAAACTGCAATGGCAATGTAAATGAAATGAAAATGCAATGAGCTGCTTGGCCTGCCCTGTGGAAGAAACTGCAATGTCAATGGAAATGAAATGAAAATGCAATGTTTGGTCTGCCCTGTGCTTGAAAATGCAATGGCAATGGAAATAAAATGAAAATGCAATAAGCTGTTTGGCCTACTCTGTGCTTGAAACTGCAATGACATTGGAAATTAAAAGAAAATGCAATGCGCTGTTTGGCCTGACGGTGCTTGAAACTGCAATGGCAATGGAAATGAAATTAAAACGTAATCAGCATGTTGGCTTGCCCTGTGCTTGAAACAGCGATGGAAATGGAAATTAAATGAAAATGCAATCAGCTGTTTGGCCTACTCTGTGCTTGAAACTGCAATGGTAATGGCAATGGATTGAAAATGTAATCTGCGTTTGACCTGACCTGTGCTTGAAACTGCAATGGCAATGGAAATTAAATTAAAATGAAATCAGCTGTTCGGCCTGCCGTGTGCTTGAAACTGCAATGGAATGGAAATTAAATATAAATGCAATGAGCTGTTGGCCTGCGCAGTGCTTGAAACTGCAATGGCAATGGAAATGAAATGAAAATACAAAGAACTGCTTGGCCTGCCCTGTGCTTGAAACTACAATTACAATGGAAATTAACTGAAAATGCTATGAGCTGTTTAGCCTGCCCTGTGCTTGAAAATACAATGTCAATGGGAATGAAATGAAAATGGAATCTGCTGTTTGGCCTGCCCTGTGCTCGAAACTGCAATGGCAATGGGAATGAAATGAAAATCCAATGAGCTGTTTTGACAGCCCCGAGCTTGAAACTGCAATGACATTGGAAATGAAATGAAAAAGCAATCCTCTGTTTGGCCTGCGCTGTGTTTGAAACTGCAATGGCAATGGCAATGGATTGAAAATGCAATCAGTTGTTTGGCCTGCCCTGTGCATGAAACTGCATTAACAATGGAAGTGAAATGAAAAAGCAATAAGCTGTTCGGCCTGCCCTGTGCTTGAAACTGCGACGGCAATGGAAGTGCAATGAAAATGCAATCAGGTTCTTGGCCTGCCGTGTGCTTGAAACTGCAATGGCAATGGAATTGAAATGAAAATGCAATCAGCTGTTTAGCCTGCCCTATTCTTGAACCTGCAAAGGCAATGTATGTGAAATTAAAAATGCAATCTGCTGGTAGCCTGCCATGTGCTTGATACTGCAATGGCAATGGAAGAGAAATGAAAATGCAATACGCTGTTTGGGATGCCCTGTGCTTGAAACTGCATTGCTATGGAAGTGAAATGAAAATGCAATCGGCTGTTTGGTCTGGCCTCTGCTTGAAACTGCGATGGCAATGGAAATGAAATGAAAATGCAATCATCTGTTCGGCCAGCCGTGTGCTTGAAACTGCAATGGGAATGGGAATGAAATGTAAATGGAATGAGATGTTGGCCTGCCTTGTGCTTGAAACAGCAATGGCAATGGAAATGAAATGAAAACCCAATGACCTGTTTGGCCAGCCCTGAGCTTGAAACGGCAATGACTATGAAAATGAAAGGCAAATGCAATCCGCTGCTTTGCGAGCACTGTGCTTCAAACTGCAGTGGGAATGGAGGTGAAATGAAAATCCAATTAGCTGTTTGGCCTGTCCTATGCTTGAAACTGCAATGGCAATGGAAGTGAAATGAAAATACAATCAGCTGTTTGGCCAGCCCTGTGCTTGAAACTGCAATGGCAATGGAAGTGAAATGAAAATGCAATCAGCACTTTGGCCTGCCCTGTGGTTGAATCTGCAATGGCTGTGGAAGTGAAAGCAAAATGCAATCAGCTGTTTGAACTGCACTGTACTTGAAACTGCAATGGCAATGGATGTGAAATGAAAATGCAATCGTGAAATGAAAATGCAGTAGGCTGCTTGGCCTGCCCTGTGCTTGAACCTGCAATGGCAATGGAAGTGAAATGGAAATGCAATCAGCTGTTTGGCCTGCCCTGTGCTTGAAACTGGAACGGCAATGGAAATGAAATGCAAATGCAATCGTCAGATTGGCCTGCCCTCTGCTTGAAACTACGATGGCAATGGAAAATAAATGAAAATGCAATCAGTTGTTAGGGTTGCCCTGTGCTTGAAACTGCAATGGCAATGGAAGTTAAATGAAAATGCATTCAGCTGTTCGGCCAACCCCTGTGCTAGAAACTGCAATGGCAATGGAAGTGAAATCCAAATGAAATTAGCTGTTGGCCTGCCCTGTGCTTGAAACTGCAATGGGAATAGAAGTGAAATGAAAATGCAATCAGCTGTTCGGCCTGCCCTGTGCTTGAAACTGAAAAAGGCAATGTAAGTGAAATGAAAATTCAATGAGCTGTTCGGCCTGCCCTGTGCTTTAAACTAGGCTTGAGTGATTGAGCTGCCAGCCTACCAGGCCTGAGTGACTGAGCTGCCAGCCCACCAGTCCTGAGTGACTGAGCTGCCAGCCCAAGGATTCATTCGGCCCACAATGACAATAGACAATAGAAAATAGACAATAGGTGCAGGAGCAGGCCATTTGGCCCTTCGAGCCTGCACCGGCATTCAATGTGATCATGGATGATCATCCCCAATCAGTACCCCGTTCCTGCCTTCTCCCCATATACCCTGACACCGCTATTTTAAGAGCCCCATCTAGCTCTCTCTTGAAAACATCCAGAGAACCTACCTCCACCGCCCTCTGAGGCAGAGATTTCCACAGACTCATCACTCTCTGTGAGGAAAAGTGTTTCCTCGTCTCCGTTATAAATGGCTTACTCCTTAGACTTAAACTGTGGCACCTGGTTCTGGTTTCCCCCAACGTCGGGAACATGTTTCCTGCCTCTAGTGTGTCCATGCCCTTAACAACTGTATAAGTTTCAAAGAGATCTCCTCTCATCCTTCTAAACTCCAGTGTGTACAAGCCCTGTTGCTCCATTCTCTCATCATATGACTGTCCCGCCATCGAGGGAATTAACATTGTGAACCTACGCTGCACTCCCTCACTAGCAAGAATATCCTTCCTCAAATTTGGGGACCAAAACTGCACACAATACTCCAAGTATGGTCTCACTAGGACGCTGTAGAACTGCAGAAGTACCTCTTTGCTCCTATATTCGACACCTCCTGTTATTAAGGCCAACATGCCATTCGATTTCTTCAGTGCCTACTGTACCCGCATGCTTACTTTCATAGATTAATGTAGAAGGACAACCCATATCCCGTTATACTTCCCCTTTTCCCAACTTGACGCCCTTTAGATAGTAATCTGCATTCCTGTTTTTTCTACCTCACATTTATCCGCATTAAACTTCATCTGCCATGCATCTGCCCACTCCCCCAACCTGTCCAAGTCAGCATGCATTCTCATGGCATCCTCCTCACAGTTCACATTGGCACCTAGCTTTGTGTCATCTGCAAATTTGCTAATGTTACTTAGAATCCCATCATCCAAATCATTGATGTTTATTGTAAATAGCTGCGATCCCAGCACAGATCCTTGCGGTACCCCACTAGTCACTGACTTCCATTCTGAAAGGGACCCGTTAATCCATACTCTTTGTTTCCTGTCTGCCAACCACTTCTCTATCCATGTCAGCACTCTACCCCAAACACCATATGCCCTAATTTTGCCCACTAATCTACCATGTGGGACCTTATCAAGTGGTTTCTGAAAGTCCAGGTACATTACATCCACTAACTCTCCCTTGTCCATTTTCCGAGTTACATCTTTAAAAAATTCCAGAAGATGAGTCAAGCATGATATCCCCTTTGTAAATCCATGCTGATCCTGTTATTGCTATCCAAATGTGCGGCTATCTCATCTTTGATAATTGACTGCAGCATCTTACCCACCACCGATGTCAAGCTAACTGGTCTATAATTCCCCGTTTTCTCTCTCCCGCCTTTCTTAAAAAGTGGGATAACTTTAGCTACCCTCCAATCCACAGGATCTGATCCTGAGTCTATATAACATTGGACAATTATCACCAATGCATCCACGATTTCTAGAGCCACTTCCTTAAGTACCCTGGGATGCAGACCATCAGCCCTGGGGATTTATCAGCCTTCAGTCCCATCAGTTTATCCAACACCATTTCCTGCCTAATGTGGATTTCCTTCAATTCCTCTATCACCCCAGATCCTCTGGCCACTACTATATCAGGAAGATTGTTTGTGTCCTCCTTAGTGGCTCCATAGTAGTCCATACTAGTCCACTGGGAATCAGTCCCTTCAGCCCACAATATCCATACTAGCGTTCCAGAAAGTCCCCATCGCACTGGTCAACAATATTGGAATTGGTGGAGAGGTGGAACATTGCATTGGGGGAACAGCCCTCCCGTGTAAACATGGGACCGAACGGGTCCCACTTAGTCTAGTTGAGTATAAACGACAAGATATCCTGTTGCAGCTTAAGAGAAATTTGGTCAATATTGAATTTGGAGCGTGGTTTGAAGTTATGGTTTACCAATTACTGTCTGCAGAGGATGTTTATCAGAATGCTGCCGAGATAACGTTGTCTTCCTTTCAAAAGAATGGTGACAGAGACAAATGTGGATTATTTTCTCATGTATCTGAATATCTGAATTCTCTCCGGCATTCTCTCCCTGACATTGTGTCCCTGCCATTCTGTCTCAGCCATTCTTAACCTGCCATTTTCCCTCTATCATTATCTCTGCGCTCCCGCTGCCTCTATGCCCCTCTTTGTGCCCTCCTCTCTCTGTGCTCACCTCTCCTTCTGCCTCCTCTCGCTCGGAGCCTCTTTTTGTGTGCAGAGAGGGCAGAAATAGAGGGCATACAGGGAGCCCCCCCCCCCTCGCTCCCTCTCTCTGCCCCCGCTCTCTGCACTTCTCTATCTCTGCCTTTCTCTGTGCCCACTATCTCCGCCAAACTCTCGTCGCCATTCCCTCCCGACCACTGTCGCCATTTTCTCTGTGCCATTCTCTCTTCACGCGCTCACTCTACAATCCTGTCTCCCCCCCCCTTCTGCCTTTCCCTACCCTCACTCTCTCTGTCCCCTCTCCGACTTATTAGAGGTATATCGTGGGGGACAAAGTCAGAACCGTTTTCCCAGCGTGTAAATGTCAAATACCAGAGGGTATATTCTTAATGTGAGATAACAAAAATGTAACGAAGGTGTGTGAAACCTTTGTTTCCGCAGAGAATGTGGGTGCCTACAACACACGGCTAGTTGCGGCGAAGGAGGCAGATATGGAAGTATCCCCGAACAGTCTTTTGGATAGGCTTGGATGATTGGTAATGATTGGATGGGTATAGATCAGATGCGTGTGGGGATTTATTTAATTTGACGCCAAGTTGTGACTGCCATTATCTTTCCGGCATTCGCTCCCTGACATTGTGCCCCTGCCATTCTGTCTCAGCTTTTCTTAATCTTCGATTTTCCCTCTATCATTATCTCTGCGCTCCCGCTGACAATATGCTCCTCTTTGTGCACTCCTCTCTCTCTGCTCACCTCTCCTTCTGCCTCCTCTCGCTCGGAACCCCTGTTTGTATGCAGAGTGGGAAGAAATAGAAGGCATACAGGGAAGCCTCCCTCCCCACGCTACCTTTCTCTATCCCCGCTCTCTGCACTTCTCTGTCTCTGCCTTTCTCTGTGCCCCCAATCTCCGCCAAACTCTCGCCGTCATTCGCTCCCGACCAATCTGTCGCCATTTTCTCTGTGCCAATCATTCTGCACCCCCTCTCCCTACAATCCTGTCTCTGCCCCCTCTCTCTTTCCCTACCCTCACTCTTTCTGCCCCCCTCCGAATATCTCTCTCCGCCATACTGTCTCCGCTATTCTCGCTCTATAATTGTCTCTTCATCATATACTTCCTTCCGTTCAATCTGCGCCCCGCCAGCACTACGCCCCTATCGCTGCTCTACCTCTCTTTTGTCCGCTCTCTCCTTCCGCTCTTTCTCTGACGTCTCTATCTGACCGCTCTTACGCTGTCCCACTAACCGTTCATTCGATGTCTGCGTATTCTCTCTGCTCACACCCTCTGAACGCATTATGCCAGCATTGTCCTCTCAGCCCCCTCTCTATCCCCTCTCTCTGATCCACTCCCTGCCACCCTCTCTGCCCCCTCTCTGCTCCTACCCACTG
Organism: Malacoraja senta; assembly: GCA_038087875.1. Lineage (NCBI taxonomy): Eukaryota > Metazoa > Chordata > Chondrichthyes > Rajiformes > Rajidae > Malacoraja > Malacoraja senta. The sequence continues at coordinate 1,367 of JAXLNO010006086.1, read as the reverse complement.
CCGTTTAGTACCCCTTCCTCCCTTTCTCTTCCGACACTTTCTGCCGCCCTCACTGCGTCTCACGGTGTCACCCGAAGGTCTCTGCCCCAGCACTCTCTGCCCACTATCTTCCGCCTCTCCCTCTGGCCCCTCTTTGCCCGCTCTCTGCTCCCCTCCATATGCCCCTCGCTTCGCTTTCCTCTGGCTCTCACCGCTCTCTTTCTCTATCTGCTCCCGCTCTACCTTCCCCTTCTCCATCTGCTCCATATCTGACCTTCTATTTGATCCCCTCTCACTCTCGCCTTTCTGCCCCTCTCTCCCTGCCCCTCTCTGCTCCTCTCTCCTCTTTGCCCCGCTCCATCTGCACCTCTCGCTATCCTCTTTCTGCCACCTCCCTCACTGCCCCGTCTCTCCGCCCCTCTGCCCGCTCTCTCTTAGCCCTCATTCGCGCTGTCATTCACTCTCCGCCATACTCTCTCCGCCATTCTCGCTCTGACATTTTCCCAATCCGTCTTCTCCATTCTCCATGTGCCATGCTCTCTCTCTCTCTCATTCTCTCGGCGCACACGCCCTCTCTCCACAGTTATTTCTGCCTCTTTTCTGCGCCACATAATCTGATCCCGCTCTTTGATTCCCTCTCATCCTAACCCTCTTTTTAACTGTCCCTTTTCTCTGCTCGCTCTGTTCCTTCCCCCATCTGTCTGCTTCTCCCTGCCCACTCTCTGATCCCACACACTTGGTCCCCCTTTCTCTCGGACCCATCTATCTTTGCTTCCCCGTCTCTGCACACTCCCTCCATCCTCTCGCTACTCCCTCTCTGCCCCCTGTTTGCCTGTCTCTCTCATCCCCTCTCTCTCTGCAAGGATAATTCGCTGCCTCATCGCTCTCTGCCCCTTGTTTTTCTGATTAATTTCACTTTGCCCCCTTCATATCTGTCTCCCACTCAGTGTAGCCACCACTCTCTCTCTTCCCCTGTCTTGCTGCCATTCTCTCTCCGCCGTTCTATCCATGACATTTCCCCTACCATTTTATCCGCCATTCTCCTTCTGCCATTTGTCTCTACAATGTATTGTACGCCACTGCCCTTATTCCTGCCCCCTCTCTCTGTGCCCCCTCTCACTATAACCCTTCTTCCTCCGACCCTATATTGCTCTGTCCCCTTTACCTCTGTCCGCTCTCTCCCTTCCCCATTTCTCCCTGCCCCCTCTCTCTTTGACCTATCTCGCTTTGTCTCTTTCTCTGCCTGCCTATCTCTATCCCTGCACCAACTCGCCCCCATTCTCTCTGCGGCATTATCTCCCTTCAATGACTCCCTGACATTTTGTCTCCGCCATTCTTCATCTGCCATTTTCTCTCTATCATTATATTTGCGCCTCCACTCCCTGTGC
>JAXLNO010006085.1:0-24866 GCA_038087875.1 Malacoraja senta | reverse complement strand
CTGGATTTATTCAAGAGAAGGTTAGATATATCTCTTAGGGCTAACGGAATCAAGGGATATGGGGAGAGGGCAGGAACGGGGTACTGATTTTAGATGATCAGCCACGATCATATTGAATGGCGGTGCTGGCTCGAAGGGCCGAATGGCCTAATCCTTCACCTATATTCTATGTTTCTATGTAAATGCTGAATCTGTCATCACCAAAGCACCTGTCAGGTCTTCAAACCTCCTCAATTCCGGCACCGCCTGGCTCCAATATCACCTGGAGCTTCACCCAACCTCCGAAACCCAATGACATCCTATTCCTACGTTTCAGCCTAGTTTTGTTATCGTAGCCGCCCACCTCTCCACACAACATTGAACCTACACACGTTGCAGTTGTATAAGACGTTAGGGTGGCACGGTGGCACAGCGGTAGAGTTGCTGCCTCACAGCGCCAGCAGAGACGCGGGTTCGTTCCCGACTACGGGCGCTGTCAGTACGGAGTTTGTACGTTCTCCCCGTGACCACGTGGGTTTTCTCCGAGATCTTCGGTTTCCTCCCACACTTCAAAGATGTACAGGTTTGTAGTTTAATTGGCTTCGGTAAAAATTGTAAATTGTCCCTAGTATGTCGAGGGCATCGTTAATGTGCTGGGATCGCAGGTCGGTGCGGACCCGGTGGGCCGAAGGGCCTGTTTCCGCGCTGTTTCTCTAAACTAAAAAAAAAGCTAAATGTTGCAGTTGTATAAGACGTTGGTGAGACCGCATTTAGAGCATTGTGTTCAGTTCTTGGCACCATGTTATAGGAAAGACGTTTTTAAGTTGGAAAGCAGGTGGAGAAGATTTACCGGTGTGTTGCCAGGATTTAGGGTCTGAGTTCAGGGTCTGGAATTTAATACAGAGAAATGTGAGGTGTTGCATTTTGGCAGGTCTAACATGAGCAACACCTGCACAGTGAATGGTAGGGCTCTGGGGAGTGTTGTAGAGCAGAGGGATCCTCCCCTCCTCCTCTCTCCCTTCTCCCATTTCCCCGACCCTTCCTTTACCTACTCTCATTCCTTCTCTCTCACCACTCCCTTCTCCCCACTCCCTACTCTCCCTCCTCCCCTCACCTACCAACAGGCTCTGGAAAAACTGGCAACAACATCTCCGCTTAGCTGTCTGTCAAATCCCTCATACAACTCGAATGTTGCTGAATGCCATTATTCTCTTTAATTCTTAATTAACAGAATGTTTCTGCTAATTAAAAATCATGAAAAACATTTCAACCATTCAGATATTTACATTTGTTTTTAATATTTTTTAATACAAAATCAAAGCACCTTTAATTAATTAAAAAAGATTAAAGCCAAACACAAATAATCAAACAAAATTGTAACCCCTCTTACATAGAAATGTAGAAACATAGAAACATAGAAAATAGGTACAGGAGTAGGCCATTCGGCCCTTCGAGCCAGCACCACCATTCAATATGATCATGGTTGATCATCTCAAATTAGTACCCCGTTCCTCCTTTCTACCATATCCCATGATATCGTTAGCCCTAGGAGCTAAATCTAACTCTCTCTTGAAAACATCCAGTGAATTGGCCTCCACTGCCATCTGTGGCAAAGAATTCCACGGATTCACAACTCTCTGGAAGAAATGATTTTCCTCATCTCAGTTCTAAATGGCCTACCCCTTATTCTTAAACTGTGACCCCTGGTTCTGGACTCCCCCAACGTGGGAACATTTTTCCTGCATCTAGCCTGTCCAATCCCTTAGGAATTATATATGTTTCTAGAAGATACCCTCTCATCCCTCTAAATTCCAGTGAATTTAGTCGACCCATTCTTTCATCATATGTCAGTCCAGCCATCCCGGGAATTAACCTGGTGAACTTACGATGCACTCCCTCAATAGCAACTTACTGTAACTTTCCTTCACATATTTTACAATTCCCAGTCCACAGATTGGGCTGTGGGTACAAGATAGCCACGTTATGTAATGTCACTTTGCTCCATCCCATGTTTTCAGAGTACGATGTGTGCCTCACAGCGCCAGAGACGCTGGTTCGATCCTGACTACGGGCGCTGTCTGTAGGGAGTTTGTACCTTCTCCCCGAGACCTGAGTGGGTTTTCGCCGAGATCTTTGGTTTCGTCCCACACTCCAAAGAGTATAGGTTTGTTGGTCAATTGGCCTGATGTCAATGTAAAATCGTCCCTAGTGTGTGTAGGAGAGTGTTAATGTGCGGGCATCGCTGGTTGGTGCGGACTTGGTGGGCTTATGGTCCTGTTTCCGCGCTGTATCTCTAAAGTAAACTAAACTAAACTAAAACTAAAAGTAATACAACTCAACTGGAGAAAAGGAATAGGTGAAATTTCAATCTCTGAAGACGACCCTTCTTCAGACTGAGAGTCAGGGGAAAGGGAAACGAGAGATAAAGATGGTACTTAGGACAAATGACATAGATTTTTGCATATCTTCTATTCATTCATCCTAACTACAGTCTATATCTCTCCTTCCCCCTTACCCTGCCTCTCAGTCTGATAAGGTCTCGACCCGAAACGTCACCTATTCCTTCGTTCCATAGGTTCTGAGTTACTCCAGCATTTTGTGTCTACCTAAGGATTTCATTGTTCGTTTTTGGGAAAATACCGCCTTGAGTGGACGTGGAGAGGATGTTTCCACTAGTGGGAGAGTCCAGGACCAGAGGGCACAGCCTCAGAATAAAAAGATGTACCTTTAGGAAGGAGATGAGGTGGAATTTCTTTATAGACAATAGACAATAGGTGCAGGAGTAGGCCATTCGGCCCTTCGAGCCAGCACCGCCATTCAATGTGATCATGGCTGATCATCCCCAATCAGTACCCCGTTCCTGCCTTCTCCCCATATCCCCCGACTCCGCTATCTTTAAGAGCCCTATCTAGCTCTCTCTTGAAAGCATCCAGAGAACCGGCCTCCACCGCCCTCAGATTCTGCTCCTGTGACTAATGGAACATATGAAACGTCACCTATCCATGTTCTCCACAGATGCTGCCTGACCCGCTGAGTTACTCCAGCACTTTTGGGCCCTTTTTTAAAAACCAGCATTTGCAGTTCCTCGTTTCTACAAAAAAGGTACAAGGTGCCGGAGTAACTCAGCGGGTCAGGCAGCATCTCTGGAGGAATAGGGTCTCGACCCAAAACGTCACCTATCCTTGTTCTCCAGAAATGCTGCCTGATCTGCTGAGTTACTCCAGCACTTTGTGTCTTTCTTTGTTAAACTAGCATCTACAGTTCCCTATTTCTACATGAAAACACAAGAGTTGGTGAGGGGTGGAGTGGCACAGTGGCGCAGCGGTAGAGTTGCTGCCTCACAGCGCCAGAGACCCGGGTTCGATCCCGACGGGTGCTGTCTGTACGGAGTTTGAACATTCTCCCCATGACCGCATGGGTTTTCTCCGGGTGCTCCGGTTTCCCCCACACTCCAAAGACGTACAGGTTTGTAGGTTAATTGGCTTGGTATAAATGTAAATTGTCCCTAGTGTGTGTAGAGGATAGTGTTAATGTGCGGGGATCGCTGGTCGGCGCGGACTGGGTTTGGCCGAAAGGCCTGTTTCTGCATTGTATCTCTGTATCTCTAAAGTAAAATAAACTAAACTGTGCCAGAGACCCGGGTTCAATCCTGACCACGAATGCTGTCTGTGCAGAGTTTGCATGTTCATCCAGAATTGGTGCACCTGGTGTCATTGTGTGGATGGACTCAATGGGCTGAATGGCCTTCTGTGGTGCAAGAGGGGCCACGAGTTCTACGTTACTTCACTGCCATCCCCCTGAATGCTGAACCCAGCAGGTGAAAGAGACGGAGGCAAGGAGCAGAGATCCAGGGCGCTGCACGGAATCCGGGTCTCGGTGCAAAGATTCGATGTGTTCCCAGTTGCTCAGACCTGCTGCAAACTGGCAGGCACTGAAGAGAAGGGCACTTTTGTTCTGCAGCATTCCTGCACTGAGATAATCCTCTCCTTCCTCCCCATATATTAACTTAATACGGTGCGATGCAGTCTGCGACCTTGTGGTGAACCCACCTGAGCCAGTGTATCTGGTGTAGAGTGGTGTGTGTATGTCTGTGTGTGTCTGTATCTGTCTGTATGTGTCTCTGTGTGTGTCTGTGTGTGTGTCTGTATGTGTGTGTGTCTGTGTGTGTCTGTATGTGTATGTGTGTGTGTCTGTGTGTGTGTCTGTGTGTATGCCTCTGTGTGTGTCTGTATGTGTATGTGTGTGTGTGTGTGTGTCTGTATGTGTGTCTGTGTGTATGTGTGTGTGTGTCTGTATGTGTGTCTGTGTGTGTATGTGTGTGTGTGTGTGTGTGTGTGTGTGTATGTCTGTATGTGTGTGTGTGTATGTGTATCTGTGTGCGTGTGTGTATCTGTGTGTGTGTTTGTGTGTGTATCTGTGTGTGTGTGTCTGTATGTGTATGTGTGTGTGTGTGTGTGTGTGTTATCTGTGAGTGTGTGTGAGAGTGTGTGTATCTGTGAGTGTGTGTGTATCTGTGTGTATCTGTGAGTGTGTGTGTATGCGCCTGTGTATCTGTGAGTGTGTGTGTGTGCGCGTGTGTATCTGTGAGTGTGTGTGTGTGCGCGTGTGTATCTGTGAGTGTGTGTGTGTGCGCATGTGTATCTGTGAGTGTGTGTGTATCTGTGTGTATCTGTGAGTGTGTGTGTGTGCGCATGTGTATCTGTGAGTGTGTGTGTATCTGTGTGTATCTGTGAGTGTGTGTGTGTGCGCATGTGTATCTGTGAGTGTGTGTGTATCTGTGTGTATCTGTGAGTGTGTGTGTGTGCGCATGTGTATCTGTGAGTGTGTGTGTATCTGTGTGTATCTGTGAGTGTGTGGTGTGTGCGCATGTGTATCTGTGAGTGTGTGTGTATCTGTGTGTATCTGTGAGTGTGTGTGTCAGGTATAAAAGGACTAGTGTAACTGGGACATTGTTGGCTGGTGTGGGGCTGAAGGGCCTGTTTCCACGCTGTATCACTCTATGACTCTAGGACGAGCAAGCAGAAATAAATGAAAGGATTCAGGCAAAAAAAAATGTTTGGGGGGGGGTGTCACATAGGGAGTCCAGAGACCAGTTTATGGGTTTGGCAGTATCAACAATTCCTTGAGTTGGAATGTAATATCTTCTTAAAGCATCAGTGAATTCATGTGGTGCATGTTCGCCCTCTGGTGGTGGGTGACTGCAGGAGACTACTGGAGACTGCAGGAGCTTTTTGTGTCTCGGAAGGAACTGCAGATGCTGGTTTACACCGAAGGTAGACACAAAATGCTGGAGTAACTCAGCGGGTGAGGCAGCATCTCTGGAGAGAAGGAATGGGTGATGTTTCGGGTCGAGGCCCTTCTTCAGACTGAGAGTCCGGGGAGAGGGAGACACAGAGATAAGGAAGGGTGAGGTGTGAGAACGAGACATCAAAGGGTTGGTAGACAAAAATGCTGCAGAAACTCAGGGGGTGAGGCAGCATCTATGGAGCGAAGGAAGTGGGCGTTTCCGGTCCAGAACCTTCTTCAGATGATGTTCATGCAGGAAAATGTAGAATAGATCTTTGTTAGCTGGGAGAAGGTGGATATCTTTAATAACATTTTATGATGGTTCCCCTGATTACTTTTTATCTCTGTATGATTCATTATCACCTTCTCCTAGCTAACTATGATCTAATTCTATATTTTCCACGATCCACATCCCCTTTGCTGTCTCATTTTCACACCTTACGCTTCCTTATCCTCTGTGTCTCCTCTCCCCTGACTGCCTGAGATACAGGTCCACCAACGATTTTCCGGCAACTGGTAGTCGGGCAGCTCCTTAAATCCGGACAAAATTACGAGAACGCCCTTGAAATCCCCCCTCTGGAAGTACCCCCGAAAATGTGCTGCCTAGGCCGGGTGAGGCGGCCGATCTCGACCTCATCGGGAATTCTGCGGTCAATCGGCGGCTGGAATTTGCCTGCCCTGCGGCTGGGACTCTGGAACTCCGGCCCGGCCAGAGCTGACAGATCCGTTCCCACAGCCGACCTCTGAGGCGGATTTTGCGGGCCGGTATCTCGGCCCCTGGGCGGCCTGGGCGAAACGTTCCGGTACATTGGATTCCTCACGGAGGCCGTGACCTCTGTTGATCCGGCAAAAATGGAAAATACGGCAAGGCTCTGGAACCAGGGGTGCTGGAAAATCGATGGTATATATATTATATGGTTTATGTACCTATTGGAGAAATTGGCTCCATTATAATGCTCTATTTTATATCGGTCACGTGAGTGACTACATGAAGAGCCCGCCAGCTGCATGCACGTCAATACGTCGACGCATGGCGCGCGAGTCGGAGCTGTTCGAAACTGCTCTGGCAGTTAAGTAATTTTATACTTCAGCGGGCCGCTGCGGGCTCCGAACGGGAGCAGGTACAGCGGGCCCGGAGTAGCTGACGGGCGCAGCCTGTGCGGCTGCCGCCGTTGGAGCTCCAAACGGGAGCAGGCGGCCTGATTGGAAGGCCGCCGTGGAGGCTCCATAAGGAGCTGGGGTTCCAAATTACGGCTACCGCCGTTGGAGCTCCGGACGGGAGCAGGTGGCCAGATTTGAAGGCCGCCGTGGGGCTCCGTAGGAGCTAGTATATGTTATGCGGCTGCCGGCACAGCCAGGTCAGCGTTCGCTGCTTAAAATAACAGCAGCCGGTGAGTTAAAAATAGCATCCGCTGCTCAGCTGCCGTAGCACCGAGCATTTTTAATGATAGATGCTGCCAGCTCAGGTCGGCAGCTTACGCTGGAGCAGCGTTACTTTTATGGCGGCTATAAATAGAGTTGCCAGGTTTTTTATAGCGGTTGCCGCTCGGTCACGTTTGTGACTATAATAGCTGATAGCATACTAAGGTCATGTTTAATACTTTGGCAATAAAGTTTTAAATTGAAAATGAATTAAATTAAATACAAAGGACATTTTTTATCACTTACATCAAATGGTGTAGTGAAATTTGACTTGCCATTGCAGTCCAGAGCTCCTGGCTTAGAAAGCCTTTTTTGAGCTGTGTCTATCAGACACCTGTGAAGCTACACCTGGTTCAGGGTGGCGACATGATTATTTCCGCTCAGTAGAGGGGACTGATGGAGATTCTTTCATAAGAGACTCCAACCATGTGGGTATCGATAAAGCAGTTGAATCTTTGATCTAATGGGACTATGCTTCTTTTTAATCATATTTACAAACTATGTTCCGTATACCGGAGGCATTACAGACGGCTCCAGCTATTTGCCTGTGACAACACCTGGCAGGGTTGCAGTATTTCTCCCACTCTGATGGGGGCCAGAGGCCTGAGGAAGCAAACACCTGGTGCAGGGTTGCGCTGTATTTCGTCCCTAAAATACTCCGTTGAGGCTCCAGAAGGGAGCAAGGACTCAGAGTCACTAGCAGGTGCAACCTGTCTGGTAAGTGCAATAAATAATGATGTGTTATACGGACAGCACAGTGCGGATGCCAATGGCCACTCCGGAATCGCTGACAGCGCCGATCTGCACAGCTAGTCCCGATTAGGCTCCTAGAGGGAGCAGCTTGACAACCCCGAGTTGGGGTAAGTCAAAGCCAAGTCTGTGAGACAAGTCCTGTCGTACGAGTTGGGTCAAGGGGATTTTTGTCCCCACATCTATGGCAGATGTGATTGACCATTTGTCTCAATTGGAACATCTGATGAATCAGATGGTGGCACGTAATATGCTCCGTGTTACGGAGGCATGTACAGGCAGTTCGAGTCATACGCCTGTAGCAACTCCTGGTTCATGGTTGCAATATTCCTCCCACTCGGATGAAGGAGTGTTGGAGATGGTGCCATAAAATATGCTCCGTGTTACGGAGGCATGCACAGGCAGTTCAAGTCATATGCCTGTAGCAACTCCTGGTTCAGGGTTGCAATATTCCTCCCACTCGGATAAAGAGAGTGTCGGAGATGGTGGCACAAAATATGCTCCGTGTTACGGAGGCATACACAGGCAGTTCGAGTCATATGCCTGTGGCAACTCCTGGTTCAGGGTTACAGTATTTCCCCCACCATGTCGAGGGGAGTGTCGGAGATCAGTATGCATCTGACTCCAAACATGAGTATGTGCCGGAATCCAATGCTTTAATGCATAATGTATGAGAGTCGCATAAGGAAGAGCTGCCTGCTCTTGCCTCTAAATTTGCTGTTCCCTCGGGGACGGGCAAGCCACTACAAAAGGAGTTGGCCAGCGACATCAGCTACCTAACATCACACCAGCTGAAGGAGATGTGGTCAGACAGGGTCTGAAAATAGAACTTCGGTGAAGCTCCAACAAGCAGATCGACCGGGTTCAGAGAGGCTGGCAGGTAAGGTCTCTTTATTAACCTCCGTAAAACTCCGAAATGGAGCAGTCTGTCGGCCCAGGTTTGGGTTTACTGGCAGCATGGGCTGTCTAGTATATTTTCACTGTCTCTGGGAAAGATCAGGTTGATGCAGAGAGATTGGCAGGGTGCCTTGCATAGTAACCTCTGTAAGTTCCAAGTAGGAACAGCTGGGGTACCCTGGTTCAGGGTACACCATCATGGAACTGGCTGGCCATATGGGGCATATTGACCAGGGAAGCACTGTCTCAACATCTGTGATTGAGGTTATCAGGCTGCTCAGTAGAATGAAGTAGTTGAAGTCTCCCTCAAGACATGTTTACATTTCTGCTCAGTTAGTGGAGTTGCCAGTTCATTGGAAACATCATTGCCATCCTCTCTGGGATAGGTAGCTACCAGCAGGAAGCTGGTCTGGCATATAATATTTTTATCTGACCTGCAGGTTCATGTTGTGAATCAAAAATGTATTTATAATAATCTGTAGGCTCTCAATACCAGTATTCCTGATTGAGTGGCGGGTCATAGAGATTGTGTTGCGCACTCTGCCGACTCAGACAAGTGGTTTCAGTCAGAGGACTGCGAAGCAATTCCTGATTCAGGTTTGCATTATGCTAAATTCCACTCTGAGTAAGAACGCTGAGAATTCGTGGTGACTCTTATAGTCAAGAGTTGACAGGGAACTCGTATTCCCACATCAAGGGGAGACTGTGTTTTCAGCTCTAGTCATAAGGTTCTGATTATATGTTATCAGCGAAATGTATGAATAACTAGATAATGCATCTTCCGTAGCAAGAGAACCCCCAAAAAAATCCGTCCGTATGGTCAATAGAGGAACGGTGGTTCCAAGTGGGATCAATGACATCTCACGGAGGATGAGTGGTCTGCCCAAGAACTAGAGGGGTATATTTCTGATACTTCTCAAGATTACAGAACCATGGAGCATCCCAAATCCGGTTAGGATTTGGCTAATCTGATCATGTGTTGAGTTACCCAGTTTAAGAAAGATGTTTGGCTTTCAGTAATTTAACTGATTCAGAGAATCGATCTTCAAGATACATACTTTGCCATATCTATACACATGAGGCACCGATTATCTGGTGTTTTGATAACAAAGCCAGTGGTGGAAGCTAATGCTGCCCTACTCAGATCTAAGGGCATTGTGTCATCAACGTTTAGATATTATGCAAAATTTGCAGCTGATAAAACTTAGGGGTTATCAGTAGATACCTCTTGCGATATTAAGAATGAGGCAACATGAAAATTAATAGCGCCAATTTTGCCTTCATTCAGGCCATGGTAAGGCAGCCTGTCTTCTCGGGCAGCTAGCTCTGCACGATTGTATGGGAAGTTTGTGAACAAAATATGTGAGTTACTTTTAAACGGAAGTAACAGAGGTTTGTGTGGCTTTCAGTTTGAGCCGAGAGAAGCGTTTATGTGATAGCACAATTGACACTGCTTGTGCTGCTTTGTCATGCTCTATAGTACCATAAGTGGGACAATAAATGATTGGTTATTCACCCGCTGTTCACTAACGTTATGCAGGGTGTCGTTTATATGACCACTCTAAAAGCCTACACTCATTGTAGTGTGTGATGTATATCAGTAAATTATTATGCAAATATTTTTTTCTACTGTATTCCTAATGGGAGCAGTATTTTTAAGATGATTATGCTTTCAGAAACTGATCTCAGCACTAAGAACACAGTCTTTACTCAATCTCTGGCTCGATCTCTGGGTCATAACTGACATTAGGGTAGCTTGTTATGAGAATGATCTCATAAGCAAAATGGGCATGATTGCGTACATTTGCAGTGACAGCATACCCACCAGAGTGGAGATTGGGGGTATCATCAGGTATACAAGTACACTGAGCTTGCTAGTACCTATGAGATGAAAGATAGTTTCTTTATTGTTATTCAATAGTCTCAAGATATTGCTGATGGCTCATTAGCAGCCAAAATAATGGATAGTTCCCTTTCATCATACAACAAGAGGCTTACATAGTGCGTGTTAATAAGTTATAACATTTAGTTGAATATGTCTGGATATTTGCAGATAGAAGTCTGCACATTGTTGCATGAGTTATTGTCTAACTCAAAGTCAATCGGGACTATGTAGACTATGTTCCGGTTAAGAACAATGGCCATGTATGAAAGTTAGCATCATGGTATTAATAACCCATGTTTTTCTACCATTAATGGTTTATCTGTTTAAGTGTTTCACACACAGATTGGGTTACTGCATGAAACTACAAAGCTTTGAAGGCTTCACGTAGTCACTCACGTGACTTCAATATAAAATAGAAAGATTAAACGAGAACTTACCGTTTGAAGTTTGATCTTTATTTTTATGAGAAGTTGAAGTGAGGGAACACGTGCCCTCCACTCCCAACCCTACTCATAAAGATCATTCAGTAGTTCTAAGGTCGTTAATCTTCCTGTAGCTTAAGTTCGGCAACTAGTCTGTGGTTTCATACAGCTGCTCTGAAGATTGACGCGCATGCGGCTGGCGGGCTCTTCACGTATTCCCTCACTTCAACTTCTCATAAAATAAAGATCAAACTTCAAACGGTAAGTTCTCGTTTAATCTTTCTATTCGATCTGCTTCAGACAGCACCCGTAGTCAGGATCGAACCTGAGACTCTGGCGCTGTGGGACAGAAACTCTACCTCTGCACCACCATGCCGCCTGCATGTATCTATTCCTCTTTTTCCCTGTATTATTCAGCGGTCCTTCAGGATCAAGGGTTCTCAGGTTAGTTTAGAGATACAGCGCGGATACAGGCCCTTTCGGCCCACCGAGTCCGCGTTCCCCGCACTCTAACGCTATCCTACACACACCAGGGACAATTTACACTTATACCAAGCCAATGAACCTATAAACCTGCACATCTTTGGACTGTGGGAGGAAAACAACGTTTTTCTCGGAGAAAACCCACGCAGGTCACGGGGCGAATGTACAAACTCCGTACAGACAGCACCCATAGTAGGGATCGAACCCGGGTCTCTGGCGCTGAAAGCGCCGTAAGGCACCAACTCTTCCGCTGCACCACCGTTCCTTGAGAGTTAATAAGATTCCAGCTCACCTACATATCTCCATACTATTTTCAGAAACTAAGGGAACCGGAAGAAACCACGTTAGAGGCAGGAAACATGATCCTGATGTTGGGGGAGTCCAGAACCAGGAGCCACTGGTTAAGAATAAGGGGTAAGCCATTTACAACAGAGAAGAGGAAACACTTTTTCACACAGAGAGTTGTGAGTCTGTGGAATTCTCTGCCTCAGAAGGCAGTAGAGACTGATTCTCTATATGCTTCCAAGAGAGAGTTAGTGCTCTTAAAGATAGCAGAGTCAGGGGATATGGGGAGATGGCAGGAACGGGGTTCTGATTGTGGATGATCAGCCATGATCACATTGAATGGCGGTGCTGGCTCGAAGGGCCGAATGGCCTACTCCTGCACCTATTGTCTATTGTCTATTGTCTTCTGCCTGCATGCAATCCGTATCCCTCCATTCCCTGCATCTCCATGCTTTTAATTTAGAGATACAGAGCGGAAAGAGGCCCTTTGGCCCACCGAGTCCGTGCCGACCACGATCTCTGTGCCCCAGCACGGTCAAACGCACACTAGGGACAATTTATAATTTTACCGGAGCCAATTAGCCGTACAAACCTGTACGATATTTCCGGAAAAACCCATGCACGTCAAGGGGAGAACGTACAAACTCCGTACAGATAGACACCACCTGCAGTCAGGATCGAACCTGGGTCCATGGCGCTGTGAGGCAGCAACTCTACCACTGCGCCACTGATGTGCCTAGGTAAAAACACTCATAAAAGCTACTATAGTAAATGCTTCCTCCACCAGCCCTCGCAGTGTGTTCCAGGCACCCACCACTCAATGTATTTTAAAAATCTTGCCCCGCACATCTCCTTTAAACCCTTCGCTGTATCTCGGTACACGTGATAATAATGAACACCTTACTGTACGGGCGGCGCGGTGGGACAGCGGTAGAGTTGCTGCCTTACAGCGTTTACAGCGCCGGAGACGCGGGGTCGATCCTGACGACGGGTGCTGTCTGTACGGAGTTTGTACGTTCTCCCCGTGACTTGTATCGGTTTTCTCCAAGATCTTCGGTTTCCTCCCACACTCCAAAGACGTGCAAGTTTGTAGGTTAATTGGCTTGGTATGAATGTAAATTGTCCCATGTGTGTGTAGGATAGTGTTAATGTCCGGGGATCGCGGGTCGGCGCGGACTCGGTGGGTCGAAGGCCCTGTTTCCGTGCTGTATAACTAAACTAAACTACTTATACGATACGATACGATGTTACTTTATTGTCAGAACAAAGTCTAAAGTTTGTTTTGCATCGCAGCAGCTCCATTTACAGCATCACATAAAAAATAAAAGAGACTTGAAACGTCATGCATTATGACATCAAGACAGGACCCAAAAATACATACATTCAACACAACATTACAACAACAGAAGACAACATTTGAGGCCCATCAGCGTGCATTTGATCTGGGATTAAGCGGCATATTTAGTTCGAGGATTGACTGGTGCACAAAAGAGTGCTTCAGTCTAATGCCCCTGTCCCACTTAGGAAACCTGAACGGAAACCTCTGGAGACTTTGCGCCCCACACAAGGTTTCCGTGCAGGTCCTGGAGTTTTTTTCAGTCACCCTAATGTGGTCTTACCTTCCGCTACCTGCAACCTCCGGCAACCACCTGCAACCTCCGGCAACCACCTTCAACTAGCATCGCAACCGGCTTCGACTAAAAAATTACCGATTTTTAAAACGGCAACCTATGAACAGTCGCGGCCGGTTTTGAATTTTTTGAAATAATCGCCGGAACATAGAAGAAGCGGAAACCACTTTCGACCATTAGGGAGACTGACAAAAACCTCCAGGAACCGCAAGGTAACCTTGGGTGTGGCGCAAAGTCTCCAGAGGTTTCCGTTCAGGTTTCCTAAGTGGGACAGGGGCATTACCTTATTAAATTTTGGAACCCTATATCTCCGGTTTGATGGTAACAAATTGTACTCACTGTTCAGAACGTGGTTGGGGTCAGAAGAAATGTTGTTGGCCATCCTTAGTACGTTTTTATGGTAGGATGATTCATACAATTTCTGAAGTGGTTGACCTACAATCTTTGAGCAGATTTTTAATTGTTGGACCAGTTTTGATTTTGAAGGAGACGACAAACTCTTGCACCATGTAGTGTAAACAGTAGTAATAAAATAACAAAAGGAATTGTCTACTTGCTCCGAAAGATCCAAGTCGGCGGAGAAACCAGATTCTTTGTTTTGTCTTATTGCAAATCTTATCAATGTGGTCATTCCATGATAACTGATGACCTATCGTTACCCCCAAGTATTTAAATGAAAATACATGCTTGATTTTTTTCATAATGGATAACAAGGGAAACTTTATAAGAGTCAGATAGTGAACCAAATACAATCTCTTCTGTTTTCTTTGTGTATATAACGATAAATTCGACGTCTCAATTCTAAAATCAATGGAAATAGCAGCAGCTCCAGAGGAACCTTGCAGTTCTGTGGAATTGCCAGCAGATGGCAGAGATGCGTAAAGAGCAGAAAACCAGGGAGATGCTATCAAAAATCAACTCGGATGGATGTGTAGGAAGGAACTGCAGATGCTGGTTTATACCAGAAATACACAGTGCTGGGGTAACTCAGCGGGTCAGGCAGCATTTCTGGAGAAAAAGGATGGTCTTTTCTTTCCACCAACCCCCTAATTTCAGTCTGAAGAAGGGTTCCGACCCGAAACGTCACCCATTTCCTTATCTCCAGAGATGCTGCCTGTCCCGCTGAGTTACTCCAGTGTTTTGTGTCTATCTTTGGTAATTTATGTTGCTCCTACCAGAACCTTCCATAGAACCTTACAGCTAATTAATGATCCATTGAAGGCTGCTTGTTGTAATACAGCAACGAAATAGGCCCTTCGGCCCAATTTGCCTGTACTGACCAAGATGCCCCATCCACACTAGTTTCAACTGCCCACATTTGGCCCTTATCCTTCTAAACCTTTCTTATTGACGTACCTGTCCAAATGTTTAGTTTAGTTTAAAGATAAATGCAGAAACAGGCTCTTCGGCCCACTGAGTCCGCGCCGCCCAGCGATCACCCCGTACACTAGCACTATCCTACACACACTAGGGACAATTTACAATCTTTACTGAAGCCAATTAACCTACAAACCTGCACGTCTTTGGAGTGTGGGAGGAAACTGGAGCACCCGGTGAAAACCCACGCAGGTCACGGGGAGAACGTCCAAACTCCGTACAGACAGCACCCCTGGTAAGGATTGAACCTGGGTCTCTGGCGCTGTGAGGCAGCAACCCTACCGCTGCGCCACCGTGCCACCCCTTGTCTTTTGAATGTCTGTTATACTGTTCTATGTTCCGTGTTCCATGTTCCACAGACGCTTGTTAGAGGAGCTGAAGCAGGCAGGAGTAAATGACTAAATATCCTGCAAGACTGCGGCTGGCACAGTGGCGCAGCTCGTAGAGCCGCTGCCTCACAGCGCCGGAGACCCGGGTTCGATCCTGACCTCGGGTGCTGTCTGTGTGGGTGGCGTTTGCACGTTCTCCCCGTGACAGCGTGGGTTTCCTTCAGGTGCTCCGGTTTCATCCCAAAGACGTACAGTTTTGTAGGATAATCTGCAAATTACTCCTAGAGTGTAGAGAGCAGATGAGAAAGTGGGATAGCGTAGAACATGTGTGAATGGGTCGACATGGACTTGGTGGGCCGAAGGGCCTGCTTCCATGCTGTATCTCTAAACTATATCTGTATACGGTGGATTGGCAAACTGCGGATTGTATCTGTGCTCTGTGGACGGCTCGACTAATCATGTATACTCTTTCTGCTGACTGGTTAGCATGCAACAAAAAGCTTTTCATTGTATATCGGTACACGTGACAATAAACTAAACTAAACCCTTACAAAATCTGTAAAAGGTAAATGACTGCACAAAGTAAAGCTAGTATATTGGACCATTGGGATGGAGGCTTTATACATTCCCTGGGATATGTGGACACAAGGAACTGCAGGTGTCTGCATGCAAAAAAAGACACAAAGTGCTGGAGTAACTCAGCGGGTCAGGCAGCATCTCTGGAGAACATGGATAGGTGACGTTTCACAGAGTGCTGGAGTAACTCAGCGGGTCAGGCAGCATCTCTGGAGAACATGGAGAGGTGACTTTTCTGGTTGGACCCTTCTTCAGACCTCTGTCTTTTCTCCCCTGAGTCTTAACCTGATGAGGCACGTGTGTCACAACTGGAGAAACAGCTCCTCATATTCCGCTTGGGTAGTTCACAGCCCAATGGTATAATGTTTGAGCTGTAAACGAACAAACAGGGCTGCACGGTGGCGCAGCGGTAGAGTTGCTGCCTCACAGCTCCAGAGACCCAGGTACGATTCCGACTTCGGGTGCGGTCTGTACGGAGTTTTTACGTTCTCCCCGTGACCGGCGTGGGTTTTCTCCGAGATTTTCGGTTTCCTCCCACACTCCGAAGACGTACAGGTTTGTAGGTTAATTGGGTTCAGTAAAAATTGTAAATTGTCTCTAGTGTGTGTAGGCTATGCGGGGATCGCTGGCCTGTTTCCACGCTGTATCTCCAAACTAAACTATCCATGTTCTCCAGAGGTGCTGCTCGACCTGCTGAGTTACTCCAGGACTTAAAGCCCTGTCCCACTGTACGAGTTCATTCTAAGAGCTCTCCCGAGTTTGCCCTGATTCGAACTCGGAGATTTACGGTAATGGCCACTCGTAGGTACTCGGGGCTCTCGTGGACATTTTTTCAACATTTTGAAAAATCTTCACGAGTCTTCCCGTGCTTTCCTGCCATTAGCGAGTCTTCCCGAGTACCTGCCGTTAGCGTTACGAGCCACTAAGAGACGTCCCCGAGCTCCGACGTACCCGCTACATTCATTCTCCGTGCTTGCAACAAGTTAGATTTTTTAAAAACTTGGGAGAGCTCTTGAACGAACTCGCATCGTGGGACAGTGCCATTAGAGTAAGCCATTTAGTGCGGAGATGAGGAAAAACTGTTTCACACAGAGAGTAGTGAGTCTGTGGAATTCTCTGCCTCAGAGGGTAGTGGAGGCTGGTTCTCTGGATGCCTTCAAGAGAGAGTTCTATCTAACTCTTAAGGATAGTGGAGTTAAGGAATTATGGAGAGAAGGCAGGAACGGGATACTGATTGGGGATGATCAGCCATGATCACATTGAATGGCGGTGCTGGCTCGAAGGGTCAAATGGCCTTCTCCTGCACCTATTGTCTATTGTCTATTGTCTATTGTCTATTGTCCTTTTGGAGCTGAGAAATGCTGTTAAGATGATCTCTGAATAGAATGCTTGGCTGATTCAGGTAAGATTCCTGTCCCACAGTGAACTTAGACTCAGATCATGGTTTCATTAGTGCAGCATTTTTTCTGATAACATCTCCACAATATTGCTTCTGGTTAATTATGACAAAGGTACTTTGAACGTTCTTCAGATAGGAGAGATTTCCCAAAGGAAATAAATAAAAAAAACAATCTTCATAACAGCCTGGTACAAATTATATTGGTAGCCAATAAATAAACAGCTGATTATAACATGAAACAATAAAACCAGTTGAATTAATAAAATAAAAAAACATGTTCAGAAGTTTCGAAGTAGTTTCGTTTATTATCGTGTCGGAAGGAACTGCAGATGCTGGTTCATTTACTATGGTTGGTTTATTGTCATGTGTACCAGGGTACAGTGAACCACTTTTTGTTGCGTGCTGTCCATTCAGTGAAAAGACAATACATGATTACAATCAGGCCGTCCACAGTGTACAGATACAGGATAAAGCCCCTGTCCCACTTTCCCAGATTTACTCACGAACTCTCCCGAGTTTCACCCTTGATTCGAACTCGGGGAATGTTGGGTAATGTCATTAGCGAGCTCGTAGGAGGCCGTAGGAGTCCGTAGATGGTTTCGTAGCAGCTCGTAATGCCAGCCGTAGGAACTCGGGGCATCAGGTAAGTCGGGATGTTTTTTCAACTTGTTGAAAAATGTCCATGAGTTAAAAAAATAGCCCCGAGTACCTACGAATGGCCATTACCGTAATTCTCCGAGTTCGAATCAAGGGGAAAACTCGGGAGAGTTCGTGAGTAACTCGGGAAAGTGGGACAGGGCCTTAAAGGGAATAACGTTTAGTGCAAGGTAAACTTCAGCGGAGTCGGATTGAAGATAGTCCGAGGCTCTTCAATGAGGTAGTTGGGAGGTCAGGACCGCTCTCTAGTTGGTGATAGGATGGTTCAGTTGCCTGATAACAACAGGGAAGAAACTGTCCCTGAATCTGGAGGTAGATAAAAATGCTGGAGAAACTCAGCGGGTGAGGCAGCATCTATGGAGCGAAGGAAAAGGTGACGTTTCGGGTCGAGACCCTTCTTCAGACTGAGGTGTGCGTTTTCACACGTCTGTACCTCTTGCCCGATGGGAGAGGGTGGAGGGGGGGGGGTGGGGGAAGAAACAAGTTCAGTTCCCCACATGTTTATGGTTCAAGAGGAAAGTCTGCCTCTGTGCAGGAAAGAACTGCAGAAGCTGGTTTAAATCGATGGTGGACACAAACTGCTGGAGTAACTCAGTGGGACAGGCAGCGTCCCTGGAGAGAAGGAATGGGTGACGTTTCAGGTCGAGACTCTTCTTCAGAGGTTTGTTTGCTGCTAAGTGCATAGATGGATTGGGATTGTCCTAACTTATAAGAGCAAAATCAGGCCATTCGACCCATCAAGTCTACTCCGCCATTCCAACATGGCTGATCTATCTTTCTCTCTCAAGCCCATTCTCCTGCCTTCTCCCCATAACTCCTGACACCCATACTAACCAGTGTGGGTTTTCTCTGGGTGCTCCGGTTTCCTCCCATACTCCAAATCATAAAGACGTAAAGGTTCTTCATCTTTCGTGTGGCGTGCACAGCCTAAAGTTGTTGGACAACGTGTTCTATTTGATCTTCCGTTTGTGCACGTCGAGTTGATTACATTAGTCGAAACATGGCGGACCACGTGAAGGTTGCAATCTTCCACCCCACGTAAAGGTTAATCAGCTTGGTATAAAATGTAAAAATTGTCCCTATTGTGTGCAGGATAGTGTTAAAGTGCGGGGATCGCTCGTCGGCGCGGACACGGTGGGCTGAAGAGCTGGTTTACAAAGTGCTGGAGTACCTCAGTGGGTCAGGCAGCATCTCTAAAAGTTCCCGACACGAAACGTCACCTATCCATGTTCTTCACAGATGCTGCCTGACCCGCTGAGTTACTCCAGCATTCTGCGAAACGTCACCTATCCATATTCTCCACAGATGCTGCCTGACCCGTTGAGTTACTCCAGTACTTTGTTCTCTTTTTTTTGTAAGAGCCAGTTTCCATGCTCTATCTCTAAACTGAACTAAACTAAACAAGGAACTGCAGATGCTGGTTTACAACAAAAAAAAGATGTAAAGTGCAGGAGTACCTGAGCGGGCCACTCCAGCACTTTGAGCTTGTGTATAATATGACTTGAGTGGACAGCATGCAGAGCAAGCTAGTCACTGTACCTCTGTGCACATGACAATAATGGCAAAATGCAACAAGCAGCGAAAAGAAAAAAGATTTCAAAAAAATACAATAAATTTGTGTAAAAGTCAATCTGCATTCATTTGATTTTTGATTGGACTTTGCTGGACTCTATCTTGCACTAAACGATATTCTCATTATCATGTCATAAGGTCACAAGGTCATAAGGGCTAGGAGTAGAATTAGGCCATTCGGCTCATCAAGTCTACACCGCCATTCAATCATGGCTGATCTATCATCTCTCCCTCCGAATCCCATTCTCCTGCCTTCTCCCCATAACATCGGACACCTGTACTAATCAAGAATCTATCCACAGTGCCCTCCATAATGTTTGGGACAAAGACCCATCATTTATTTATTTGCCTCTGTACTCCACAATTTGAGATTTGTAATAGAAAAAAATCACATGTGGTTAAAGTACACATTGTCAGATTTTAATAAAGGCCATTTTTATACATTTTGGTTTCACCATGTAGAAATTACAGCAGTGTTTATACATAGTTCCCCCATTTCAGGGCACCATAATGTTCGGGACACAGCAATGTCACGTAAATGAAAGTAGTCATGTTTAGTATTTTGTTGCATATCCTTTGCATGCAATGACCGCTTGAAGTCTGCGATTCATGGACATCGCCAGTTGCTGGGTGTCCTCTCTAGTGATGCTCTGCCAGGCCTGTATTGCAGCCATCTTTAGCTTATGCTTGTTTTGGGGGCTAGTCCCCTTCAGTTTTCTCTTCAGCATATAAAAGGCAAGCTCAATTGGGTTCAGATCAGGTGACTGACTTGGCCACTTAAGAAATTACCATTTTTTAGCTTTGAAAAACTCCTTTGTTGCTTTTGCAGTATGTTTGGGATCATTGTCTTGCTGTAGAATGAACCGCCGGCCAATGAGTTTTGAGGCATTTGTTTGAACTTGAGCAGATAGGATGTGTCTATACACTTCAGAATTCATTATGCTACTACCATCAGCAGTTGTATCATCAATGAAGATAAGTGAGCCAGTCCCTTCAGCAGCCATACACGCCCAGGCCATAACACCCCCACCACCGTGTTTCACAGATGTGGATCTTGGGCAGTTCCTTCTCGCCTCCATACTTTGGTCTTGCCATCACCCTGATATAAGTTAATCTTTGTCTCATCTGTCCACAAGATCTTTTTCCAGAACTGTAGTTGTTCTTTTAAGTATTTCTTGTCAAACTGTAAAATGGCCATCCTATATTTGCAGCTAACCAGTGGTTTGCATCCTACCGTGTAGCCTCTGTATTTCTGTTCATGAAGTCTTCTGCAGACAGTGGTCATTGACAAATCCACACCTGACTCCTGAAGAGTGTTTCTGATCTGTCGGACAGGTGTTTGGGGATTTTTCTTTATTATAGAGAGAATTCTTCTGTCATCAGCTGTGGAGGTCTTCCTTGGCCTGCCAGTCCCTTTGCGATTAGTAAGCTCACCAGTGCTCTCTTTCTTCTTAATGATGTTCCAAACAGTTGATTTTGGTAAGCCTAAGGTTTGGCTGATGTCTCTAACAGTTTTATTCTTGTTTCTCAGTCTCATAATGGCTTCTTTAACTTTCATTAGCACAACTTTGGTCCTCATGTTGATAAATAGCAAAAAAAGTTTCCAAAGGTGATGGAAAGACTAGAGGAAAGACTAGGTGCTGAGAGCTCTCTTATACCTGCATTTAGGAGGCAATTAAACACACCTGAGCAATTACATAGCCTGTGAAACCATGTGTCCCAAACATGATGGTGCCCTGAAATGGGGGGACTATGTATAAACACAGCTGTAATTTCTACATGGTGAAACCAAAATGTATAAAAATGGCCTTTAATAAAATCTGACAATGTGCACTTTAACCACATGTGATTTTTTTCTATTACAAATCTCAAATTGTGGAGTATAGAGGCAAATAAATAAATGATGGGTCTTTGTCCCAAACATTATGGAGGGCACTGCAACTCTTCCTCCAAACCCCACTCTCCTGCCTTCTCCGCATAACCTCTGACACCCGCACTTATCAAGAATCTATCTCTCTTTGCCTTAAGAATATCCACTGACTTGGCCTCCACAGCCGTCTGTGGCAAAGAATTCCACAGATTCACCACCCTCTGACCAAAGAAATTTCTCCTCATCTCCTTCCTAAAAGAACGACCTTTCATTCTGAGGCTGTGATCTCTAGTCCTGGACTCATGCATCTGTACACTGTGGACGGCTCGATTGCAATCAAGCATTGTCTTTCTTTCCGCCGACTGGTTAGCACGCAACAAAAGCTTTTCAATGTACCTCGGAACACGTGACAATAAACTAAACTCAATTTTAAAAATTAATTCCGTGCAGCGCAAGAGTTCATTCATGAACACCTACCTTAGGAGCAATGTGGACCTGTGGAAAAGAACAAGCCAGGAGCCCATTGACTTACAAATTCGAAAGACAAAATGGAGTTGGATTGGACACACCCTCAGGACACCTGCCACAAACATCGCCCTGCAAGCCCTGAAATGGAACCCCCAAGGAAAAAGGAAAAGAGGTCGCACCAGGAACAGCTGGAGAAGAGGTGTCCAGACAGAAATGTCTGAGAGTGGGCTCAACTGGGGAGATCTCGAAAAAACAGCCAACAACCGAGTGAGGTGGAGGACATTTGTCGTTGGCCAATGCTCCCTAGAGGAGCAAAGGGCTCCAGAAGAAGAGTGCAAGATTCGCCTGTAGTAGCCACAAGGAACAGCAGACGCTGGTTTTCACAAAAGGGCAATAAGTGCTGGAGTAACTCAGCGAGTCAGGTAGCAATGACATGGGGGGTGAGTGTTGGGGACAAAGCCCAGCAAGTGATAGGTGGATACAGGTGCACATGGTTGGGTTTAATGGGCAGATTGTAACCATGTATTGTCTGTCAGCTGACTGGTTAGCACGCAACAAAAGCTTTTCACTGTACAAGTTCACAAGTCATAGGAGTAGAATTGGGCCATTCGGCCCATCGAGTCCACTCCGCTATTCAGTCATGGCTGATCTCTGCCTCCTATTCCCATTTTCCTGCTTTCTCCCCATAACCCTTGACACCTTGTTAAGACTGTAGAAAATGTAATTTCGTTCAAACCAAGCTGTTTGAATGACAATAAAAGGCATTCCTATTCTATTCTACACCTGTTCTAATCAAGAATTTGTCTATCTCTGCCTTAAAAATATCCACTGACTTGGCCTCCACAGCCCTCTGTGGCGATGAGTTCCACAGATTAACTACCCTCTGATTAAAGAAGTTCCTCCTCATCTCCTTTCTAAAAGAGCTCCCTTTAATTCTGAGGCTGTGACCTCTAGTTCTAGACTCTCCCACTAGTGGAAACATCCTCTCCACATGCACTCTACCCAAGCCTTTCATCCTTCTGTAAGTTTCAATGAGGTCCCCCCTCAACCTTCTAAACTCCAGCGAGTACAGGCCCAGTGCCGACAAAAGCTCATCATATGTTAACCCACTCATTCCTGGGATCATTGTTGTAAACCTCCTCTGGACCCTCTCCAGAGCCAGCGCATCCTACCTCAGATATGGGGCCCAAATATGCTCGCAATACACGTACCACACGTGACAAGAAACTAAACTGAACCAAAAGATAGAGGTTAAAAGGAGACAAAAAGGTGTCAGATAGAGAAACATAGACACATAGAAAATAGGTGTAGTTGGAGGCTATTTGGCCCTTCATTGTGATCATGGGTGATCATCCACAATCAGTAACCCGTGCCTGCCTTCTCCCCTATCGAGGGAGGAGGGGTGAAATGTAAAATGGGTGTGTGTGTTAGGGGTGGAAAGAGGGGCAGGAGAGTGGGAGAAATGGGTGTTTGTGCCAATGAGGGGGGGACGAGAAGAGGCAGGGGGGATGAGAAGAGGGGAGGTTGCTTCAGGTAAAGACAGATCAGGTGTACTGACTAAACTAAACATAGTGTACGAAGGAACTGCAGATGCTGGTTTACATTGAAGAAAGACACAAAATGC
Source organism: Malacoraja senta (assembly GCA_038087875.1). Taxonomy (NCBI): domain Eukaryota; kingdom Metazoa; phylum Chordata; class Chondrichthyes; order Rajiformes; family Rajidae; genus Malacoraja; species Malacoraja senta. The sequence goes on along the minus strand of JAXLNO010006085.1, from coordinate 1,954 downwards.
TGGAGAAACTCAGCGGGTCGGGCAGCTCTTCCGGAGAAAGAGAATAGATGACGTTTCGGGTCGAGATCCTTCTTCGCTCAGTCTCAGACTCAGGGTCTGAAACATAGAAACATAGAAAATAGGTGCAGGAGTTGGCCATTCGGCCCTTCGAGCCAGCACCGCCATTCAATATGATCATGGCTGATCATCCAACTCAGTATCCTGTACCTGCCTTCTCTCCATACCCCCTGATCCCTTTAGCCACAAGGGCCACATCTAACTCCCTCTTAAATATAGCCAAATGAACTGCCCTCAACTACCTTCTGTGGCAGAGAATTCCAGAGATTCACCACTCTCTGTGTGAAAAATGTTTTTCTCATCTCGGTCCTAAAAGATTTCCCACTTATCCTTAAACAGTGACCCCTTGTTCTGGACTTCCCCAACATTGGGAACAATCTTCCTGCATCTAGCCTGTCCAACCCCTTTAGAATTTTGTAAGTTTCTAATTAGATCCCCCCTCAATCTTCTAAATTCTAGCGAGTACAAGCCGAGTCTATCCAGTCTTTCTTCATATGAAAGTCCTGACATCCCAGGAATCAGTCTGGTGAACCTTCTCTGTACTCCCTGTATGGCAAGAAAGGTCTCGACCCGAAACGTCACCATTCCTTCTCTCCAGAGATGCTGCCTGTCCCGCTGTGTTTAACTAAACATCATAGTCTACACACAAAATGCTGGAGTAACTCAGTGGGATAGACAGCATCTCCGGACAGGGGTCTGAGTCTGAGGAAGAGTGTTTAAGAAAGAACTGCAGATGCTGGAAAAATCGAAGGTAGACAAAAATGCTGGAGAAACACAGCGGGTGAGGCAGCATCTATGGAACGAAGGAATAGGTGACGTTTCAGGTCGAGACCCTTCTTCAGGCAGGAGTCTCAGTTTGAAGAAGGGTCTCGACCTGAAACATCACCCATTCCTTCTCTCCAGAGATGCTGCCTGTCCCGCTGAGTTACTCCAGCACTTTGTGTCTATCTTCGATGTAAGCCACCATCTACAGTTCCTTCCCACACCGAGTACTCTACGGAAATGTGTTCTACACATGATTCCAATATCTGTCCGTGGGCCGAATGGCCTGTTTCCCTGCCCTCTGGCTCTATGTCTGCACCAGCACCCATGTTGTAGAGAAATGGGTGGAAAGCAGGGTGTCATATAGAGGGGAAGGTAGCCATCAAATGCCAGAGTAACTCAACGGGAAAGGCAGCATCTCTAGAGAGAAGGAATGGGTGATGTTTCGGGTCGAGACCCTTCTTCAGACTGAATCAAGGGAGAGGGAGATACAGAGATAAGGAAGTGTAAGGTGTGAAAACGAGACAAATGGGATGAAGATCAAAGATCATTGTTCATAAGGTCGTGAAAGGAGTAGAATTAGGCCATTCGGCCCAACAAGTCTACTCCGCCATTCAATCATGGCTGATCTACCTCTCCTCCTAACCCCATTCTCCTGCCTTCTCCCCAAAATCTCTGACACCCGTACTGATCAAGAATCTATCTATCTCTGCCTTAGAAATATCCACTGACTTGGCCTCCATAGCTTTCTGTGGCAAACAATTCCACAGATTCACCACCCTCTGACTAAAGTAATTTCTCCTCATCTCCTTCCTAAAAGAACGTCTTTAATCATTAAGCTATAACCTCTAGTCCTAGACTCTCCCACTAGTGGAAACATCCTCTCCACATCCACTCTATCCAAGCCTTTCACTATTCTGTAAGTTTCAATGAGGTCCTCCCCTCTACCCTGTCTACCCACTCATTCCTGGGACCATTCTTACTAAATTGAAACTAAACTGAGCCAAAAGCTTGGGGGGGGGGTGAAAGGAGTCAAAGGGGTGTCAGATGGTTGGGTGGGGGGGGGGGGGGAAGAGGGGAGATGTAAATGGAGTGTATGCATTAACTCTGAGGCTGTGACATCTGGTCCTAGACT
>JAXLNO010006084.1:0-43400 GCA_038087875.1 Malacoraja senta | reverse complement strand
CGTCGTCTTCGTCGTCGTCGACTTCGTCGTCGACTTCTTCGTCGTCGTCTTCTTCGCCGTCGTCGTCTTCGTCGTCGGCTTCTTCGTCGTCATCTTCTTCGTCGTCGTCGTCTTCGGCGGCGTCGTCTTCGTCGTCGTCTTCTTCATCGTCGTCTTCGTCGTCGTCGTCTTCGTCGTCGTCTTCTTCGTCGTCGTCGTCTTTGTCGTCATCGTCTTCGTCGTCGTCTTCTTCGTCGTCGTCTTCGTCGTCGTCGTCTTCGTTGTCGTCTTCTTCGTCGTCGTCGTCTTCGTCGTCGTCGTCTTCGTCGTCGTCTTCTTCGTCGTCGTCGTCTTCATCGTCGTCGTCTTCGTCGTCGTCGTCCTCTTCGTCGTCGTCTTCTTCGTCGTCGTCTTCGTCGTCATCGTCTTCGTCGTCGTCTTCTTCGTCGTCGTCGTCTTCGTCATCGTCGTCTTCGTCGTCGTCTTCTTCGTCGTCGTCGTCGTCGTCTTCGTCGTCGTCTTCGTCGTCGTCGTCGTCTTCGTCGTCTTCGTCTTCGTCATCATCTTCGTCGTCGTCGTCTTCTTCGTCGTCTTCTTCGTCGTCGTCTTCTTCGTCGTCGTCGTCTTCGTCGTTGTTGTCTTCTTCGTCGTTGTCTTCTTCGTCGTCGTCGTCTTCGTCGTCGTCTTCTTCATCGTCGTCGACTTCGTTGTCGTCTTCTTCGTCGTCGTCGTCGTCTTCGTCGTCTTCGTCTTTGTCGTCGACTTCGTCGTCGTCGTCTTCGTCGTCGTCTTCTTCGTCGTCGTCGTCTTCGTCGTCGTCGTCTTCGTCGTCGTCTTCTTCGTCGTCGTCGTCTTCGTCGTCGTCGTCTTCATCGTCGTCGTCTTCGTCGTCGTCGTCTTCGTCGTCGTCGTCTTCGTCGTCGTCTTCTTCGTCGTCGTCGTCTTCGTCGTCGTCATCTTCGTCGTCGTCGTCTTCGTCGTCGTCGTCTTCCTCGTCGTCGTCTTCGTCGTCGTCGTCTTCGTCGTCGTCGTCTTCGTCGTCGTCGTCTTCGTCGTCGTCGTCTTCGTCGTCGTCGTCTTCGTCGTCGTCTTCGTCGTCGTCTTCTTCGTCGTCGTCCTCTTCGTAGTCGTCTTCTTCATCGTCGTTTTCTTCGTCGTCGTCGTCTTCGTCGTCGTCGTCTTCGTCGTCGTCGTCTTCGTCGTCGTTGTCTTCGTCGTCGTCTTCGTCGTCGTCTTCGTCGTCGTCGTCTTCGTCGTCGTCTTCGTCGTCATCGTCTTCGTCGTCGTCTTCTTCGTCGTCGTCGTCTTCGTCGTCGTCTTCTTCGTCGTCTTCTTCGTCGTCGTCTTCGTCTTCTTCGTCATCTTCTTCTTCGTCTTCTTCTTCTTCTTCTTCTTCTTCTTCTTCTTCTTCTTCTTCTTCGTCTTCTTCTTCTTCTTCTTCTTCTTCTTCTTCTTCATCTTCTTCTTCTTCGTCTTCGTCTTCTTCTTCTTCTTCGTCTTCGTCTTCATCTTCGTCTTCGTCGTCTTCTTCGTCGTCGTCGTCGTCGTCTTCTTCGTCATCATCATCGTCTTCATCTTCGTCTTCGTCGTCTTCTTCATCGTCGTCGTCTTCGTCTTTGTCTTCGTCGTCTTCTTCGTCATCGTCGTCGTCTTCGTCGTCTTCGTCTTCGTCGTCGTCTTCTTCGTCGTCGTCGTCTTCGTCGTCGTTGTCTTCGTCGTTGTCTTCTTCGTCGTCGTCGTCTTCGTCGTCGTCGTCTTCGTCGTCGTCTTCTTCGTCGTCGTCGTCTTCGTCGTCGTCGTCTTCGTCGTCGTCGTCTTCGTCGTCGTCGTCTTCGTCGTCGTCTTCTTCGTCGTCGTCGTCTTCGTCGTCGTCGTCTTCGTCGTCGTCGTCTTCGTCGTCGTCGTCTTCCTCGGTGTCGTCTTCGTCGTCGTCGTCTTCGTCGTCGTCGTCTTCGTCGTCGTCGTCTTCGTCGTCGTCGTCTTCGTCGTCGTCTTCTTCGTCGTCGTCGTCTTCGTCGTCGTCGTCTTCATCGTCGTCGTCTTCGTCGTCGTCGTCTTCGTCGTCGTCGTCGTCGTCGTCGTCTTCTTCGTCGTCGTCGTCTTCGTCGTCGTCGTCTTCGTCGTCGTCGTCTTCGTCGTCGTCGTCTTCGGCGTCGTCGTCTTCGTCGTCGTCGTCTTCGTCGTCGTCGTCTTCGTCGTCGTCGTCTTCGTCGTCGTCGTCTTCGTCGTCGTCGTCTTCGTCGTCGTCGTCTTCGTCGTCGACTTCTTCGTCGTCGTCTTCGTCGTCGTCGTCTTCGTCGTCGTCTTCTTCCTCGTCGTCGTCTTCGTTGTCATCATCTTCGTCGTCGTCTTCTTCGTCGTCGTCGTCTTCGTCGTCGTCATCTTCGTCGTCGTCTCCTTTGTCGTCGTCGTCTTCGTCGTCGTCGTCTTCGTCGTCGTCTTCTTCGTCGTCGTCATCTTCTTCGTCGTCGTCGTCTTCGTCGTCGTCTTCTTCGTCGTCGGCGTCGTCTTCTTCTTCGTCTTCTTCTTCTTCTTCTTCTTCTTCTTCTTCTTCTTCATCTTCTTCGTCTTCTTCTTCTTCTTCTTCTTCTTCTTCTTCTTCTTCTTCTTCTTCTTCGTCTTCGTCTTCTTCTTCTTCTTCGTCTTCGTCTTCATCTTAGTCTTCGTCGTCTTCTTCGTCGTCGTCGTCGTCTTCTTCTTCGTCATCATCATCGTCTTCATCTTCGTCTTCGTCGTCTTCTTCGTCATCGTCGTCGTCGTCGTCTTCGTCGTCGTCTTCTTCGTCGTCGTCATCTTCGTCGTCGTCGTCTTCTTCGTCGTCTTCTTCGTCGTCATCTTCGTCCTCTTCGTCATCTTCTCCTTCGTCTTCTTCTTCTTCTTCTTCTTCTTCTTCTTCTTCTTCGTCTTCTTCTTCTTCTTCTTCTTCTTCTTCTTCTTCTTCGTCTTCGTCTTCTTCTTCTTCTTCGTCTTCGTCTTTATCTTCGTCTTCATCGTCTTCTTCGTCGTCGTCTTCTTCTTCATCGTCATCATCGTCTTCATCTTCGTCTTCGTCGTCTTCTTCGTCGTCGTCGTCGTCTTCGTCTTCGTCTTCGTCGTCTTCTTCGTCGTCGTCGTCGTCTTCGTCGTCTTCGTCTTCGTCGTCGTCTTCGTCGTCGTCGTCTTCGTCGTCGTCATCGTCGTCTTCGTCGTCTTCGTCTTTGTCGTCGTCTTCGTCGTCGTCGTCTTCGTCGTCGTCTTCTTCGTCGTCGTCGTCTTCGTCGTCGTCGTCTTCGTCGTCGTCGTCTTCGTCGTCGTCTTCGTCGTCGTCTTCTTCGTCGTCGTCGTCTTCGTCGTCGTCTTCTTCGTCGTCTTCGTCTTCATCGTCGTCGTCTTCGTCGTCGTCATCTTCGTCGTCGTCGTCTTCGGCGTCGTCGTCTTCGTCATCGTCTTCGTCGTCGTCGTCTTTGTCGTCGTCTTCTTCGTCATCTTCTTCGTCATCGTCTTCGTCTTCTTCGTCATTTTCTTCTTTGTCTTCTTCTTCATCTTCTTCTACTTCTTCTTCTTCTTCGTCTTCTTCTTCTTCTTCTTCTTCTTCTTCATCTTCGTCTTCTTCTTCTTCTTCGTCTTCATCTTCATCTTCGTCTTCGTCGTCTTCTTCGTCGTCGTCGTCGTCTTCTTCTTCGTCGTCATCATCGTCTTCATCTTCGTCTTCGTCGTCTTCTTCGTCGTCGTCGTCGTCTTCGCCTTCGTCTTCGTCGTCTTCTTCATCGTTGTCGTCGTCTTCGTCGTCGTCTTCGTCGTAGTTGTCTTTGTCGTCATCATCGTCGTCTTCGTCGTCTTCGTTTTTGTCGTCGTCTTCGTCGTCGTCGTCTTCGTCGTCGTCTTCTTCGTCGTCGTCGTCTTCGGCGTCGTTGTCTTCGTCGTCGTCGTCTTCGTCGTCGTCGTCTTCGTCGTCGTCTTCTTCGTCTTCGTCATCTTCGTCGTCGTCGTCTTCGTCGTCGTCGTCTTCGTCGTCGTCATCTTTGGCGTCGTCGTCTTCATCGTCGTCGTCTTCGTCGTCTTCATCTTCGTCTTCGTCTTCATCGTCTTCTTCGTCGTCGTCGTCGTCTTCATCTTCGTCTTCGTCGTCTTCTTCGTCGTCGTCGTCGTCTTCGTCTTCGTCTTCGTCATCTTCTTCATCGTCTTCGTCGTCGTCGTCTTTGGCGTCGTCGTCTTCATCGTCGTCATCTTCGTCGTCTTCATCTTCGTCTTCGTCTTCATCGTCTTCTTCGTCGTCGTCGTCGTCTTCATCTTCGTCTTCGTCGTCTTCTTCGTCGTCGTCGTCGTCTTCGTCTTCGTCTTCGTCATCTTCTTCATCGTCGTCGTCGTCTTCGTCGTCGTCTTCTTCGTCGTCTTCTTCGTCGTCGTCTTCATCTTCTTCGTCATCTTCTTCTTCGTCTTCTTCTTCTTCTTCTTCTTCTTCTTCTTCTTCTTCTTCTTCTTCTTCGTCTTCTTCTTCTTCTTCTTCTTCTTCTTCTTCTCCTTCTTCGGCTTCGTTTTCTTCTTCTTCTTCTTCGTCTTCGTCTTCATCTTCGTCTTCATCATCTTCTTCGTCGTCATCGTCGTCTTCTTCTTCGTCGTCATCATCGTCTTCATCTTCGTCTTCGTCGTCTTCTTCGTCGTCGTCGTCGTCTTTGTCTTCGTCTTCGTCGTCGTCTTCGTCGTCTTCGTCTTTGTCGTCGTCTTCGTCGTCGTCGTCTTCGTCGTCGTCGACTTCGCCGTCGTCGTCTTCGTCGTCGGCGTCTTCGTCGTCGTCGTCTTCCTCGTCGTTGTCTTCGTCGTCGTCGTCTTCGTCGTCGTCGTCTTCGTCGTCGTCGTCTTCATCATCGTCTTCTTCGTCGTCGTCGTCTTCGTCGTTGTCTTCTTCGTCATCTTCTTCGTCGTCTTCTACTTCTTCTTCTTCTTCTTCTTCTTCTTCTTCTTCTTCTTCTTCGTCTTCTTCTTCTTCTTCTTCTTCTTCGTCTTCGTCTTCTTCTTCTTCTTCGTCTTCGTCTTCATCTTCGTCTTCGTCGTCTTCTTCGTCGTCGTCATCGTCTTCTTCTTCGTCGTCATCATCGTGTTCATCTTCGCCTTTGTCGTCTTCTTCGTCATCGTCGTCGTCTTCGTCTTCGTCTTCGTCGTCTTCTTCGTCATCGTCGTCGTCTTCATCGTCTTCGTCTTCGTCGTCGTCTTCGTCGTCGTCGTCTTCGTCGTCGTCGTCGTCGTCTTCGTCATCTTCGTCTTTGTCGTCGTCTTCGTCGTCGTCGTCTTCGTCGTCGTCTTCTTCGTCGTCGTCGTCTTCGTCGTCGTCGTCTTCGTCATCGTCTTCTTCGTCGTCGTCGTCTTCGTCGTCGTCGTCTTCGTCAGCGTCTTCTTCGTCGTCGTCGTCTTCATCGTCGTCGTCTTCGTCGTCGTCTTGGTCGTCGTCGTCTTCGTCGTCGTCTTCTTCGTCGTCGTCGTCTTCGTCGTCGTCGTCTTCATCGTCGTCGTCTTCGTCGTCGTCGTCTTCCTCGGCGTCGTCTTCGTCGTCGTCGTCTTCGTCATCGTCGTCTTCGTCGTCATCGTCTTCATCGTCGTCTTCTTCGTCGTCGTCGTCTTCATCGTCGTCGTCTTCGTCGTCGTCGTCTTCGTCGTCGTCGTCTTCGTCGTCGTCTTCTTCGTCGTCGTCGTCTTCGTCGTCGTCGTCTTCGTCGTCGTCTTCTTCGTCGTCGTCGTCTTCGTCGTCGTCGTCTTCGTCGTCGTCATCTTCGTCGTCGTCGTCTTCGTCGTCGTCGTCTTCGTCGTCGTCTTCTTCGTCGTCGTCGTCTTCGTCGTCGTCATCTTCGTCGTCGTCGTCTTCGTCGTCGTCTTCTTCGTCGTCGTCGTCTTCGTCGTCGTCGTCTTCGTCGTCGTCGTCTTCGTCGTCGTCGTCTTCGGCGTCATCGTCTTCGTCGTCGTCGTCTTCGCCGTCTTCGTCTTCGTCTTCGTCTTGTTGTTGTTCTTCTTCTTCTTCTTCTTCTTCGTCTTCGTCTTCTTCTTCTTCTTCTTCGTCTTCGTCTTCATCTTCGTCTTCGTCGACTTCTTCGTCATCGTCGTCGTCTTCTTCTTCGTCGTCATCATCGTCTTCATCTTCGTCTTCGTCGTCTTCTTCGTCGTCGTCGTCGTCTTCGTCTTCGTCTTCGTCGTCTACTTCGTCGTCGTCGTCGTCTTCGTCGTCTTCGTCTTCGTCGTCATCTTCGTCGTCGTTGTCTTCGTCGTCGTCGTCGTCTTCGTTGTCTTCATCTTTGCCGTCATCTTCGTAGTCGTCGTCTTCGTCGTCGTCTTCTTCGTCGTCGTCGTCTTCGTCGTCGTCGTCTTCGTCGTCGTCTTCTTCGTAGTCGTCGTCTTCGTCGTCGTCATCTTCGTCGTCGTCTTCTTTGTCGTCGCCGTCTTCGTCGTCGTCGTCTTCGTCGTCGTCGTCTTCGTCGTCGTCGTCTTCGTCGTCGTCTTCTTCGTCGTCGTCGTCTTCATCGTCGTCGTCTTCGTCGTCGTCGTCGTCTTCGTCGTCGTCTTCTTCGTCGTCATCGTCGTCTTCTTCTTCGTCGTCATCATCGTCTTCATCTTCGTCTTCGTCGTCTTCTTCGTCGTCATCGTCGTCTTCGTCTTCGTCTTCGTCGTCTTCTTCGTCGTCGTCGTCGTCTTCGTCGTCTTCATCTTCGTCGTCATCTTCGTCGTCGTCGTCTTCGTCGTCGTCGTCGTCTTTGTTGTCTTCATCTTTGTCGTCATCTTCGTCGTCGTCGTCTTCGTCATCGTCTTCTTCGTCGTCGTCGTCTTCGTCGTCGTCGTCTTCGTCGTCGTCTTCTTCGTCGTCGTCGTCTTCGTCGTCGTCATCTTCGTCGTCGTCTTCTTTGTCGTCGCCGTCTTCGTCGTCGTCTTCGTCGTCGTCGTCTTCGTCGTCGTCGTCTTCGTCGTCGTCTTCTTCGTCGTCGTCTTCATCGTCGTCGTCTTCGTCGTCGTCTTCTTCGTCGTCGTCGTCTTCGTCGTCGTCATCTTCGTCGTCGTCGTCTTCGTCGTCGTCTTCTTCGTCGTCGTCGTCTTCGTCGTCGTCGTCTTCGTCGTCGTCGTCTTCGTCGTCGTCGTCTTCGGCGTCATCGTCTTCGTCGTCGTCGTCTTCGCCGTCTTCGTCTTCGTCTTCGTCTTGTTGTTCTTCTTCTTCTTCTTCTTCTTCTTCGTCTTCGTCTTCTTCTTCTTCTTCTTCGTCTTCGTCTTCATCTTCGTCTTCGTCGACTTCTTCGTCGTCGTCGTCGTCTTCTTCTTCGTCGTCATCATCGTCTTCATCTTCGTCTTCGTCGTCTTCTTCGTCGTCGTCGTCGTCTTCGTCTTCGTCTTCGTCGTCTTCTTCGTCGTCGTCGTCGTCTTCGTCGTCTTCGTCTTCGTCGACATCTTCGTCGTCGTCGTCTTCGTCGTCGTCGTCGTCTTCGTTGTCTTCATCTTTGTCGTCATCTTCGTCGTCGTCGTCTTCGTCGTCGTCTTCTTCGTCGTCGTCGTCTTCGTCGTCGTCGTCTTCGTCGTCGTCTTCTTCGTCGTCGTCGTCTTCGTCGTCGTCATCTTCGTCGTCGTCTTCTTTGTCGTCGCCGTCTTCGTCGTCGTCGTCTTCGTCGTCGTCGTCTTCGTCGTCGTCGTCTTCGTCGTCGTCTTCTTCGTCGTCGTCGTCTTCATCGTCGTCGTCTTCGTCGTCGTCGTCGTCTTCGTCGTCGTCTTCTTCGTCGTCGTCGTCGTCTTCTTCTTCGTCGTCATCATCGTCTTCATCTTCGTCTTGTCGTCTTCTTCGTCGTCGTCGTCGTCTTCGTCTTCGTCTTCGTCGTCTTCTTCGTCGTCGTCGTCGTCTTCGTCGTCTTCATCTTCGTCGTCATCTTCGTCGTCGTCGTCTTCGTCGTCGTCGTCCGTCTTCGTTGTCTTCATCTTTGTCGTCATCTTCGTCGTCGTCGTCTTCGTCGTCGTCTTCTTCGTCGTCGTCGTCTTCGTCGTCGTCGTCTTCGTCGTCGTCTTCTTCGTCGTCGTCGTCTTCGTCGTCGTCATCTTCGTCGTCGTCTTCTTTGTCGTCGCCGTCTTCGTCGTCGTTGTCTTCGTCGTCGTCGTCTTCGTCGTCGTCGTCTTCGTCGTCGTCGTCTTCGTCGTCGTCGTCTTCGGCGTCATCGTCTTCGTCGTCGTCGTCTTCGCCGTCTTCGTCTTCGTCTTCGTCTTGTTGTTCTTCTTCTGCTTCTTCTTCTTCTTCGTCTTCGTCTTCTTCTTCTTCTTCTTCGTCTTCGTCTTCATCTTCGTCTTCGTCGACTTCTTCGTCGTCGTCGTCGTCTTCTTCTTCGTCGTCATCATCGTCTTCATCTTCGTCTTCGTCGTCTTCTTCGTCGTCGTCGTCGTCTTCGTCTTCGTCTTCGTCGTCTTCTTCGTCGTCGTCGTCGTCTTCGTCGTCTTCGTCTTCGTCGACATCTTCGTCGTCGTCGTCTTCGTCGTCGTCGTCGTCTTCGTTGTCTTCATCTTTGTCGTCATCTTCGTCGTCGTCGTCTTCGTCGTCGTCTTCTTCGTCGTCGTCGTCTTCGTCGTCGTCGTCTTCGTCGTCGTCTTCTTCGTCGTCGTCGTCTTCGTCGTCGTCATCTTCGTCGTCGTCTTCTTTGTCGTCGCCGTCTTCGTCGTCGTCGTCTTCGTCGTCGTCGTCTTCGTCGTCGTCGTCTTCGTCGTCGTCTTCTTCGTCGTCGTCGTCTTCATCGTCGTCGTCTTCGTCGTCGTCGTCGTCTTCGTCGTCGTCTTCTTCGTCGTCGTCGTCGTCTTCTTCTTCGTCGTCATCATCGTCTTCATCTTCGTCTTCGTCGTCTTCTTCGTCGTCGTCGTCGTCTTCGTCTTCGTCTTCGTCGTCTTCTTCGTCGTCGTCGTCGTCTTCGTCGTCTTCATCTTCGTCGTCATCTTCGTCGTCGTCGTCTTCGTCGTCGTCGTCGTCTTCGTTGTCTTCATCTTTGTCGTCATCTTCGTCGTCGTCGTCTTCGTCGTCGTCTTCTTCGTCGTCGTCGTCTTCGTCGTCGTCGTCTTCGTCGTCGTCTTCTTCGTCGTCGTCGTCTTCGTCGTCGTCATCTTCGTCGTCGTCTTCTTTGTCGTCGCCGTCTTCGTCGTCGTCGTCTTCGTCGTCGTCGTCTTCGTCGTCGTCGTCTTCGTCGTCGTCTTCTTCGTCGTCGTCGTCTTCATCGTCGTCGTCTTCGTCGTCGTCGTCGTCTTCGTCGTCGTCTTCTTCGTCGTCGTCGTCTTCGTCGTCGTCGTCTTCGTCGTCGTCGTCTTCGTCGTCGTCGTCTTCGTCGTCGTCATCTTCGTCGTCGTCGTCTTCGTCGTCGTCTTCTTCGTCGTCGTCGTCTTCATCGTCTTCTTCATCATCATCGTCATCTTCTTCTTCGTCGTCGTCGTCGTCTTCATCTTCGTCTTCGTCGTCTTCTTCGTCGTCGTCGTCGTCTTCGTCTTCGTCTTCGTCATCTTCTTCGTCGTCGTCGTCGTCTTCGTCGTCGTCTTCTTCATCGTCTTCTTCGTCGTCGTCTTCGTCTTCTTCGTCATCTTCTTCTTCGTCTTCTTCTTCTTCTTCTTCCTCTTCTTCTTCTTCTTCGTCTTCTTCTTCTTCTTCTTCTTCTTCTTCTTCTTCGTCTTCGTTTTCTTCTTCTTCTTCGTCTTCTTCTTCTTCTTCTTCTTCTTCTTCGTCTTCTTCTTCTTCTTCTTCTTCTTCTTCTTCTTCGTCTTCGTTTTCTTCTTCTTCTTCTTCGTCTTCATCTTCGTCTTCGTCGTCTTCTTCGTCGTCATCGTCGTCTTCTTCTTCGTCATCATCATCATCTTCATCTTCGTCTTCGTCGTCTTCTTCGTCGTCGTCGTCGTCTTTGTCTTCGTCTTCGTCGTCGTCTTCATCGTCTTCGGCTTTGTCGTCGTTTTCGTCGTCGTCGTCTTCGTCGTCGTCTTCTTCGTCGTCGTCGTCTTCGTCGTCGTCGTCTTCGTCGTCGTCGTCTTCCTCGTCGTCGTCTTCGTCGTCGTCGTCTTCGTCATCGTCGTCTTCGTCGTCGTCGTCTTCGTCGTCGTCTTCTTCGTCGTCGTCGTCTTTGTCGTCGTCGCTTCGTCGTCGTCGTCTTCGTCATCGTCTTCTTCGTCGTTGTCGTCTTCGTCATCGTCGTCTTCGTCGTCGTCGTCGTCGTCGTCTTCGTCGTCGTCGTAGTCTTCGTCGTCGTCGTCGTCTTCGTCGTCGTCTTCTTCGTCGTCGTCGTCTTCGTTGTCGTCTTCTCCGTCGTCGTCGTCTTCGTCGTCGTCGTCTTCGTCGTCGTCTTCTTCGTCATCGTCGTCTTCGTCGTCGTCGTCTTCATCGTCGTCTTCTTCGTCGTCGTCGTCTTCGTCGTCGTCGTCTTCGTCGTCGTCTTCTTCGTCGTCGTCGTCTTCGTCGTCGTCGTCTTCGTCGTCGTCTTCTTCGTCGTCGTCTTCTTCGTCGTCGTCTTCTTCGTCGTTGTCGTCTTCGTCGTCGTCGACTTCGTCGTCATCTTCTTCGTCGTCGTCGTCTTCGTCGTCGTCTTCTTCGTCGTCGTCTTCTTCGTCGTCTTCGGCGTCGTCGTCTTCGGCGTCGTCTTCTTCGTCGTCGTCGTCTTCGTCTCGTCGTCTTCATCGTCGTCTTCTTCATCGTCGTCGTCTTCGTCGTCGTCGTCATCGTCATCTTCGTCGTCGTCGTCTTCGTCGTAGTCGTCTTTGTCGTCGTCTTCTTCGTCGTCTTCGTCTTCGTCGTCGTCGTCTTCGTCGTCGTCTTCTTCGTCGTCGTCGTCTTCGTCGTCGTCGTCTTCGTCGTCGACTTCTTCGTCATCGTCGTCTTCGTCGTCGTCGTCTTCGTCGTCGTCTTCTTCGTCGTCGTCGTCTTCATCGTCGTCGTCTTCGTCGTCGTCGTCTTCGTCGTCGTCGTCTTCGTCGTCGTCGTCTTCGTCGTCGTCGTCTTCGTCGTCGTCGTCTTCCTCGTCGTCGTCTTCGTCGTCGTCGTCTTCGTCGTCGTCGTCTTCGTCGTCGTCGTCTTCATCGTCGTCTTCTTCGTCGTTGTCGTCTTCGTCGTCGTCGTCTTCGTCGTCATCTTCTTCGTCATCGTCGTCTTCGTCATCGTCGTCTTCGTCGTCGTCTTCTTCGTCGTCGTCTTCGTCGTCATCGTCTTCGTCGTCGTCTTCTTCGTCGTCGTCTTCTTCGTCGTCGTCGACTTCGTCGTCGTCTTCTTCGTCGTCATTGTCTTCGTCGTCGTCTTCTTCATCGTCGTCTTCTTCGTCGTCGTCTTCTTCGTCGTCGTCGTCTTCGTCGTCGTCGACTTCGTCGTTGTCGTCTTCGTCGTCGTTGTCGTCTTCGTCGTCGTCGTCGCCTTCGTCGTCGTCGTCGTCTTCATTGTCGTCTTCTTCGTCGTCGTCGTCTTCGTCGTCGTCGTCGTCTTCGTCGTCGTCTTCTTCGTCGTCGTCCTCTTCGTCGTCGTCGTCTTCGTCGTCGTCGTCTTCGTCGTCGTCGTCTTCGTCGTCGTCGCCTTCATCGTCGTCGCCTTCGTCGTCGGCGTCTTCGGCGTCGGCGTCTTCGGCGTCGTCGTCTTCGTCGTCGTCGTCTTCGTCGTCGTCGTCTTCGTCGTCGTCGTCATCGTCGTCGTCGTCTTCGTCGTCGTCGTCTTCGTCGTCGTCGTCGTCTTCGTCGTCGTCGTCGTCTTTGTCGTCGTCGTCGTCTTCGTCGTCATCTTCTTCGTCGTCGTCGTCTTCGTCGTTGTCGTCTTCGTCGTCGTCTTCTTTGTCGTCGTCATCTTCGTCGTCGTCTTCTTCGTCGTCGTCGTCTTCGTCGTCGTCGTCTTCGTCGTCGTCTTCTTCGTCGTCGTCTTCTTCGTCGTCGTCGTCTTCGTCGTCGTCGACTTCGTCGTCGTCTTCTTCGTCGTCGTCTTCTTCGTCGTCTTCGTCGTCGTCTTCTTCGTCGTCGTCTTCTTCGTCGTCTTTGGCGTCGTCGTCTTCGTCGTCGTCGTCTTCGTCGTCGTCTTCTTCGTCATCGTCGTCTTCGTCATCGTCGTCTTCGTCGTCATTGTCTTCGTCGTCGTCGTCTTCGTCGTTGTCGTCTTCGTCGTCGTTGTCGTCTTCGTCGTCGTCGTCGCCTTCGTCGTCGTCGTCTTCTTCGTTGTCGTCTTCTTCGTCGTCGTCGTCTTCGTCGTCGTCGTCGTCTTCGTCGTCGTCTTCTTTGTCATCGTCCTCTTCGTCGTCGTCGTCTTCGTCGTCGTCTTCTTCGTCGTCGTCTTCTTCGTCGTCGTCGACTTTGTCGTCGTCTTCTTCGTCGTCGTCTTCGTCGTCGTCTTCTTCATCGTCGTCTTCTTCGTCGTCGTCTTCGTCGTCATCGTCTTCGTCGTCGTCTTGTTCGTCGTCGTCGTCTTCTTCGTCGTCGTCTTCTTCGTCGTCGTCTTCTTCGTCGTCGTCTTCGTCGTCGTCGTCTTCGTCGTCGTCGTCTTCTTCGTCGTCGTCTTCTTCGTCGTCGTCTTCTTCGTCTTCGTCGTCGTCGTCTTCTTCGTCGTCGTCGTCTTCGTCGTCGTCGTCTTCATCGTCGTCGTCTTCGTCGTCGTCGTCTTCGTCGTCGTCTTCTTCGTCGTCGTCTTCTTCGTCGTCGTCTTCGACGTCGTCGTCTTCGTTGGCGTCTTCTTCGTCATCGTCTTCGTCTTCGTCTTCGTCGTCTTCGTCATCGTCTTCGTCGTCGTCGTCTTCGTCGTCGTCGTTGTCGTCTTCGTCGTCTTCGTCTTCGTCGTCGTCTTCTTCGTCGTCGCCGTCTTCGTCGTCGTCGTCTTTGTCGTCGTCTTGTTCGTCGTCGTCGTCTTCGACGTCGTCGTCTTCGTCGGCGTCTTCTTCGTCATCGTCTTCGTCTTCTTCGGCGTCTTCTTCTTCGTCTTCTTCATCTTCTTCTTCTTCTTCTTCTTCTTCTTCTTCTTCTTCGTCGTCTTCTTCTTCTTCTTCTTCTTCTTCTTCTTTGTCTTCGTTGTCGTCTTCATCTTCTTCTTCGTCGTCTTCGTCATCGTCTTCGTCGTCTTCTTCATCGTCGTCGTCGTCTTCTTCTTCGTCGTCGTTGTCGTCTTCATCTTCGTCTTCGTCGTCTTCGTCATCGTCTTCGTCGTCATCGTCTTCGTCGTCGTCGTCGTCGTCTTCGTCGTCTTCGTCTATGTCATCCTCTTCGTCGTCGTCGTCGTCTTCGTCATCGTCTTCTTCGTCGTCGTCGTCTTCGTCATCATCGTCTTCGTCGTCGTCTTCTTCTTCTTCGTCTTCGTTGTCGTCTTCATCTTCTTCTTCGTCGTCTTCGTCATCGTCTTCGTCGTCTTGTTCGTCGTCGTCGTCGTCTTCTTCTTCGTCGTCATTGTCGTCTTCATCTTCGTCTTCGTCGTCTTCGTCATCGTCTTCGTCGTCGTCGTCTTCGTCGTCGTCGTCGTCTTCGTCGTCGTCGTCGTCGTCTTCGTCGTCTTCATCTATGTCGTCCTCTTCGTCGTCGTCGTCGTCTTCGTCTCGTCTTCTTCGTCGTCGTCGTCTTCGTCATCATCGTCTTCGTCGTCGTCTTCTTCGTCGTCGTCGTCTTCGTCGTCGTCGTCTTCGTCGTCGTCATCTTCGTCGTCGTTGTCTTCGTCATCGTCGTCTTCGTCGTCGTTGTCTTCGTCATCGTCGTCTTCGTCGTCGTCTTCTTCGTCGTCGTCGTCTTCGTCGTCGTCGTCTTCATCGTCGTCTTCTTCGTCGTCGTCGTCTTCGTCGTCGTCGTCTTCGTCGTCGTCGTCTTCATCGTCGTCGTCTTCATCATCGTCGTCTTCCTCGTCGTCGTCTTCGTCGTCGTCGTCTTCCTCGTCATCGTCTTCGTCGTCGTCGTCTTCATCGTCGTCGTCTTCGTCGTCGTCGTCTTCGTCGTCGTCTTCTTCGTCGTCGTCTTCTTCGTCGTCGTCGTCTTCGTCGTCGCCGTCTTCGTCGTCGCCGTCTTCGTCGTCGTCGTCTTCGTCGTCGTCTTCTTCGTCGTCGTCGTCTTCTTCATCGTCGTCTTCGTCGTCGTCATCTTCGTCGTCGTCGTCTTCGGCGTCGTCGTCTTCGTCGTCGTCGTCTTCGTCGTCGTCGTCTTCGTCGTCGTCGTCTTCGTCGTCGTCGTCTTCGTCGTCGTCGTCTTCGTCGTCGTCGTCTTCGTCGTCGTCGTCTTCGTCTTCGTCGTCGTCGTCTTCGTCGTGTGTCGTCGTCGTCTTCGTCGTCGTCGTCGTCTTCGTCGTCGTCGTCGTCTTCGTCGTCGTCGTCTTCGTCGTCGTCGTCTTCGTCGTCGTCGTCTTCGTCGTCATCTTCTTCGGCGTCGTCGTCTTCGTCGTCGTCTTCTTCGGCGTCGTCGTCTTCGTCGTCGTCGTCTACGTCGTCGTCTTCTTCGTCGTCGTCTTCTTCGTCGTCGTCGTCTTCGTCGTCGCCGTCTTCGTCGTCGCCGTCTTCGTCGTCGTCGTCTTCGTCGTCGTCTTCTTCGTCGTCGTCGTCTTCTTCGTCGTCGTCTTCGTCGTCGTCATCTTCGTCGTCGTCGTCTTCGTCGTCGTCGTCTTCGTCGTCGTCGTCTTCGTCGTCGTCGTCTTCGTCGTCGTCGTCTTCGTCGTCGTCGTCTTCGTCGTCGTCGTCTTCGTCGTCGTCGTCTTCGTCGTCGTCGTCTTCGTCTTCGTCGTCGTCGTCTTCGTCGTCGTCGTCGTCTTCGTCGTCGTCGTCGTCTTCGTCGTCGTCGTCGTCTTCGTCGTCGTCGTCTTCGTCGTCGTCGTCTTCGTCGTCGTCGTCTTCGTCGTCATCTTCTTCGGCGTCGTCGTCTTCGTCGTCGTCTTCTTCGGCGTCGTCGTCTTCGTCGTCGTCGTCTACGTCGTCGTCTTCTTCGTCGTCGTCTTCTTCGTCGTCGCCGACTTCGTCGTCGTCGTCTAAGTCGTCGTCTTCTTCGTCGTCGTCTTCGTCATCGTCGTCGTCGTCTTCTTCGTCGTCGTCGTCTTCGTCGTCGTCGTCTTCGTTCGTCTTCGTCGTCGTCGTCTTCGTCGTCGTCGTCTTCGTCGTCGTCGTCTTCGTCGTCGTCTTCTTCGTCGTCGTCGTCTTCGTCGTCGTCTTCGTCGTCGTCGTCTCCGTCGTCGTCGTCTTCGTCGTCGTCTTCTTCGTCGTCGTCGTCTTCGTCGTCGTCGTCTTCGTCGTCGTCGTCTTCGTCGTCGTCATCTTCGGCGTCGTCGTCTTCGTCGTCATCGTCTTCATCGTCGTCATCTTCGTCGTCGTCGTCTTCGGCGTCGTCGTCTTCGTCGTCTTCGTCTTCGTCGTCGTCGTCTTCGTCGTCGTCGTCTTCGTCGTCGTCGTCTTCGTCGTCGTCGTCTTCGTCGTCGTCGTCTTCGTCGTCGTCTTCGTCGTCGTCATCTTCGTCGTCGTCGTCGTCTTCGTCGTCGTCTTCGTCGTCGTCTTCTTCGTCGTCGTCATCTTCGTCGTCGTCGTCTTCATCGTCGTCTTCTTCGTCGTCGTCGTCTTCGTCGTCGTCTTCTTCGTCGTCGTCGTCTACGTCGTCGTCGTCTTCATCGTCGTCTTCTTCGTCGTCGTCTTCTTCGTCGTCGTCGACTTCGTCGTCGTCTTCTTCGTCGTCATCGTCTTCGTCGTCATCTTCTTCATCGTCGTCTTCTTCGTCGTCGTCGTCTTCGTCGTCGTCGTCTTCATCGTCGTCGTCTTCGTCGTCGTCTTCTTCGTCGTCATCATCTTCGTCGTCGTCGTCTTCGTCGTCGTCGTCTTCTTCGTCATCGTCGTCTATGTCGTCGTCGTCTTCGTCGTCGTCGTCTTCGTCGTCGTCTTCTTCGTCGTCGTCATCTTCGTCGTCGTCGTCTTCGTCGTCGTCTTCTTCGTCGTCGTCGTGTTCGTCGTCGTCGTCTTCGTCGTCGTCGTCTTCGTCGTCGTCTTCTTCGTCGTCGTCGTCTTCTTCGTCGTCGTCGTCTTCGTCGTCGTCGCCTTCGTCGTTGTCTTCTTCGTCGTCGTCGTCTTCGTCGTCGTCTTCGTGGTCGTCGTCTTCGTCGTCGTCGTCTTCGTCGTCGTCGTCTTCGTCGTCGTCTTATTCGTCGTCGTCATCTTCGTCGTCGTCGTCTTCGTCGTCGTCGTCTTCGTCGTCGTCTTCTTCGTCGTCGTGGTCTTCGTCACCGTCGTCTTCGTCGTCTTCGTCGTTGTCTTCGTCTTCGTCGTCGTCTTCGTCGTCGTCGTCTTCGTCGTCGTCTTCTTCGTCGTCGTCGTCTTCGTCGTCGTCTTCTTCATCGTCGTCGTCTTCGTCATCGTCGTCTTCGTTGTCGTCGTCTTCCTCGTCGTCGTCTTCATCGTCGTCTTCTTCGTCGTCGTCGTCTTCGTCGTCGTCGTCTTCATCGTCGTCGTCTTCGTCGTCGTCTTCTTCGTCGTCATCATCTTCGTCGTCGTCGTCTTCGTCGTCGTCGTCTTCTTCGTCATCGTCGTCTATGTCGTCGTCGTCTTCGTCGTCGTCGTCTTCGTCGTCGTCTTCTTCGTCGTCGTCATCTTCGTCGTCGTCGTCTTCGTCGTCGTCTTCTTCGTCGTCGTCGTGTTCGTCGTCGTCGTCTTCGTCGTCGTCGTCTTCGTCGTCGTCTTCTTCGTCGTCGTCGTCTTCTTCGTCGTCGTCGTCTTCGTCGTCGTCGCCTTCGTCGTTGTCTTCTTCGTCGTCGTCGTCTTCGTCGTCGTCTTCGTGGTCGTCGTCTTCGTCGTCGTCGTCTTCGTCGTCGTCGTCTTCGTCGTCGTCTTATTCGTCGTCGTCATCTTCGTCGTCGTCGTCTTCGTCGTCGTCGTCTTCGTCGTCGTCTTCTTCGTCGTCGTGGTCTTCGTCACCGTCGTCTTCGTCGTCTTCGTCGTTGTCTTCGTCTTCGTCGTCGTCTTCGTCGTCGTCGTCTTCGTCGTCGTCTTCTTCGTCGTCGTCGTCTTCGTCGTCGTCTTCTTCATCGTCGTCGTCTTCGTCATCGTCGTCTTCGTTGTCGTCGTCTTCCTCGTCGTCGTCTTCGTCGTCGTCGTCTTCGTCGTCGTCGTCTTCGTCGTCGTCGACTTCGTCGTCGTCGTCTTCGTCGTCGTCGTCTTCGTCGTCGTCGTCTTCGTCGTCGTCTTCTTCGTCGTCGTCTTCTTCGTCGTCGTCGTCTTCATCGTCGTCTTCTTCGTCGTCGTCGACTTCGTCGTCGTCGTCTTCGTCGGCGTCTTCTGCGTCGTCGTCGTCTTCGTCGTCGTCGTCTTCGTCGTCGTCTTCTTCGTCGTCGTCGTCTTCGTCGTCGTTGTCTTCGTCGTCGTCGTCTTCGTCGTCGTCGTCTTCGTCGTCGTCTTCTTCGTCGTCATCGTCGTCTTCGTCGTCGTCGTCTTCGTCGTCTTCGTCCTCGTCTGCTTCGTCGTCGTCGTCTTCGTCGTCGTCGTCTTCGTCGTCGTCGTCTTCTTCGTCGTCGTCGTCTTCGTCGTCGTCGTCTTCATCGTCGTCGTCTTCGTCGTCGTCGTCTTCGTCGTCGTCGTCTTCTTTGTCGTCGTCTTCGTCGTCGTCTTCTTCGTCGTCGTCTTCTTCGTCGTCGTCTTCGTCGTCGTCGTCTTCATCGTCGTCGTCTTCGTCGTCGTCGTCCTCTTCGTCGTCGTCGTCTTCGTCGTCGTCGTCTTCGTCGTCGCCGTCTTCGTCGTCGTCGTCTTCGTCGTCGTCTTCTTCGTCATCGTCTTCTTCATCGTCTTCTTCGTCGTCGTCTTCGTCGTTGTCGTCTTCGTCGTCGTGGTCTTCTTCGTCGTCGTCTTCTTCGTCGTCGTCTTCTTCGTTGTCGTCGTCTTCATCGTCGTCTTCTTCGTCGTCGTCGTCTTCGTCGTCGTCTTCTTCGTCGTCGTCGTCTTCGTCGTCGTCGTCTTCGTCGTCGTCTTCTTCGTCGTCGTCTTCTTCGTCGTCGTCTTCTTCGTCGTCTTCTTCGTCGTCGTCTTCTTCGTCGTCGTCTTCTTCGTCGTCGTCGTCTTCGTCGTCGTCGTCTTCGTCGTCGTCTTCTTCGTCGTCGTCGTCTTCGTTGTCGTCTTCTTCGTCATCGTCTTCTTCATCGTCGTCGTCTTCGTCGTCGTCGTCTTCGTCGTCGTCTTCTTCGTTGTCGTCTTCTTCTTCGTCGTCTTCTTCATCGTCGTCGTCTTCGTCGGCGTCGTCTTCGTCGTCGTCTTCTTCGTCGTCGTCGTCTTCGTCGTCGTCGTCTTCGTCGTCGTCTTCTTCGTCGTCGACGTCTTCGTCGTCGTCGTCTTCGTCGTCGTCTTCTTCGTCATCGTCGTCTTCGTCGTCGTCTTCTTCGTCGTCGTCTTCTTCGTCGTTGTCTTCTTCGTCGTCGTCGTCTTCGTCGTCGTCGTCTTCGTCGTCGCCGTCTTCATCGTCGTCGTCTTCGTCGTCGTCTTCTTCGTCATCGTCTTCTTCATCGTCTTCTTCGTCGTCGTCTTCGTCGTTGTCGTCTTCGTCGTCGTCGTCTTCTTCGTCGTTGTCTTCTTCGTCGTCGTCTTCTTCGTCGTCGTCGTCTGCGTCGTCGTCTTCTTCGTCGTCGTCGTCTTCGTCGTCGTCTTCTTCGTCGTCGTCATCTTCGTCGTCGTCGTCCTCGTCGTCGTCTTCTTCGTCGTCGTCTTCTTCGTCGTCGTCTTCTTCGTCGTCTTCTTCGTCGTCGTCTTCTTCGTCGTCGTCTTCTTCGTCGTCGTCGTCTTCGTCGTCGTCGTCTTCATCGTCGTCTTCTTCGTCGTCGTCGTCTTCGTTGTCGTCTTCTTCGTCGTCGTCTTCTTCATCGTCGTCGTCTTCGTCGTCGTCGTCTTCGTCGTCGTCTTCTTCGTCGTCGTCTTCTTCTTCGTCGTCTTCTTCGTCGTCGTCGTCTTCGTCGGCGTCGTCTTCGTCGTCGTCTTCTTCGTCGTCGTCGTCTTCGTCGTCGTCGTCTTCGTCGTCGTCTTCTTTGTCGTCGACGTCTTCGTCGTCGTCGTGTTCGTCGTCGTCTTCTTCGTCATCGTCGTCTTCGTCGTCGTCTTCTTCGTCGTCGTCGTCTTCGTCGTCGTCTTCTTCGTCGTCGTCGTCTACGTCGTCGTCGTCTTCATCGTCGTCATCTTCGTCGTCGTCTTCTTCGTCGTCGTCGACTTCGTCGTCGTCTTCTTCGTCGTCATCGTCTTCGTCGTCAACTTCTTCATCGTCGTCTTCTTCGTCGTCGTCGTCTTCGTCGTCGTCGTCTTCGTCGTCGTCTTCTTCGTCGTCGTCGTCTTCGTCGTCGTCGTCTTCGTCGTCGTCTTCGTCGTCGTCTTCTTCGTCGTCGTCATCTTCGTCGTCGTCGTCTTCATCGTCGTCTTCTTCGTCGTCGTCGTCTTCGTCGTCGTCTTCTTCGTCGTCGTCGTCTACGTCGTCGTCGTCTTCATCGTCGTCTTCTTCGTCGTCGTCTTCTTCGTCGTCGTCGACTTCGTCGTCGTCTTCTTCGTCGTCATCGTCTTCGTCGTCATCTTCTTCATCGTCGTCTTCTTCGTCGTCGTCGTCTTCGTCGTCGTCGTCTTCATCGTCGTCGTCTTCGTCGTCGTCTTCTTCGTCGTCATCATCTTCGTCGTCGTCGTCTTCGTCGTCGTCGTCTTCTTCGTCATCGTCGTCTATGTCGTCGTCGTCTTCGTCGTCGTCGTCTTCGTCGTCGTCTTCTTCGTCGTCGTCATCTTCGTCGTCGTCGTCTTCGTCGTCGTCTTCTTCGTCGTCGTCGTGTTCGTCGTCGTCGTCTTCGTCGTCGTCGTCTTCGTCGTCGTCTTCTTCGTCGTCGTCGTCTTCTTCGTCGTCGTCGTCTTCGTCGTCGTCGCCTTCGTCGTTGTCTTCTTCGTCGTCGTCGTCTTCGTCGTCGTCTTCGTGGTCGTCGTCTTCGTCGTCGTCGTCTTCGTCGTCGTCGTCTTCGTCGTCGTCTTATTCGTCGTCGTCATCTTCGTCGTCGTCGTCTTCGTCGTCGTCGTCTTCGTCGTCGTCTTCTTCGTCGTCGTGGTCTTCGTCACCGTCGTCTTCGTCGTCTTCGTCGTTGTCTTCGTCTTCGTCGTCGTCTTCGTCGTCGTCGTCTTCGTCGTCGTCTTCTTCGTCGTCGTCGTCTTCGTCGTCGTCTTCTTCATCGTCGTCGTCTTCGTCATCGTCGTCTTCGTTGTCGTCGTCTTCCTCGTCGTCGTCTTCATCGTCGTCTTCTTCGTCGTCGTCGTCTTCGTCGTCGTCGTCTTCATCGTCGTCGTCTTCGTCGTCGTCTTCTTCGTCGTCATCATCTTCGTCGTCGTCGTCTTCGTCGTCGTCGTCTTCTTCGTCATCGTCGTCTATGTCGTCGTCGTCTTCGTCGTCGTCGTCTTCGTCGTCGTCTTCTTCGTCGTCGTCATCTTCGTCGTCGTCGTCTTCGTCGTCGTCTTCTTCGTCGTCGTCGTGTTCGTCGTCGTCGTCTTCGTCGTCGTCGTCTTCGTCGTCGTCTTCTTCGTCGTCGTCGTCTTCTTCGTCGTCGTCGTCTTCGTCGTCGTCGCCTTCGTCGTTGTCTTCTTCGTCGTCGTCGTCTTCGTCGTCGTCTTCGTGGTCGTCGTCTTCGTCGTCGTCGTCTTCGTCGTCGTCGTCTTCGTCGTCGTCTTATTCGTCGTCGTCATCTTCGTCGTCGTCGTCTTCGTCGTCGTCGTCTTCGTCGTCGTCTTCTTCGTCGTCGTGGTCTTCGTCACCGTCGTCTTCGTCGTCTTCGTCGTTGTCTTCGTCTTCGTCGTCGTCTTCGTCGTCGTCGTCTTCGTCGTCGTCTTCTTCGTCGTCGTCGTCTTCGTCGTCGTCTTCTTCATCGTCGTCGTCTTCGTCATCGTCGTCTTCGTTGTCGTCGTCTTCCTCGTCGTCGTCTTCGTCGTCGTCGTCTTCGTCGTCGTCGTCTTCGTCGTCGTCGACTTCGTCGTCGTCGTCTTCGTCGTCGTCGTCTTCGTCGTCGTCGTCTTCGTCGTCGTCTTCTTCGTCGTCGTCTTCTTCGTCGTCGTCGTCTTCGTCGTCGTCTTCTTCGTCGTCGTCGACTTCGTCGTCGTCGTCTTCGTCGGCGTCTTCTGCGTCGTCGTCGTCTTCGTCGTCGTCGTCTTCGTCGTCGTCTTCTTCGTCGTCGTCGTCTTCGTCGTCGTTGTCTTCGTCGTCGTCGTCTTCGTCTTCGTCGTCTTCGTCGTCGTCTTCTTCGTCGTCATCGTCGTCTTCGTCGTCGTCGTCTTCGTCGTCTTCGTCCTCGTCTGCTTCGTCGTCGTCGTCTTCGTCGTCGTCGTCTTCGTCGTCGTCGTCTTCTTCGTCGTCGTCGTCTTCGTCGTCGTCGTCTTCATCGTCGTCGTCTTCGTCGTCGTCGTCTTCGTCGTCGTCGTCTTCTTTGTCGTCGTCTTCGTCGTCGTCTTCTTCGTCGTCGTCTTCTTCGTCGTCGTCTTCGTCGTCGTCGTCTTCATCGTCGTCGTCTTCGTCGTCGTCGTCCTCTTCGTCGTCGTCGTCTTCGTCGTCGTCGTCTTCGTCGTCGCCGTCTTCGTCGTCGTCGTCTTCGTCGTCGTCTTCTTCGTCATCGTCTTCTTCATCGTCTTCTTCGTCGTCGTCTTCGTCGTTGTCGTCTTCGTCGTCGTGGTCTTCTTCGTCGTCGTCTTCTTCGTCGTCGTCTTCTTCGTTGTCGTCGTCTTCATCGTCGTCTTCTTCGTCGTCGTCGTCTTCGTCGTCGTCTTCTTCATCGTCGTCGTCTTCGTCGTCGTCGTCTTCGTCGTCGTCTTCTTCGTCGTCGTCTTCTTCGTCGTCGTCTTCTTCGTCGTCTTCTTCGTCGTCGTCTTCTTCGTCGTCGTCTTCTTCGTCGTCGTCGTCTTCGTCGTCGTCGTCTTCGTCGTCGTCTTCTTCGTCGTCGTCGTCTTCGTTGTCGTCTTCTTCGTCATCGTCTTCTTCATCGTCGTCGTCTTCGTCGTCGTCGTCTTCGTCGTCGTCTTCTTCGTTGTCGTCTTCTTCTTCGTCGTCTTCTTCGTCGTCGTCGTCTTCGTCGGCGTCGTCTTCGTCGTCGTCTTCTTCGTCGTCGTCGTCTTCGTCGTCGTCGTCTTCGTCGTCGTCTTCTTCGTCGTCGACGTCTTCGTCGTCGTCGTCTTCGTCGTCGTCTTCTTCGTCATCGTCGTCTTCGTCGTCGTCTTCTTCGTCGTCGTCTTCTTCGTCGTTGTCTTCTTCGTCGTCGTCGTCTTCGTCGTCGTCGTCTTCGTCGTCGCCGTCTTCATCGTCGTCGTCTTCGTCGTCGTCTTCTTCGTCATCGTCTTCTTCATCGTCTTCTTCGTCGTCGTCTTCGTCGTTGTCGTCTTCGTCGTCGTCGTCTTCTTCGTCGTTGTCTTCTTCGTCGTCGTCTTCTTCGTCGTCGTCGTCTGCGTCGTCGTCTTCTTCGTCGTCGTCGTCTTCGTCGTCGTCTTCTTCGTCGTCGTCATCTTCGTCGTCGTCGTCTTCGTCGTCGTCTTCTTCGTCGTCGTCTTCTTCGTCGTCGTCTTCTTCGTCGTCTTCTTCGTCGTCGTCTTCTTCGTCGTCGTCTTCTTCGTCGTCGTCGTCTTCGTCGTCGTCGTCTTCATCGTCGTCTTCTTCGTCGTCGTCGTCTTCGTCGTCGTCTTCTTCGTCGTCGTCTTCTTCGTCGTCGTCGTCTTCGTGTCGTCTTCTTCGTCGTCGTCTTCTTCTTCGTCGTCTTCTTCGTCGTCGTCGTCTTCGTCGGCGTCGTCTTCGTCGTCGTCTTCTTCGTCGTCGTCGTCTTCGTCGTCGTCTTCGTCGTCGTCTTCTTTGTCGTCGACGTCTTCGTCGTCGTCGTGTTCGTCGTCGTCTTCTTCGTCATCGTCGTCTTCGTCGTCGTCTTCTTCGTCGTCGTCGTCTTCGTCGTCGTCTTCTTCGTCGTCGTCGTCTACGTCGTCGTCGTCTTCATCGTCGTCTTCTTCGTCGTCGTCTTCTTCGTCGTCGTCGACTTCGTCGTCGTCTTCTTCGTCGTCATCGTCTTCGTCGTCAACTTCTTCATCGTCGTCTTCTTCGTCGTCGTCGTCTTCGTCGTCGTCGTCTTCGTCGTCGTCTTCTTCGTCGTCGTCGTCTTCGTCGTCGTTGTCTTCGTCGTCGTCGTCTTCGTCGTCGTCGTCTTCATCGTCGTCTTCTTCGTCGTCATCGTCATCTTCGTCGTCGTCGTCTTCGTCGTCGTCGTCTTCGTCGTCGTCGTCTTCGTCCTCGTCTGCTTCGTCGTCGTCGTCTTCGTCGTCGTCGTCTTCGTCGTCGTCGTCTTCTTCGTCGTCGTCGTCTTCGTCGTCGTCGTCTTCATCGTCGTCGTCTTCGTCGTCGTCGTCTTCGTCGTCGTCGTCTTCTTTGTCGTCGTCTTCTTCGTCGTCGTCTTCTTCGTCGTCGTCTTCTTCGTCGTCGTCTTCGTCGTCGTCGTCTTCATCGTCGTCGTCTTCGTCGTCGTCGTCTTCTTCGTCGTCGTCGTCTTCGTCATCGTCGTCTTCGTCGTCGCCGTCTTCGTCGTCGTCGTCTTCGTCGTTGTCTTCTTCGTCATCGTCTTCTTCATCGTCTTCTTCGTCGTCGTCTTCATCGTTGTCGTCTTCGTCGTCGTCGTCTTCTTCGTCGTCGTCTTCTTCGTCGTCGTCTTCTTCGTCGTCGTCGTCTTCATCGTCGTCTTCTTCGTCGTCGTCGTCTTCGTCGTCGTCTTCTTCGTCGTCGTCGTCTTCGTCGTCGTCGTCTTCGTCATCGTCTTCTTCGTCGTCGTCTTCTTCGTCGTCGTCTTCTTTGTCGTCTTCTTCGTCGTCGTCTTCTTCGTCGTCGTCTTCTTCGTCGTCGTCGTCTTCGTCGTCGTCGTCTTCGTCGTCGTCTTCTTCGTCGTCGTCGTCTTCGTTGTCGTCTTCTTCGTCGTCGTCTTCTTCATCGTCGTCGTCTTCGTCGTCGTCGTCTTCGTCGTCGTCTTCTTCGTCGTCGTCTTCTTCTTCTTCGTCGTCTTCTTCGTCGTCGTCGTCTTCGTCGGCGTCGTCTTCGTTGTCGTCTTCTTCGTCGTCGTCGTCTTCGTCCTCGTCGTCTTCGTCGTCGTCGTCTTCGTCGTCGACGTCTTCGTCGTCGTCGTCTTCGTCGTCGTCTTCTTCGTCATCGTCGTCTTCGTCGTCGTCTTCTTCGTCGTCGTCTTCTTCGTCGTCGTCTTCTTCGTCGTCGTCGTCTTCGTCGTCGTCGTCTTCGTCGTCGCCGTCTTCATCGTCGTCGTCTTCGTCGTCGTCTTCTTCGTCATCGTCTTTTTCATCGTCTTCTTCGTCGTCGTCTTCGTCGTTGTCGTCTTCGTCGTCGTCGTCTTCTTCGTCGTCGTCTTCTTCGTCGTCGTCTTCTTCGTCGTCGTCGTCTTCGTCATCGTCTTCTTCGTCGTCGTCGTCTTCGTCGTCGTCTTCTTCGTCGTCGTCGTCTTCGTCGTCGTCGTCTTCGTCGTCGTCTTCTTCGTCGTCGTCTTCTTCGTCGTCGTCTTCTTCGTCGTCTTCTTCGTCGTCGTCTTCTTCGTCGTTGTCTTCTTCGTCGTCGTCGTCTTCGTCGTCGTCGTCTTCGTCGTCGTCTTCTTCGTCGTCATCGTCTTCGTTGTCGTCTTCTTCGTCGTCGTCTTCTTCATCGTCGTCGTCTTCGTCGTCGTCGTCTTCGTCGTCGTCTTCTTCGTCGTCGTCTTCTTCTTCGTCGTCTTCTTCGTCGTCGTCGTCTTCGTCGGCGTCGTCTTCATCGTCGTCTTCTTCGTCGTCGTCGTCTTCGTCGTCGTCGTCTTCGTCGTCGTCTTCTTCGTCGTCGACGTCTTCGTCGTCGTCGTCTTCATCGTCGTCTTCTTCGTCATCGTCGTCTTCGTCGTCGTCTTCTTCGTCGTCGTCGTCTTCGTCGTCGTCTTCTTCGTCGTCGTCGTCTACGTCGTCGTCGTCTTCATCGTCGTCTTCTTCGTCGTCGTCTTCTTCGTCGTCGTCGACTTCGTCGTCGTCTTCTTCGTCGTCATCGTCTTCGTCGTCATCTTCTTCATCGTCGTCTTCTTCGTCGTCGTCGTCTTCGTCGTCGTCGTCTTCGTCGTCGTCGTCTTCGTCGTCGTCTTCTTCGTCGTCGTCATCTTCGTCGTCGTCGTCTTCGTCGTCGTCGTCTTCTTCGTCATCGTCGTCTTTGTCGTCGTCGTCTTCGTCGTCGTCGTCTTCGTCGTCGTCTTCTTCTCGGCGTCGTCGTCTTTGTCGTCGTCGTCTTCGTCGTCGTCTTCTTCGTCGTCGTCGTGTTCGTCATCGTCGTCTTCATCGTCGTCGTCTTCGTCGTCGTCTTCTTCGTCGTCGTCGTCTTCTTCGTCGTCGTCGTCTTCGTCGTCGTCGCCTTCGTCGTTGTCTTCTTCGTCGTCGTCGTCTTCGTCGTCGTCGCCTTCGTCGTTGTCTTCTTCGTCGTCGTCGTCTTCGTCGTCGTCTTCGTGGTCGTCGTCTTCGTCGTCGTCGTCTTCGTCGTCGTCGTCTTCGTCGTCGTCTTATTCGTCGTCGTCATCTTCGTCGTCGTCGTCTTCGTCGTCGTCGTCTTTGTCGTCGTCTTCTTCATCGTCGTGGTCTTCGTCATCGTCGTCTTCGTCATCTTCGTCGTTGTCTTCGTCTTCGTCGTCGTCTTCGTCGTCGTCGTCTTCGTCGTCGTCTTCTTCGTCGTCGTCGTCTTCGTCGTCGTCTTCTTCATCGTCGTCATCTTCGTCATCGTCGTCTTCGTCGTCGTCGTCTTCATCGTCGTCGTCTTCGTCGTCGTCGTCTTCGTCGTCGTCGTCTTCGTCGTCGTCGACTTCGTCGTCGTCGTCTTCGTCGTCGTCGTCTTCGTCGTCGTCGTCTTCGTCGTCGTCTTCTTCGTCGTCGTCTTCTTCGTCGTCGTCGTCTTCGTCGTCGTCTTCTTCGTCGTCGTCGACTTCGTCGTCGTCGTCTTCGTCGGCGTCTTCTGCGTCGTCGTCGTCTTCGTCGTCGTCGTCTTCGTCGTCGTCTTCTTCGTCGTCGTCGTCTTCGTCGTTGTAGTCTTCGTCGTCGTCGTCTTCGTCGTCGTCGTCTTCGTCGTCGTCTTCTTCGTCATCATCGTCGTCTTCGTCGTCGTCGTCGTCGTCTTCGTCGTCGTCGTCTTCGTCGTCGTCGTCTTCGTCCTCGTCTGCTTCGTCGTCGTCGTCTTCGTCGTCGTCGTCTTCGTCGTCGTCGTCTTCTTCGTCGTCGTCGTCTTCGTCGTCGTCGTCTTCATCGTCGTCGTCTTCGTCGTCGTCGTCTTCGTCATCGTCGTCTTCTTTGTCGTTGTCTTCTTCGTCGTCGTCTTCTTCGTCGTCGTCTTCTTCGTCGTCGTCTTCGTCGTCGTCGTCTTCATCGTCGTCGTCTTCATCGTCGTCGTCTTCTTCTTCGTCGTCGTCTTCTTCGTCGTCATCGTCGTCTTCGTCGTCGTCGTCTTCGTCGTCTTCGTCCTCGTCTGCTTCGTCGTCGTCGTCTTCGTCGTCGTCGTCTTCGTCGTCGTCGTCTTCTTCGTCGTCGTCGTCTTCGTCGTCGTCGTCTTCATCGTCGTCGTCTTCGTCGTCGTCATCTTCGTCGTCGTCGTCTTCTTTGTCGTCGTCTTCTTCGTCGTCGTCTTCTTCATCGTCGTCTTCTTCGTCGTCGTCTTCGTTGTCGTCGTCTTCATCGTCGTCGTCTTCGTCGTCGTCGTCTTCTTCGTCGTCGTCGTCTTCGTCGTCGTCGTCTTCGTCGTCGCCGTCTTCGTCGTCGTCGTCTTCGTCGTCGTCTTCTTCGTCATCGTCTTCTTCATCGTCTTCTTCGTTGTCGTCTTCGTCGTTGTCGTCTTCGTCGTCGTCGTCTTCTTCGTCGTCGTCTTCTTCGTCGTCGTCTTCTTCGTTGTCGTCGTCTTCATCGTCGTCTTCTTCGTCGTCGTCGTCTTCGTCGTCGTCTTCTTCGTCGTCGTCTTCGTCGTCGTCGTCTTCGTCGTCGTCATCTTCGTCGTCGTCTTCTTCGTCGTCGTCTTCTTCGTCGTCGTCGTCTTCGTCGTCGTCTTCTTCGTCGTCGTCGTCTTCGTTGTCGTCTTCTTCGTCGTCGTCTTCTTCATCGTCGTCGTCTTCGTCGTCGTCGTCTTCGTCGTCGTCTTCTTCGTCGTCGTCTTCTTCTTCGTCGTCTTCTTCGTCGTCGTCGTCTTCGTCGGCGTCGTCTTCGTCGTCGTCTTCTTCGTCGTCGTCGTCTTCGTCGTCGTCGTCTTCGTCGTCGTCTTCTTCGTCGTCGACGTCTTCGTCGTCGTCGTCTTCGTCGTCGTCTTCTTCGTCATCGTCGTCTTCGTCGTCGTCTTCTTCGTCGTCGTCTTCTTCGTCGTCGTCTTCTTCGTCGTCGTCGTCTTCGTCGTCGTCGTCTTCGTCGTCGCCGTCTTCATCGTCGTCGTCTTCGTCGTCGTCTTCGTCATCGTCTTCTTCATCGTCTTCTTCGTCGTCGTCTTCGTCGTTGTCGTCTTCGTCGTCGTCGTCTTCTTCGTCGTCGTCTTCTTCGTCGTCGTCTTCTTCGTCGTCGTCGTCTTCGTCGTCGTCTTCTTCGTCGTCGTCGTCTTCGTCGTCGTCTTCTTCGTCGTCGTCGTCGTCGTCGTCTTCGTCGTCGTCTTCTTCGTCGTCGTCTTCTTCGTCGTCGTCTTCTTCGTCGTCGTCTTCTTCGTCGTCTTCCTTCGTCATCGTCTTCTTCGTCGTTGTCTTCTTCGTCGTCGTCGTCTTCGTCGTCGTCGTCTTCGTCGTCTTCTTCGTCGTCGTCGTCTTCGTTGTTGTCTTCTTCGTCGTCGTCTTCTTCATCGTCGTCGTCTTCGTCGTCGTCGTCTTCGTCGTCGTCTTCTTCGTCGTCGTCTTCTTCTTCGTCGTCTTCTTCGTCGTCGTCGTCTTCGTCGGCGTCGTCTTCGTCGTCGTCTTCTTCGTCGTCGTCGTCTTCGTCGTCGTCGTCTTCGTCGTCGTCTTCTTCGTCGTCTTCTTCGTCGTCGTCGTCTTCGTCGGCGTCGTCTTCGTCGTCGTCTTCTTCGTCGTCGTCGTCTTCGTCGTGGTCGTCTTCGTCGTCGTCTTCTTCGTCGTCGACGTCTTCGTCGTCGTCGTCTTCGTCGTCGTCTTCTTCGTCGTCGTCGTCTTCGTCGTCGTCTTCTTCGTCGTCGTCGTCTTCGTCGTCGTCTTCTTCATCGTCGTCGTCTACGTCGTCGTCGTCTTCATCGTCGTCTTCTTCGTCGTCGTCTTCTTCGTCGTCGTCGACTTCGTCGTCGTCTTCTTCGTCGTCATCGTCTTCGTCGTCATCTTCTTCCTCGTCGTCTTCTTCGTCGTCGTCGTCTTCGTCGTCGTCGTCTTCGTCGTCGTCTTCTTCGTCGTCGTCTTCTTCGTCGTCATCGTCGTCTTCGTCGTCGTCGTCTTCGTCGTCGTCGTCTTCGTCGTCGTCGTCTTCGTCCTCGTCTGCTTCGTCGTTGTCGTCTTCGTCGTCGTCGTCTTCGTCGTCGTCGTCTTCTTCGTCGTCGTCGTCTTCGTCGTCGTCGTCTTCTTCGTCGTCGTCTTCGTCGTCGTCGTCTTCGTCGTCGTCTTCTTCGTCGTCGTCGTCTTCTTCGTCGTCGTCTTCGTCGTCGTCGTCTTCATCGTCGTCGTCTTCGTCGTCGTCGTCTTCTTCTTCGTCGTCGTCTTCTTCGTCGTCATCGTCGTCTTCGTCGTCGTCGTCTTCGTCGTCTTCGTCCTCGTCTGCTTCGTCGTCGTCGTCTTCGTCGTCGTCGTCTTCGTCGTCGTCGTCTTCTTCGTCGTCGTCGTCTTCGTCGTCGTCGTCTTCATCGTCGTCGTCTTCGTCGTCGTCGTCTTCGTCGTCGTCGTCTTCTTTGTCATCGTCTTCTTCGTCGTCGTCTTCTTCGTCGTCGTCTTCTTCGTCGTCGTCTTCGTTGTCGTCGTCTTCATCGTCGTCGTCTTCGTCGTCGTCGTCTTCTTCGTCGTCGTCGTCTTCGTCGTCGTCGTCTTCGTCGTCGCCGTCTTCGTCGTCGTCGTCTTCGTCGTCGTCTTCTTCGTCATCGTCTTCTTCATCGTCTTCTTCGTCGTCGTCTTCGTCGTTGTCGTCTTCGTCGTCGTCGTCTTCTTCGTCGTCGTCTTCTTCGTCGTCGTCTTCTTCGTTGTCGTCGTCTTCATCGTCGTCTTCTTCGTCGTCGTCGTCTTCGTCGTCGTCTTCTTCGTCGTCGTCTTCGTCGTCGTCGTCTTCGTCGTCGTCTTCTTCGTCGTCGTCTTCTTCGTCGTCGTCTTCTTCGTCGTCTTCTTCGTCGTCGTCTTCTTCGTCGTCGTCTTCTTCGTCGTCGTCGTCTTCGTCGTCGTCGTCTTCGTCGTCGTCTTCTTCGTCGTCGTCGTCTTCGTTGTCGTCTTCTTCGTCGTCGTCTTCTTCATCGTCGTCGTCTTCGTCGTCGTCATCTTCGTCGTCGTCTTCTTCGTCGTCGTCTTCTTCTTCGTCGTCTTCTTCGTCGTCGTCGTCTTCGTCGGCGTCGTCTTCGTCGTCGTCTTCTTCGTCGTCGTCGTCTTCGTCGTCGTCGTCTTCGTCGTCGTCGTCTTCTTTGTCATCGTCTTCTTCGTCGTCGTCTTCTTCGTCGTCGTCTTCTTCGTCGTCGTCTTCGTTGTCGTCGTCTTCATCGTCGTCGTCTTCGTCGTCGTCGTCTTCTTCGTCGTCGTCGTCTTCGTCGTCGTCGTCTTCGTCGTCGCCGTCTTCGTCGTCGTCGTCTTCGTCGTCGTCTTCTTCGTCATCGTCTTCTTCATCGTCTTCTTCGTCGTCGTCTTCGTCGTTGTCGTCTTCGTCGTCGTCGTCTTCTTCGTCGTCGTCTTCTTCGTCGTCGTCTTCTTCGTTGTCGTCGTCTTCATCGTCGTCTTCTTCGTCGTCGTCGTCTTCGTCGTCGTCTTCTTCGTCGTCGTCTTCGTCGTCGTCGTCTTCGTCGTCGTCTTCTTCGTCGTCGTCTTCTTCGTCGTCGTCTTCTTCGTCGTCTTCTTCGTCGTCGTCTTCTTCGTCGTCGTCTTCTTCGTCGTCGTCGTCTTCGTCGTCGTCGTCTTCGTCGTCGTCTTCTTCGTCGTCGTCGTCTTCGTTGTCGTCTTCTTCGTCGTCGTCTTCTTCATCGTCGTCGTCTTCGTCGTCGTCATCTTCGTCGTCGTCTTCTTCGTCGTCGTCTTCTTCTTCGTCGTCTTCTTCGTCGTCGTCGTCTTCGTCGGCGTCGTCTTCGTCGTCGTCTTCTTCGTCGTCGTCGTCTTCGTCGTCGTCGTCTTCGTCGTCGTCTTCTTCGTCGTTGACGTCTTCGTCGTCGTCGTCTTCGTCGTCGTCGTCTTCGTCGTCGTCGTCTTCGTCGTCGTCTTCTTCGTCATCGTCGTCTTCGTCGTCGTCTTCTTCGTCGTCGTCTTCTTCGTCGTCGTCTTCTTCGTCGTCGTCGTCTTCGTCGTCGTCGTCTTCGTCGTCGCCGTCTTCATCGTCGTCGTCTTCGTCGTCGTCTTCGTCATCGTCTTCTTCATCGTCTTCTTCGTCATCGTCTTCGTCGTTGTCGTCTTCGTCGTCGTCGTCTTCTTCGTCGTCGTCTTCTTCGTCGTCGTCTTCTTCGTCGTCGTCGTCTTCGTCGTCGTCTTCTTCGTCGTCGTCGTCTTCGTCGTCGTCTTTTTCGTCGTCGTCGTCTTCGTCGTCGTCGTCTTCGTCGTCGTCTTCTTCGTCGTCGTCTTCTTCGTCGTCGTCTTCTTCGTCGTCTTCTTCGTCATCGTCTTCTTCGTCGTTGTCTTCTTCGTCGTCGTCGTCTTCGTCGTCGTCGTCTTCGTCGTCTTCTTCGTCGTCGTCGTCTTCGTTGTCGTCTTCTTCGTCGTCGTCTTCTTCATCGTCGTCGTCTTCGTCGTCGTCGTCTTCGTCGTCGTCTTCTTCGTCGTCGTCTTCTTCTTCGTCGTCTTCTTCGTCGTCGTCGTCTTCGTCGGCGTCGTCTTCGTCGTCGTCTTCTTCGTCGTCGTCGTCTTCGTCGTCGTCGTCTTCGTCGTCGTCTTCTTCGTCGTCTTCTTCGTCGTCGTCGTCTTCGTCGGCGTCGTCTTCGTCGTCGTCTTCTTCGTCGTCGTCGTCTTCGTCGTGGTCGTCTTCGTCGTGGTCGTCTTCGTCGTCGTCTTCTTCGTCGTCGACGTCTTCGTCGTCGTCGTCTTCGTCGTCGTCTTCTTCGACATCGTCGTCTTCGTCGTCGTCTTCTTCGTCGTCGTCGTCTTCGTCGTCGTCTTCTTCATCGTCGTCGTCTACGTCGTCGTCGTCTTCATCGTCGTCTTCTTCGTCGTCGTCTTCTTCATCGTCGTCGACTTCGTCGTCGTCTTCTTCGTCGTCATCGTCTTCGTCGTCATCTTCTTCCTCGTCGTCTTCTTCGTCGTCGTCGTCTTCGTCGTCGTCGTCTTCGTCGTCGTCTTCTTCGTCGTCGTCGTCTTCGTCGTCGTTGTCTTCGTCGTCGTCGTCTTCGTCGTCGTCGTCTTCGTCGTCGTCTTCTTCGTCGTCATCGTCGTCTTCGTCGTCGTCGTCTTCGTCGTCGTCGTCTTCGTCGTCGTCGTCGTCTTCGTCCTCGTCTGCTTCGTCGTCGTCGTCTTCGTCGTCGTCGTCTTCGTCGTCGTCGTCTTCTTCGTCGTCGTCGTCTTCGTCGTCGTCGTCTTCTTCGTCGTCGTCTTCGTCGTCGTCGTCTTCGTCGTCGTCGTCTTCTTCGTCGTCGTCTTCTTCGTCGTCGTCTTCTTCGTCGTCGTCTTCTTCGTCGTCGTCTTCGTCGTCGTCGTCTTCATCGTCGTCGTCTTCGTCGTCGTCGTCTTCTTCGTCGTCGTCGTCTTCGTCGTCGTCGTCTTCGTCGTCGCCGTCTTCGTCGTCGTCGTCTTCGTCGTCGTCTTCTTCGTCATCGTCTTCTTCATCGTCTTCTTCGTCGTCGTCTTCGTCGTTGTCGTCTTCGTCGTCGTCGTCTTCGTCGTCGTCTTCTTCGTCGTCGTCTTCTTCGTCGTCGTCGTCTTCATCGTCGTCTTCTTCGTCGTCGTCGTCTTCGTCGTCGTCTTCTTCGTCGTCGTCGTCTTCGTTGTCGTCTTCTTCGTCGTCGTCTTCTTCATCGTCGTCGTCTTCGTCGTCGTCGTCTTCGTCGTCGTCTTCTTCGTCGTCGTCTTCTTCTTCTTCGTCGTCTTCTTCGTCGTCGTCGTCTTCGTCGGCGTCGTCTTCGTTGTCGTCTTCTTCGTCGTCGTCGTCTTCGTCGTCGTCGTCTTCGTCGTCGTCTTCTTCGTCGTCGACGTCTTCGTCGTCGTCGTCTTCGTCGTCGTCTTCTTCGTCATCGTCGTCTTCGTCGTCGTCTTCTTCGTCGTCGTCTTCTTCGTCGTCGTCTTCTTCGTCGTCGTCGTCTTCATCGTCGTCGTCTTCGTCGTCGCCGTCTTCATCATCGTCGTCTTCGTCGTCGTCTTCTTCGTCATCGTCTTCTTCATCGTCTTCTTCGTCGTCGTCTTCGTCGTTGTCGTCTTCGTCGTCGTCGTCTTCTTCGTCGTCGTCTTCTTCGTCGTCGTCTTCTTCGTCGTCGTCGTCTTCGTCGTCGTCTTCTTCGTCGTCGTCGTCTTCGTCGTCGTCTTCTTCGTCGTCGTCGTCTTCGTCGTCGTCGTCTTCGTCGTCGTCTTCTTCGTCGTCGTCTTCTTCGTCGTCGTCTTCTTCGTCGTCTTCTTCGTCGTCGTCTTCTTCGTCGTTGTCTTCTTCGTCGTCGTCGTCTTCATCGTCGTCGTCTTTGTCGTCGTCTTCTTCGTCGTCGTCGCCTTCGTTGTCGTCTTCTTCGTCGTCGTCTTCTTCATCGTCGTCGTCTTCGTCGTCGTCGTCTTCGTCGTCTTCTTCTTCGTCGTCGTCTTCTTCTTCGTCGTCTTCTTCGTCGTCCTTCTTCGTCGTCGTCGTCTTCGTCGGCGTCGTCTTCGTCGTCGTCTTCTTCGTCGTCGTCGTCTTCGTCGTCGTCGTCTTCGTCGTCGTCTTCTTCGTCGTCGACGTCTTCGTCGTCGTCGTCTTCGTCGTCGTCTTCTTCGTCATCGTCGTCTTCGTCGTCGTCTTCTTCGTCGTCGTCGTCTTCGTCGTCGTCTTCTTCGTCGTCGTCGTCTACGTCGTCGTCGTCTTCATCGTCGTCTTCTTCGTCGTCATCTTCTTCGTCGTCGTCGACTTCGTCGTCGTCTTCTTCGTCGTCATCGTCTTCGTCGTCATCTTCTTCATCGTCGTCTTCTTCGTCGTCGTCGTCTTCGTCGTCGTCGTCTTCGTCGTCGTCGTCTTCGTCGTTGTCTTCTTCGTCGTCGTCATCTTCGTCGTCGTCGTCTTCGTCGTCGTCGTCTTCTTCGTCATCGTCGTCTTTGTCGTCGTCGTCTTCGTCGTCGTCGTCTTCGTCGTCGTCTTCTTCGTCGTCGTCGTCTTTGTCGTCGTCGTCTTCGTCGTCGTCTTCTTCGTCGTCGTCGTGTTCGTCGTCGTCGTCTTCGTCATCGTCGTCTTCGTCGTCGTCTTCTTCGTCGTCGTCGTCTTCTTCGTCGTCGTCGTCTTCGTCGTCGTCGCCTTCGTCGTTGTCTTCTTCGTCGTCGTCGTCTTCGTCGTCGTCTTCGTGGTCGTCGTCTTCGTCGTCGTCGTCTTCGTCGTCGTCGTCTTCGTCGTCGTCTTATTCGTCGTCGTCATCTTCGTCGTCGTCGTCTTCGTCGTCGTCGTCTTCGTCGTCGTCTTCTTCGTCGTCGTGGTCTTCGTCATCGTCGTCTTCATCGTCTTCGTCGTTGTCTTCGTCTTCGTCGTCGTCTTCGTCGTCGTCGTCTTCGTCGTCGTCTTCTTCGTCGTCGTCGTCTTCGTCGTTGTCTTCTTCATCGTCGTCGTCTTCGTCGTCGTCGTCTTCGTCGTCGTCGTCTTCATCGTCGTCGTCTTCGTCGTCGTCGTCTTCGTCGTCGTCGTCTTCGTCGTCGTCGACTTCGTCGTCGTCGTCTTCGTCGTCGTCGTCTTCGTCGTCGTCGTCTTCGTCGTCGTCTTCTTCGTCGTCGTCTTCTTCGTCGTCTTCGTCGTCGTCTTCTTCGTCGTCGTCGACTTCGTCGTCGTCGTCTTCGTCGGCGTCTTCTGCGTCGTCGTCGTCTTCGTCGTCGTCGTCTTCGTCGTCGTCTTCTTCGTCGTCGTCGTCTTCGTCGTTGTTGTCTTCGTCGTCGTCGTCTTCGTCGTCATCGTCTTCGTCGTCGTCTTCTTCGTCATCATCGTCGTCTTCGTCGTCGTCGTCGTCGTCTTCGTCGTCGTCGTCTTCGGCGTCGTCGTCTTCATCCTCGTCTGCTTCGTCGTCGTCCTCTTCGTCGTCGTCATCTTCGTCGTCGTCGTCTTCTTCGTCGTCGTCGTCTTTGTCGTCGTCGTCTTCATCGTCGTCGTCTTCGTCGTCGTCGTCTTCGTCGTCGTCGTCTTCTTCGTCGTCGTCTTCTTCGTCGTCGTCTTCTTCGTCGTCGTCTTCTTCGTCGTCGTCGTCTTCGTCGTCGTCGTCTTCGTCGTCGTCTTCTTCGTCGTCGTCGTCTACGTCGTCGTCGTCTTCATCGTCGTCTTCTTCGTCGTCATCTTCTTCGTCGTCGTCGACTTCGTCGTCGTCTTCTTCGTCGTCATCGTCTTCGTCGTCATCTTCTTCATCGTCGTCTTCTTCGTCGTCGTCGTCTTCGTCGTCGTCGTCTTCGTCGTCGTCGTCTTCGTCGTCGTCTTCTTCGTCGTCGTCATCTTCGTCGTCGTCGTCTTCGTCGTCGTCGTCTTCTTCGTCATCGTCGTCTTTGTCGTCGTCGTCTTCGTCGTCGTCGTCTTCGTCGTCGTCTTCTTCGTCGTCGTCGTCTTTGTCGTCGTCGTCTTCGTCGTCGTCTTCTTCGTCGTCGTCGTGTTCGTCGTCGTCGTCTTCGTCGTCTTCGTCGTCGTCTTCTTCGTCGTCGTCGTCTTCTTCGTCGTCGTCGTCTTCGTCGTCGTCGCCTTCGTCGTTGTCTTCTTCGTCGTCGTCGTCTTCGTCGTCGTCTTCGTGGTCGTCGTCTTCGTCGTCGTCGTCTTCGTCGTCGTCGTCTTCGTCGTCGTCTTATTCGTCGTCGTCATCTTCGTCGTCGTCGTCTTCGTCGTCGTCGTCTTCGTCGTCGTCTTCTTCGTCGTCGTGGTCTTCGTCATCGTCGTCTTCATCGTCTTCGTCGTTGTCTTCGTCTTCGTCGTCGTCTTCGTCGTCGTCGTCTTCGTCGTCGTCTTCTTCGTCGTCGTCGTCTTCGTCGTCGTCTTCTTCATCGTCGTCGTCTTCGTCGTCGTCGTCTTCGTCGTCGTCGTCTTCATCGTCGTCGTCTTCGTCGTCGTCGTCTTCGTCGTCGTCGTCTTCGTCGTCGTCGACTTCGTCGTCGTCGTCTTCGTCGTCGTCGTCTTCGTCGTCGTCGTCTTCGTCGTCGTCTTCTTCGTCGTCGTCTTCTTCGTCGTCTTCGTCGTCGTCTTCTTCGTCGTCGTCGACTTCGTCGTCGTCGTCTTCGTCGGCGTCTTCTGCGTCGTCGTCGTCTTCGTCGTCGTCGTCTTCGTCGTCGTCGTCTTCGTCGTCGTCTTCTTCGTCGTCGTCGTCTTCGTCGTTGTTGTCTTCGTCGTCGTCGTCTTCGTCGTCGTCGTCTTTGTCGTCGTCTTCTTCGTCATCATCGTCGTCTTCGTCGTCGTCGTCGTCGTCTTCGTCGTCGTCGTCTTCGTCGTCGTCGTCTTCGTCCTCGTCTGCTTCGTCGTCGTCGTCTTCGTCGTCGTCATCTTCGTCGTCGTCGTCTTCTTCGTCGTCGTCGTCTTTGTCGTCGTCGTCTTCATCGTCGTCGTCTTCGTCGTCGTCGTCTTCGTCGTCGTCGTCTTCTTCGTCGTCGTCTTCTTCGTCGTCGTCTTCTTCGTCGTGGTCGTCTTCGTCGTCGTCGTCTTCTTCGTCGTCGTCTTCTTCGTCGTCGTCTTCTTCGTCGTCGTCGTCTTCGTCGTCGTCTTCTTCGTCGTCGTCGTCTTCGTCGTCGTCTTCTTCGTCGTCGTCGTCTTCGTCGTCGTCGTCTTCGTCGTCGTCTTCTTCGTCGTCGTCTTCTTCGTCGTCGTCTTCTTCGTCGTCTTCTTCGTCGTCGTCTTCTTCGTCGTTGTCTTCTTCGTCGTCGTCGTCTTCGTCGTCGTCGTCTTCGTCGTCGTCTTCTTCGTCGTCGTCGTCTTCGTTGTCGTCTTCTTCGTCGTCGTCTTCTTCATCGTCGTCGTCTTCGTCGTCGTCGTCTTCGTCGTCGTCTTCTTCGTCGTCGTCTTCTTCTTCGTCGTCTTCTTCGTCGTCGTTGTCTTCGTCGGCGTCGTCTTCGTCGTCGTCTTCTTCGTCGTCGTCGTCTTCGTCGTCGTCATCTTCGTCGTCGTCTTCTTCGTCGTCGACGTCTTCGTCGTCGTCGTCTTCGTCGTCGTCTTCTTCGTCATCGTCGTCTTCGTCGTCGTCTTCTTCGTCGTCGTCGTCTTCGTCGTCGTCTTCTTCGTCGTCGTCGTCTACGTCGTCGTCGTCTTCATCGTCGTCTTCTTCGTCGTCGTCTTCTTCGTCGTCGTCGACTTCGTCGTCGTCTTCTTCGTCGTCATCGTCTTCGTCGTCATCTTCTTCATCGTCGTCTTCTTCGTCGTCGTCGTCTTCGTCGTCGTCGTCTTCGTCGTCGTCGTATTCGTCGTCGTCTTCTTCGTCGTCGTCATCTTCGTCGTCGTCGTCTTCGTCGTCGTCGTCTTCTTCGTCATCGTCGTCTTTGTCGTCGTCGTCTTCGTCGTCGTCGTCTTCGTCGTCGTCTTCTTCGTCGTCGTCGTCTTTGTCGTCGTCGTCTTCGTCGTCGTCTTCTTCGTCGTCGTCGTGTTCATCGTCGTCGTCTTCGTCGTCGTCGTCTTCGTCGTCGTCTTCTTCGTCGTCGTCGTCTTCTTCTTCGTCGTCGTCTTCGTCGTCGTCGCCTTCGTCGTTGTCTTCTTCGTCGTCGTCGTCTTCGTCGTCGTCTTCGTGGTCGTCGTCTTCGTCGTCGTCGTCTTCGTCGTCGTCGTCTTCGTCGTCGTCTTATTCGTCGTCGTCATCTTCGTCGTCGTCGTCTTCGTCGTCGTCGTCTTCGTCGTCGTCTTCTTCGTCGTCGTGGTCTTCGTCATCGTCGTCTTCGTCATCTTCGTCGTTGTCTTCGTCTTCGTCGTCGTCTTCGTCGTCGTCGTCTTCGTCGTCGTCTTCTTCGTCGTCGTCGTCTTCGTCGTCGTCTTCTTCATCGTCGTCGTCTTCGTCATCGTCGTCTTCGTCGTCGTCGTCTTCCTCGTCGTCGTCTTCGTCGTCGTCGTCTTCGTCGTCGTCGTCTTCGTCGTCGTCGACTTCGTCGTCGTCGTCTTCTTCGTCGTCGTCTTCGTCGTCGTCGTCTTCGTCGTCGTCTTCTTCGTCGTCGTCTTCTTCGTCGTCGTCGTCTTCGTCGTCGTCTTCTTCGTCGTCGTCGACTTCGTCGTCGTCGTCTTCGTCGGCGTCTTCTGCGTCGTCGTCGTCTTCGTCGTCGTCGTCTTCGTCGTCGTCTTCTTCGTTGTCGTCGTCTTCGTCGTTGTTGTCTTCGTCGTCGTCGTCTTCGTCGTCGTCGTCTTCGTCGTCGTCTTCTTCGTCATCATCGTCGTCTTCGTCGTCGTCGTCGTCGTCTTCGTCGTCGTCGTCTTCGTCGTCGTCGTCTTCGTCCTCGTCTGCTTCGTCGTCGTCGTCTTCGTCGTCATCGTCTTCGTCGTCGTCGTCTTCTTCGTCGTCGTCGTCTTCGTCATCGTCGTCTTCATCGTCGTCGTCTTCGTCGTCGTCGTCTTCGTCGTCGTCGTCTTCTTTGTCGTCGTCTTCTTCGTCGTCGTCTTCTTCGTCGTCGTCTTCTTCGTCGTCGTCTTCGTCGTCGTCGTCTTCATCGTCGTCGTCTTCGTCGTCGTCGTCTTCTTCGTCGTCGTCGTCTTCGTCGTCGTCGTCTTCGTCGTCGCCGTCTTCGTCGTCGTCGTCTTCGTCGTCGTCTTCTTCGTCATCGTCTTCTTCATCGTCTTCTTCGTCGTCGTCTTCGTCGTTGTCGTCTTCGTCGTCGTCGTCTTCTTCGTCGTCGTCTTCTTCGTCGTCGTCTTCTTCGTCGTCGTCGTCTTCATCGTCGTCTTCTTCGTCGTCGTCGTCTTCGTCGTCGTCTTCTTCGTCGTCGTCGTCTTCGTCGTCGTCGTCTTCGTCGTCGTCTTCTTCGTCGTCGTCTTCTTCGTCGTCGTCTTCTTCGTCGTCTTCTTCGTCGTCGTCTTCTTCGTCGTCGTCTTCTTCGTCGTCGTCGTCTTCGTCGTCGTCGTCTTCGTCGTCGTCTTCTTCGTCGTCGTCGTCTTCGTTGTCGTCTTCTTCGTCGTCGTCTTCTTCATCGTCGTCGTCTTCGTCGTCGTCGTCTTCGTCGTCGTCTTCTTCGTCGTCGTCTTCTTCTTCGTCGTCTTCTTCGTCGTCATCGTCTTCGTCGGCGTCGTCTTCGTCGTCGTCTTCTTCGTCGTCGTCGTCTTCGTCGTCGTCGTCTTCGTCGTCGTCTTCTTCGTCGTCGACGTCTTCGTCGTCGTCGTCTTCGTCGTCGTCTTCTTCGTCATCGTCGTCTTCGTCGTCGTCTTCTTCGTCGTCGTCTTCTTCGTCGTCGTCGTCTTCGTCGTCGTCGTCTTCGTCGTCGCCGTCTTCGTCGTCGTCGTCTTCGTCGTCGTCTTCTTCGTCATCGTCTTCTTCATCGTCTTCTTCGTCGTCGTCTTCGTCGTTGTCGTCTTCGTCGTCGTCGTCTTCTTCGTCGTCGTCTTCTTCGTCGTCGTCTTCTTCGTCGTCGTCGTCTTCGTCGTCGTCTTCTTCGTCGTCGTCGTCTTCGTCGTTGTCTTCTTCGTCGTCGTCGTCTTCGTCGTCGTCGTCTTCGTCGTCGTCTTCTTCGTCGTCGTCTTCTTCGTCGTCGTCTTCTTCGTCGTCTTCTTCGTCGTCGTCTTCTTCGTCGTCGTCTTCTTCGTCGTCGTCGTCTTCGTCGTCGTCGTCTTCGTCGTCGTCTTCTTCGTCGTCGTCGTCTTCGTTGTCGTCTTCTTCGTCGTCGTCTTCTTCGTCGTCGTTGTCTTCGTCGTCGTCGTCTTCGTCGTCGTCTTCTTCGTCGTCGTCTTCTTCTTCGTCGTCTTCTTCGTCGTCGTCGTCTTCGTCGGCGTCGTCTTCGTCGTCGTCTTCTTCGTCGTCGTCGTCTTCGTCGTCGTCGTCTTCGTAGTCGTCTTCTTCGTCGTCGACGTCTTCGTCGTCGTCGTCTTCGTCGTCGTCTTCTTCGTCATCGTCGTCTTCGTCGTCGTCTTCTTCGTCGTCGTCTTCTTCGTCGTCGTCTTCTTCGTCGTCGTCTTCTTCGTCGTCGTCTTCTTCGTCGTCGCGTCTTCGTCGTCGTCTTCTTCGTCGTCGTCTTCTTCCTCGTCGTCGTCTTCGTCGTCGTCTTCTTCGTCGTCGTCTGCTTCGTCGTCGTCGTCTTCGTCGTCGTCGTCTTCGTCGTCGTCGTCTTCTTCGTCGTCGTCGTCTTCATCGTCGTCGTCTTCGTCGTCGTCGTCTTCGTCGGCGTCGTCTTCGTCGTCGTCGTCTTCTTCGTCGTCGTCTTCTTCGTCGTCGTCTTCTTCGTCGTCGTCTTCTTCGTCGTCGTCGTCTTCGTCGTCGTCTTCTTCGTCGTCGTCGACTTCGTCGTCGTCGTCTTCGTCGGCGTCTTCTGCGTCGTCGTCGTCTTCGTCGTCGTCGTCTTCGTCGTCGTCTTCTTCGTCGTCGTCGTCTTCGTCGTCGTCGTCTTCGTCGTCGTCGTCTTCGTCGTCGTCGTCTTCGTCGTCGTCGTCTTCGTCCTCGTCTGCTTCGTCG
Organism: Malacoraja senta; assembly: GCA_038087875.1. NCBI lineage: Eukaryota > Metazoa > Chordata > Chondrichthyes > Rajiformes > Rajidae > Malacoraja > Malacoraja senta. Next base: position 3,683 of record JAXLNO010006084.1, on the reverse strand, counting down.
TCGTCGTCTTCATCGTCGTCGTCTTCGTCGTCGTCGTCTTCTTCGTCGTCGTCGTCTTCGTCGTCGTCGTCTTCATCGTCGTCGTCTTCGTCGTCGTCGTCTTCGTCGTCGTCGTCTTCTTTGTCGTCGTCTTCTTCGTCGTCGTCTTCTTCGTCGTCGTCTTCTTCGTCGTCGTCTTCGTCGTCGTCGTCTTCATCGTCGTCGTCTTCGTCGTCGTCGTCTTCTTCGTCGTCTTCGTCATCGTCGTCTTCGTCGTCGCCGTCTTCGTCGTCGTCGTCTTCGTCGTCGTCTTCTTCGTCATCGTCTTCTTCAGCGTCTTCTTCGTCGTCGTCTTCGTCGTTGTCGTCTTCGTCGTCGTCGTCTTCTTCGTTGTCGTCTTCTTCGTCGTCGTCTTTTTCGTCGTCGTCGTCTTCATCGTCGTCTTCTTCGTCGTCGTCGTCGTCGTCTTCGTCGTCGTCTTCTTCGTCGTCGTCGTCTTCGTCGTCGTCGTCTTCGTCGTAGTCTTCTTCGTCGTCATCTTCTTCGTCGTCGTCTTCTTCGTCGTCTTCTTCGTCGTCGTCTTCTTCGTCGTCGTCTTCTTCGTCGTCGTCGTCTTCGTCGTCGTCGTCTTCGTCGTCGTCTTCTTCGTCGTCGTCGTCTTCGTTGTCATCTTCTTCGTCGTCGTCTTCTTCATCGTCGTCGTCTTCGTCGTCGTCGTCTTCGTCGTCGTCTTCTTCGTCGTCGTCTTCTTCTTCGTCGTCTTCTTCGTCGTCGTCGTCTTCGTCGGCGTCGTCTTCGTCGTCGTCTTCTTCGTCGTCGTCGACTTCGTCGTCGTCGTCTTCGTCGTCGTCTTCTTCGTCGTCGACGTCTTCGTCGTCGTCGTCTTCGTCGTCGTCTTCTTCGTCGTCGTCGTCTTCGTCGTCGTCTTCTTTGTCGTCGTCTTCTTCGTCGTCGTCTTCTTCGTCGTCTTCTTCGTCGTTGTCTTCTTCGTCGTGGTCGTCTTCGTCGTCGTCTTCTTCGTCGTCGTCGTCTTCGTCGTCGTCGTCTTCGTGGTCGTCGTCTTCATCGTCGTCATCTTCGTCGTCGTCTTCTTCATCGGCATCGTCTTCGTCGTCGTCTTCTTCGTCGTCGTCTACTTCGTCGTCGTTGTCTTCGTCGTCGTCTTCTTCGTCGTCGTCTTCTTCGTCGTCGTCGTCTTCGTCGTCGTCTTCTTCGTCGTCGTCTTCTTCGTCGTCGTCGTCTTCGTCGGCGTCTTCTTCGTTGTCGTCTTCTTCCTCGTCGTCGTCTTCGTCGTCGTCTTCTTCGTCGTCGTCGTCTTCGTCGTCATTGTCTTCGTCGTCGTCTGCTTCGTCGTCGTCGTCTTCGTCATCGTCGTCTTCGTCGTCGTCGTCTTCTTCGTCGTCGTCGTCTTCGTCGTCGTCGTCTTCGTCGTCGTCGTCTTCGTCGGCGTCGTCTTCGTCGTCGTCGTCTTCTTTGTCGTCGTCTTCTTCGTCGTCGTCTTCTTCGTCGTCGTCTTCTTCGTCGTCGTCTTCGTCGTCGTCGTCTTCGTCGTCGTCGCCTTCGTCGTCGTCGTCTTCGTCGTCGTCTTCTTCGTCATCGTCTTCTTCATCGTCTTCTTCGTCGTCGTCTTCGTCGTCGTCGTCTTCGTCGTCGTCGTCTTCTTCGTCGTCGTCTTCTTCGTCGTCGTCTTCTTCGTCGTCGTCGTCTTCATCGTCGTCTTCTTCATCGTCATCGTCTTCGTCGTCGTCTTCTTCGTCGTCGTCGTTTTCGTCGTCGTCGTCTTCGTCGTCGTCTTCTTCGTCGTCGTCTTCTTCGTCGTCGTCTTCTTCGTCGTCTTCTTCGTCGTCGTCTTCTTCGTCGTCGTCTTCTTCGTCGTCGTCGTCTTCGTCGTCGTCGTCTTCGTCGTCGTCTTCTTCGTCGTCGTCGTCTTCGTTGTCGTCTTCTTCGTCGTCGTCTTCTTCATCGTCGTCGTCTTCGTCGTCGTCGTCTTCGTCGTCGTCTTCTTCGTCGTCGTCTTCTTCTTTGTCGTCTTCTTCGTCGTCGTCTTCGTCGGCGTCGTCTTCGTCGTCGTCTTCTTCGTCGTCGTCGTCTTCGTCGTCGTCGTCTTCGTCGTCGTCGTCTTCGTCGTCGTCTTCTTCGTCGTCGACGTCTTCGTCGTCGTCGTCTTCGTCGTCGTCTTCTTCGTCGTCGTCGTCTTCGTCGTCGTCTTCTTCGTCGTCGTCTTCTTCGTCGTCGTCTTCTTCGTCGTCGTCTTCTTCGTCGTCGTCTTCTTCGTCGTGGTCGTCTTCGTCGTCGTCTTCTTCGTCGTCGTCGTCTTCGTCGTCGTCGTCTTCGTGGTCGTCGTCTTCGTCGTCGTCATCTTCGTCGTCGTCTTCTTCATCGGCATCGTCTTCGTCGTCGTCTTCTTCGTCGTCGTCTTCTTTGTCGTCGTCGTCTTCGTCGTCGTCTTCTTCGTCGTCGTCTTCTTCGTCGTCGTCGTCTTCGTCGTCGTCTTCTTCGTCGTCGTCTTCTTCCTCGTCGTCGTCTTCGTCGTTGTCTTCTTCGTCGTCGTCGTCTTCGTCGTCATTGTCTTCGTTGTCGTCTTCTTCGTCGTCGTCTTCTTCGTCGTCGTCGTCTTCGTCGTCGTCTTCTTCGTCGTCGTCTTCTTCGTCGTCGTCGTCTTCGTCGTCATCTTCTTCGTCGTCATCGTCTTCGTCGTCATCGTCTTCGTCGTCGTCTTCTTCGTCGTCGTCGTCTTCGTCGTCTTCTTCGTCGTCGTCTTCTTCGTCGTCGTCGTCTTCGTCGTCATCTTCTTCGTCGTCGTCGTCTTCGTCGTCATCGTCTTCGTCGTCGTCTTCTTCGTCGTCGTCGTCTTCGTCGTCGTCTTCTTCGTCGTCGTCGTCTTCGTCGTCGTCTTCATCGTCGGCGTCGTCTTCGTCGTCGTCTTCTTCGTCGTGGTCGTCTTCGTCGTCGTCTTCTTCGTCGTCGTCGTCTTCGTCGTCGTCGTCTTCGTGGTCGTCGTCTTCGTCGTCGTCATCTTCGTCGTCGTCTTCTTCATCGGCATCGTCTTCGTCGTCGTCTTCTTCGTCGTCGTCTACTTCGTCGTCGTTGTCTTCGTCGTCGTCTTCTTCGTCGTCGTCTTCTTCGTCGTCGTCGTCTTCGTCGTCGTCTTCTTCGTCGTCGTCTTTTTCGTCGTCGTCGTCTTCGTCGTCGTCTTCTTCGTCGTCGTCTTCTTCCTCGTCGTCGTCTTCGTCGTCGTCTTCTTCGTCGTCGTCGTCTTCGTCGTCGTCGTCTTCGTCGTCGTCTTCTTCGTCGTCGACGTCTTCGTCGTCGTCGTCTTCGTCGTCGTCTTCTTCGTCGTCGTCGTCTTCGTCGTCATCTTCTTCGTCGTCGTCTTCTTCGTCGTCGTCTTGTTCATCGTTGTCTTCTTCGTCGTCGTCTTCTTCGTCGTGGTCGTCTTCGTCGTCGTCTTCTCCGTCGTCGTCGTCTTCGTCGTCGTCGTCTTCGTGGTCGTCGTCTTCGTCGTCGTCATCTTCGTCGTCGTCTTCTTCATCGGCATCGTCTTCGTCGTCGTCTTCTTCGTCGTCGTCTACTTCGTCGTCGTTGTCTTCGTCGTCGTCTCTTCGTCGTCGTCTTCTCCGTCGTCGTCGTCTTCGTCGTCGTCTTCTTCGTCGTCGTCTTCTTCGTCGTCGTCGTCTTCGTCGTCATCTTCTTCGTCGTCGTCG
>JAXLNO010006083.1:0-29619 GCA_038087875.1 Malacoraja senta | reverse complement strand
AGGAGAGGCACCTATTCTGCAGAATAAAAAGCTTCTTTGCCGACTTTGTCTCTAAAGCGTTTGTGATTTTGAATCTCACACTTCTGAGGTCTGAGGTTCCCACCTGATTTAAAAGGGCATCAAATATACCGGTGTTGTGCCTCAATGACTATCGACCAGTGGCACTAACGTCGGTGGTGATGAAGTGCTTTGAGAGGTTGATCATGGCGCAAATCAACTCCTACCTCGACAAAAACCTGGACCCACTGCAGTTCGCCTACCACCACAACAGATCAACGGTGGATGCGATCTCGCTGGCTCTCCACTGCACTGGACCACTTGGACAACAAAAACCCATATGTCAGGCTGTTATTCATTGATTACAGCTTGGCATTCAATACAATCATTCCCTCCAAGCGGGTGACCAAACTCGCAGAACTGGGTCTCTGCGCATCCCTCTGCAATTGGATACTCGAATTCCTCATTCACAGATCACAGGCTGTTCGTATTGGTGGAAATGTGTCAGCCTCGATAACAATCAGCACGGGAGCACCTCAAGGCTGCGTGCTCAGCCCCCTGCTGTATCTCTCTATACTCATGACTGAGTAGTCGGTCATAGTGCGAACTCCATCATCAAGTTCGCTGACGACACCACTGTTGGGGACGAGTCAGAGTATAGAAGTGAGATCGACCAACTGACCAAATGGTGCCAGCACAATAACCTGGGCCCTCAACACCAGCAAAACCAAGGAACTTATTGTGGACTTTGGAAGGGGTAGGATGGGGACCCACAGTCCCGTTTATATCAACAGGTCAATGGTGGAAAGGGTCAAGAGCTTCAAATTCCTGGGCGTGCATATCTCTGAAGATCTTTCCTGGTCCGGGAACACTGATGCAATTATAAGAAAAGCACATCAGCGCCTCTACTTCCTGAGAAGATTACGGAGAGTCGGTATGTCAAGGAGGACTCTAACTTCTACAGGTGCACAGTAGAGAGCATGCTGACCGGTTGCATCGTGGCTTGGTTCAGCAACTTGAGCACCCTGGAGAGGAAAAGACTTCAAAAAGTAGTAAACACTGCCCAGTCCATCATCGGCTCTGACCTACCTTCCATTGAGGGGATCTATCGCAGTCGCTGCCTCAAAAAGGCTGGCAGCATCAACAAGGACTCACACCATCCTGGCCACACACTCATCTCCCCGCTACCTCAGGTAGAAGGTACAGGAGCCTGAAGACTGCAACGACCAGGTTCAGGAATAGCTACTTCCCCACAGCCTATTAAACACGGCTCGGACAAAACTCTGAACATTAATAGCCTGTTTATTTGCACTTCATCAGTTTATTTATTCATGTGTGTATATATTTATATAATGGTATATGGACACGCTGATCTGTTCTGTATTCATGCCTACTATGTTCTGTTGTGCTGAAGCAAAGCAAGAATATCATTGTCCTATCAGGGACACATGACAATAAACTCTCTTGAACTCTTGAAAAATATGGGCAGAGATTCAGATTCAGATTCAGATTATTTAATGACCACACAGTCAAGCAGGTGGAATTCATGTTCAGTACACGATGTTACACAATAGGCTGATTCCCGTCAAACATAACATAAAACACAACAACATACAGTATACAGTACATGCACGAGGTGGCAATGTGATGTTGTCATAGAGTGTTCAGAGTACAAATTGCATATGGGTAGAAACTGTTTTTAAATCGTGATGTTTTGGCGAGCAGTGAGCTGTAGCGCCTTCCTGACGGCAGCAGGTGGAAGATGTGGTGAGCTGGGTGGGAGGGATCAGAAATGATTTTCTTCACCCTTGACACAGATGGCATAACAGAGGATGCGGTTGTGGTTTAGGTGCTTCCTGTTCACCTGACCCATTCTGTCAGGGGTTAGAAGAGCTTTGAAATGGGCAGCACGGCAGCGCAGTAGAGGTTCTGCCTTACAACGCCAGGGACGCAGGTTTGATCCTGACTGCGAGTGCTGACTGTATGGAATAAGTACATTCTCACCACTACCTGCATAACTTTTCTCTGGAAGCTCCTGTATCCTTCCACACTCCAAAGACGTTTGTACGTTAATTGGCTTCGATAAAATTGTAAATTATCCCTAGTGTGTGTAGGATAGTGCAAATGTACGGAGATCACTGGTCGGCAAAAGATTCGATGGGCTGAAGGGCCTGTTTCCGTGCTGTGTTTCTAAACTAAACTAAATGTTGGTACCAGTCCTGTAGGTTCATGCCAGCCAGAAATTTAACACTGAATGAACTCACTCACCGCTAGCCTCCCCACCCCTCCCCAAATCCAACCAGTCCCAGTCAGCCCAGGAATCCCAGAGATCTGGCCAGTCTGCAAGGAAGAAGGGTCTCGACCTGAAACATCACCTATCCATGTTCTCCAAGGATTGCTGCCTGACCTGCTGAGGTACTCCAGTATTGTGTGTCTTTCCCAAGATCAACCTATTGCTTTTGATGGAGCAGTCAAAGTACAGGGTGTGGGTGGAGGAAGGAGACATAGTTTAGTTTAGAGATACAGCACGGAAACAGGCCCTTCGGCCCACCGGGACCCACCGACCAGCGATCCCCGCACATTAACACTATCCTACACACACTAGGGTCAATTTTTACATTTAAACCTGTACATCTTTGGAGTGTGGGAGGAAACTGGAAGATCTCGGAGAAAACTCACACAAGTCACGGGGAGAACGTACAAACTCCGTACTGACAGCACCCGTAATCAGATCGAACCCGGGTCTCCGGCGCTGCTTTCGCCAGCATGACTGCCCGAATAGATTTTAAGGCAATTAGTGGAAGGAACAGAGGGAGGAAAGAGGGACTTTATTTTCAGCCTGACATCGGTCGGGGTCTGGAATTCACTGGGGAGAGAGACCTTCATCACCTTTAAACAGTCCAAAGATGTGTCCTGGTGAGCCATTATCTGCAGGGCTTGATGTGGTGACCAATACTCGAAATTAACTCAGGCGAAGCGGGGAATTCTCCAAGAAGTTTAAACCTTTATTTGCCAATAAACGTTGGAGCACATCTCTTCACCAGCCCATGTGGGAACTCTTCCTACAAACAAAGGATCGCCTCTTTTTAGAGCATGTTCAACTCTGCATGCGCCACCCCTGTTGCATTTCCATATCCAATCATTTGCCGACATTCCCCTATCATCAGGCAATCCCTTGCTCCCACCTATCTCCTCCTTCCCAGTACATTTCCATGTTTGCAACAGTTATAGTCACATGACGACCCCTTTATGGCCTCTGCCAGCCTCGTGGCTTTGTCTACTTTGTTCATAATTGCTTCATTTTAAGAAAGTGAAACCAAGGAAATGTGGACTCAATTCTCAGAGACCACTCCTCAAAATAAGAGATACATATGATACATAGGTCACACAATTTATATAAACAAAACATATTGTTCCCATTATCGGGGAAGAATGTTATCTTGAAACTATAAACCTAAACACAGGGTTCTAATGTTTCTAATCCTATCAAACACAACATACTTCACACCCAGAGCACAGATGGTCTTATTACAAATCACATAGTTAGAATAAAATTAACTATCTTAAGTATTACAAACCCAATCACTGTTACTTCAGAGCAAAATTACTTTCTCAGATATATAAAAACATAAGAGGTCCAAGTTATACAAAGGTCACATAACTCACCCAAACGCCTTTAAATGTCTTATCTCTTATCTCTAATTAAACCTAGCAAAAGACTGAACCACAACATCCATTATTATTGTCAGGCACCTTGCTCAGAGGCACCTTCCTGTCTAAGACGTATAAACAGTTTTAGAGCCACGTCATTACAGCAATTCACAGGAATGTGACCTCGAGAAAGAGCAAATGGACTGTGACCTTGAGAAAGACCTAGACTAAGCGACAGCTTCACTGAACCCTTGTTCTCAGTCAACCAAGGCCTGCTGGATCTCCTGGTTGCTAATCATTTTAACTCCGCTTTCCATTCCCATACTGATATTTCTGTCCTGGGCTTGCTCTATTGCCAGAGTCAGACCCCACTTAAACTGGAGGAATAGCACCTCATATTCCACTTGGGTAGTTTACAACCTAACGGTATGAACATTGATTTCTCCAATTTTAGGTAACTAACTGACAAACAACCCCCACTTGCACATCTCAGTGCCCCACCTGCTCACACGTTTCTCCTTTTCAACCTTCCCCTATTCCTCTGGCTTCATATTTTGCTAATTCCATCCTTATCAATATGCAAAAGGGTCCAAACCCGAAATATCACCTACCCTTGTCCTCCAGTGATGCTGCCTGACCCGCTGAGTTACTCAAGCACTTTGTGTCTCCTTATCTCACACTTTTTGTTTTCTCATCTCCAGTCTTTGTCCAACCATCTTCCAATCTAACCCCCTCTCGCCTGTATCCATCTATTACTTCCACCCCCACCTCACTTCCAGCTTTCTCCTTCTTAGTGCAATCAGTCTGAAGAAGGGTCCAGACCTGAAAGTTGGCCTGCCCATGTCCTCCAGAGATGCTGCCTGTTAATGTTCTCATAAGTGGCCCTTAAAGTGGCCCTTGTGGCTAAAGGGATCAGGGGGTATGGAGAGAAGGCAGGTACAGGATACTGAGTTGGATGATCAGCCATGATCAGATTGAATGGCGGTGCAGGCTTGAAGGGCCGAATGGCCTACTCCTGCACCTATTTTCTATGTTTCTATGTTTCTAAGTGCTGCCTACTAATGTTCTCCAGAGATGTTGCTTGTACATGTCCTCCAGAGATCCCATCTGTACATGTTCTCCAGAGCTGCTGCCTGTCCATGTTCTTCAGAGATTCCGCCTGCCCTGCTGAGTTACTCCAGCACTTTGTGTCTTTATTTGTAACCTCCATCTGCAGTCCCTTGTGTCTTCTTCCTGATTCCTGTGTGTTGACCCGCCGGCGGCCACAGCCCTCCCACATCTCCTTCAGGTTGTCCAGCTGGGTGGCGTAGAGCAGCGGGTGGATGCAGGCGTTGAGGGAGACCAGGCCCTTGCTCAGCTGGTAGGCCATGTAGATGGGGCTGGGCTTGCCGTCGTCCAGCCGGTGCAGCCGGCGGTAGAGGTTGACGTTGCGCAGCACGGTGTAAGGGATGAAGGAGACGGCGTAGAGGACGACCACGGTGCAGACGAGCAGCCACACCCGCCGCCGCTCCGACTCGCCAGTGCTCTGGCTGCCCGCCACCGCCCGCACGATGGACAAGTATGAGAGGAAAGTGACGAGGAAAGGCAGGGCGCAGCCCACCGCCGCCAGGAACAGGCTGTAGGTCAGGTAAGACGGCAAGGCCTCGTCGCTGGCCGAGCCCAGGCACTCGGTGCGGTTGCCCTTGGGCCTGAGCTGGGAGAAGGCCAAGGCGGGAGAGGTGATGGCGGCGGCCAACAACACGGCAGCCAGGCTCACCATCTTGGCGTGCTTCAGCCTGAGGTGATTGTGGGCGAACATGGGGTGCACGATGGCCACGTAGCGGTTGAGGCTGATGCAGGCGATGAGCAGGGCGCTGCCGTACAGGTTGCAGGCGAAGAGGAAGCGCTCCAGCTTGCAGAGGGCCGCCCCGAACGCCCAGTCCCTTGCCGGCCGAGTAGTAGGCGAGCAGCAGCGGCAGGGTGATGACATAGAGCAGGTCGCTGACGGCTAGGCTGAAGGCGTAGATGATGCCCGAGTGCCAGGTCTTCCTCTGCCTCAGGAACAGGCAGATGGCCAGGCCGTTGCCCACAAACGCCACGACAAACACCACCCCAAACAGTGGCGGCAGGAACGTCCCCTGGACGTCTGCAAACGAAGCACTGGAGTTGTTGCTGTCTCCACCCATCGATTAGCTGCCTCTTACCCTCACAAGTCTTGGCGTGGAGTTGGAGATATCAAGGCTTTACTGTTCTGGAGATATCAAGGCCTTTCTCTTTTGGAGATGTCGAGGCTTTGATCTTTTGGAGATATCAAGGCTTTAAATTTCTCGAGATATCAAGGCTTTATTTACTCTTCAGAAGACTCACAGAACTGGAGATGTCGAGTTAATGAAGATGTTGAGGGTTTATTCCACAGATATCAAGGCTTTAAATAGCTGGAGATGCTGAGGCTTAGCTCTTCTGGAGATGTTGCGACTTTAATCTTCTGGAGATATCAAGGCTTTACTCTCCTCTTGATGCACCTTGAGGGCTCCGAGAGTTCCTGGAAGACAAACTGGAAATGAGCAGGTTCGAGAGACCAACTACAGATTGCACCGAGTTTTGCTAATAACGCTTACACTATGAATAGGCTTAGTAGAAGTGCCCACACATGCTCAGCAAATAGTGAGAGATGGCAATCACACCGTTGTCTGAACAAATAACCTCATCCTTTTGCAAACAAACTAACCCAAATTGAGTTTGTTTAGAAATGGACTTTGAAAATAAAACATTCTTTCTGCTCCCCGTGGCGTAGTGTAATTGCCGTTTCTGTGCATGTGGAAGGGCTGTTTGTTTCCCAATGACAATTATCCTGTCTATCTTTCCTGTAATTTATTGAGCGGAAAATATCTCCTTCAGATGCTGCCCCATCTCATCTTAAAGCCGTGACCTTAAAGCTTCAGCAAGTAAGATTTCAATGGTGTGTGTGACAATCTGTCTCTCCACCACAATCTGTCTCTCCATCTCGCTTAGATGCACGTTCACACATTGAACACTTCCTCCTTTAAATCCACTCCCTCCAAAGTATATGTCACAGGTCCAAGCTTCTCCTGTACATTGCGGAAAAGCCAAAACAGTTCTCCCAGTCTCTTCCGGATGCCTTCCTCATCTCGCTGACAACATCAGTGATACCTCTTACCTGTCTCCACCATCACAGTTGCATTCATTAACCACTTCAGGGCCTGTTCCACTTCAGGTGACTACAGGCGACTGCCGAAAAATTTTCAACACGTTGGAAATTCTTCGGCGACAGTGGCGACAATTTGGGCTGTCGTAGGTTGTCACCGGTGCTGACTTCGGTGAATTCCATTGTCCTAGTTGCTGGCAGTCGCCTTAAAAAAATCGCCTAAGTGGGACAGGCCCATTCCTCTCCACCTTTTACTTTCATCTACTCCTTCATTGAATCTTTGCTTTTTCCCCTACAGGAGATAAATTAGTGAGCAATATCTTTGATAAACTCACGGACTCTGAGTACCTTGAGTACCTGCCTTGGGGAGACTCAGTGGCACAGCGATAGAGTTGCTGGCTTACAGCGCTAGAGACCTGGGTTCGATCCTGACTACAGGTGCTAACTGTATACAATACAATACCATTTATTGTCATTTGAACCTCAAATGAAGTTCAAACGAAATTTGGTTTCTGCAGTCATACAAACAAGTAAAAAGAACCAAGACACAACACAATTTACACAAACATCCATCACAGCGAATCTCCTCCTCGCTGTGATGGAAGGCAAAGTCTTGGAGTTTGTACATTCTCCTTGTGTTTTAGTTTTAGAGATACAGCACGGAAACAGGCCCTTCGGCCCACCCAGTCCGCGCCAACCAGCAATCCCCATACACTAACACTATCCTACACACTAGGAACAATTTACAATTATACCAAGCTAATTACCCTACAAACCCGTACGTCTGGAGTGTGGGAGGAAACCGGAGATCCTGGAGAAAACCAAATCTACAGCTGCGCCACCGTCGCCCTGTGTGGGTTTTCTCTGGGTGCTCCCGTTTCCTCCCACAATCCAAAGATGTACAGGTTTGTAGGTTAATTGGCTTATATAAATTGTCCCTATTGTGTTGTATAGAAAAGGTGTACACATGATCGTTAATCGGTGCAGACTCGATGAACCTGTTTCCACGCTGCATCTCTAAAACTACATTTCCCCACAGGTTCTGTCCTCCCAGTTCCACCCTCCCAAACTGTGCTCTCCACAGAGACCCCCTTTTATCCTCAACCATGGTGCCCCCTTACCGAGAGCTGGGACATCTGTTAAAATTCCACCCCTCCGCACAACCCCAGCCAGGACAGTCTCCTTCCCTGCTGCTCACCAAGATTCACATTCAACACTTTCATCTTCCATTATTCCCACCACCTTCAACACAATGCTTTCACCAGACACACAGAGCTGTGGAGCTGTACAGCACAGAAACAGGCCCTTCGGCCCAACCTGCCCATGCTGCCCAAAATGCCTATCTACGCTAATCCCATTTACCCGCGGTGGACTCATATCCCTCTATTCCTTACGTGTCCAAGTTTCTGTTGAAATGCATTTTAAACACTGTAATCCTATCCGCCTCCACATTCTCTGGCAGCTTGTCACATAAAGCCACTGCCCTGTGTGTGGGAAAATCCTGCCCCTCAGAGCTCCTTCAAATTTTTCCTTTCTTGCTTTAAACCTGTGCCCTCTAATTTAACCCCCCCGACCCTAAGAAAAAGACTATCTACCTAGCTGTGTCCCCTCCTATTTTTATAAACTAATACAGGTTCACCTCAGCAATGAAAACAAACTCAACCTATCCAATCTATCCTCTTAACTAAATCGCTCTTTTCCAGGCAACATGTTCCCTCCATGCTTCCACCCATATCCCTCTCCCTGGCCTCATATTTCATTTCTCTCCCGATCTTCATCCTTTCTCCACCCATCTGGATTTATCCTGCCCTCCCACCTCTTTTCCAATTGTCGTCGTCCCCCCCCCCCCCTCTAGAATCAGCCTGAAGAAAGGTCTCGACCCAAATGCCACCTATCCTTTCCCTCCACAGATGCTGACTGACCCGCTGAATGACTTCAGCGCTTTGACTCTTACTCAAGATTCCAGCATCTATAATAAATACTACTAATAATAAATACTTTATTGATCCCCTCAGGGAAATTCAGAAATTCAGAAATTCTGTAGTTCTCCACATTTCCCTTTCCTCTGCTTCCAGCAGTTTGAAGGGAGCGTTCTTGCTGCAGCTCCCTGAATCACTCACCTATCTCTCCCCCTAACACCCATCCACCCCCTCCAACCCATGTCCCTTCTAACAGCACATTTCCATGCAACCACAGGAGATAAAATGCCTGCCTTAAAAGCTCTCCTCTTCCCACGGATCAGGAATCCAAACACTTATTTTAGTTTAGTTTAGAGATACAGCAGGGAAACAGACCTTTGGGCTACCGAGTCCGCGCCGACCAGCGATCACAAGAAGGGTTTCGGCCTGAAACGTCACCTATTCCTTCGCTCCATAGATGCTGCCTCACCCGCTGAGTTTCTCCAGCATTTTTGTCTACCTTCGATTTTTCCAGCATCTGCAGTTCTCTCTGAAACAGCTAGTTCTGTCCTACACATTCGGGACAATTTACAGAAGCCAAATAAAACCTGTAAACCGGCACATCGTTGGAATGTGGGAGGAATGAACGAATGGATAGTTTATTCTCACATGTGACAAGTCGCGGTGAAATTCACTGGAGCACCCGGAGAAAACCCACGCGGTCACAGGGAGAACATACAAACAAACACCGTACAGACGGCACCGGTAGTCAGAATCGAACCCAGGTCCCTGGCGCTGTAAGGCAGCAACTCTGCCACTCGTGGGTGAAGCAACAACTCACTTGTACTTGTACGATTCAGTCTACTGTATTGGACGGCATCCTCGATGTTGGAGATCGGGCAATGCACACTGTTCTGTTCACACTGCAGTGGTGACTCAGTCACTTTAATTCTCCACCCACACACGCTCTCTGATCTCTTACACGGTGCCGACAAATCCCACCGTGAGTTTGAGGAAGAGAATCTCATCTTTAACGTACTACCTTGCAGCCTTCACAAACGCACACTGACCTCGACCGTTTCCAAGAATCAGCCACCACCGCCCTCGAGTACCACAGCAGGAATCTCTCTGCACATCTGCTGCTTCAGATTTCACCCTCCCCTCCCACTGACACCTTCCCCACCCCCAGGCGTACATTCCCCACCCACTCTCCTCACTGCTTGAGTCACACAGTCTTTTCCTGATGCAGTCAACCAACATCGCAGCTGGGCTTGCCAACTTTCCCACTTCCCAAATAAGGGACAAAAAGGTCAAAATAAGGGACAAATTCCCGACGGCAATTCGTTGACCGACTAGGCCATGATGAGTTGGCCCCGGGTGCTGGACTGCACACAAAGCCCAGCGGGCGGGCCAGCTGAGGAGTTTGGCCCGGGCGCCGGGTTTCAGAAGAAGGGCTCTGACACAAAACATCACTTATCCATGTCCTTCAGAGGTGCAGTTGACTTGCTGAATTACTCCAAACAATATGGGGAGGCACAGCCCGTCAGCACCAGGGACCCGGGTTCGATCCTGGCTATGGATGTTGCCTGTACAGAATTTGTATGCTCTCCCTGTGACCACGTGGGTTTTCTCCAGGTGCTTGGGTTTCTTCCCACACTCGCACCTGAACATGGTTAGGTGACGTTTTGGGTCGAGACCCAGGGGGCAAGAAGATACTGCCTGACCTGCTGAGTTACTCCAGCACTTAGTGTCTTAACCCGTTGGATAATCTTGGCTGAAGTGTAAACATTGTTCGAGGCAGCAAGAAATCTCCTGGCTCCTATTTAAATTAAATTCTGTGCATTCAGCATGGAGTGCAGGTTTGCATTGACATATCATCTGGAAGGCAGCATCCAGATTGCAGCTAGACTGCACTCAGTTCATTGGCATGGAACACCTGCTTCAATTTCAGGAGTGGAGCTGCTGACTTAAGGCAACCAACATTGAAAGAGGTTGTTCAGTCCAGATGCCTTTTGTTGAGGATTATTGAAGTCTGACATAATGGACTGCTTCTCCCTTACTGAGAAAAAAAAACTTTCAACTGATCTTGTAAAACCATCAATAAAAATCTTGCCATATAAAGAGAGATGGGAAGCAAGTAGTTTCATATTCTCTTCACTTTCTGGTTAGATAAGTTTCTCCAAAACCCTTAGTGGGTGTATTATGAAGTCTCCGGTAGTAATCAAGTGCAAACACATGTAGAATAAGGTAGACACAAAATGCTGGAGTACTTCAGCGGGACAGGCAGCATCTCTGGAGAGAAGGAATGGGTAACATTTCGGGTCGAAGGGTCTCGACTCGAAACGTCACCCATTCCTTCTCTGCAGAGATGCTCCCTGTCCCGCTGAGTTACTCCAGCATTTTGTGTCCATCTTTGGTTTAAACCAGCATCTGCAGTTCCTTCCTACACAAGTGGAATAATCTCCTTCACTCACCTGCCTCTTTGCAGCAAAGCTCTTGTTACGAGCTGGGACCACTGTGCCGTTTAAGTAACAACTTCTATTCCTTCCTACAAACGTTGTACTTTGTGGTAAAAATGCAGCCAAGTTGGGTCTGTGTTGAAACAAGGGGAGACGCTGTCAGCATTTGCTGGGGAGATTTCAATAATGTTTCCTAAACAAGAAACAGAAAACTATTCAGATTTCAAATATTTATTGCATTCTCCGGAAAGCTTGTTTATATGAGATAAGAATTATGGCAGGAAGATCCTGTCAGCCCTCGAGTTGTGCCAGTGATCAGAGCTGCCACTACAGCTAAGTCCTGATTACTCACGCTTCCCCAAAGCCCAGAGAAGCCAGCAACCAGATTGTTAAGGGTTTGGACACGCTAGAGGCAGGAAACATGTTCCCGATGTTGGGGGAGTCCAGAATCAGGGGCTACAGTTTAAGAATAAGGAGTAAGCCATTTAGAACGGAGACGAGGAAACACTTTTTCTCACAGAGAGTGGTGAGTCTGTGGAATTCTCTGCCTCAGAGGGCGGTGGAGGCAGATTCTCAGGATGCTTTCAAGAGAGAGCTAGATAGGGCTCTTAAAAATAGCAGTCAGGGGATATGGGGAGAAGGCAGGAACGGGGTACTGATTGGGGATGATCAGCCATGATCACATTGAATGGCGGTGCTGGTTCAAAGGGCCAAATGGCCTGCTCCTGCACCTATTGTCTATTGTCTATTGTCTATTGTCTATTGGCAGTGTTCGGCTGGCAACCGGAAGGTAGCCGGTTCGAATCCCGCTTGGAGTGCATACTGTCGTTGTGTCCTTGGGCAAGACACTTCACCCACCTTTGCCTGCGTGTGAATGTGTGTGAATGTGTGCGAGTGATTGGTGGTGGTCGGAGGGGCCGTAGGCGCAGATTAGCAGCCACGCTTCCGTCAGTCTGCCCCAGGGCAGCTGTGGCTACAGAAGTAGCTCACCACCACCGAGTGTGACTGAGGAGTGAATGAATAATGCGATGTAAAGCGCCTTGAGTATTAGAAAGGCGCTATATAAATCCCATCCATTATTATTATTATTATTATTGTCAACCGATCCATTTCAACCTAGATCATAATCAATGATTGTAGCCCTCTGAGAGGGAGAACCCCAAAGACTCATGATCCTCTGAATCATTCCTCATCATCACTGTTCCAAATGCTTGAACATTCACTTGTGAATCTTAGCCCTTTCATTTGATTGCAATTAACTCTTTAGTTTAATTTAGAGATACTACTTGGAAACAGGCTCTTTGGGCCCTGGGAATCCATGCCGACCAGCAATTAGTTTCATCATGTGGGCAATTCACAGATGCCATTTAACCCACAAACCTGTATGTCTTTGGGTTGTGGGAGGAAACCAGTGCAGCGTGGTCACAGGGCGAAGGTACAAAGTCTGTAAAAACAGCACCTGAAGTTAGGATCGAACCCGTGTCTCTGGCGCTGTAAAGCAGCAACTCTACCGCTGAGCCGCCACCCTTCCTGTTCAAATCCAATCACTACAGGCTGATATTATTCAATCACACGTCAGCGCAAGCCTCCTGCCCCAGGACCCCTGCAGACCTGACAGAACCTAGATTTAATCATTAACCCAGTGCGAGATTAGAGTAGCAAAGTTGCAGAAATGCAGAACGATCTTTCTGAACTGGCATGTGGGAAGAACTGCAAATGTTGTCGCCGCAGGTAGAGTTTTAGACTTTAGGGGAACTAAGGTTCAGAAGGATCAAGGGGGAAGACTGGGATCAAGGCCAATGAAAAGAACCACAACCATAATCGCGAGGCTCCTGTGATCATTTCTTCTGCCCATTAAAGCAGCTGAGATAACTTTGCCAGGGAGTCTAAAGAAGGGACCCGACCCAAAACATCGCGGGAGGGAGGAGCGGCTGTTGCTAATGAAGTTGGAGAGATTTTGAAGAAGATTTGTGGTGAGGAGAGATGAACGTGGGAACCTGAATCAGGCAGTACCAGGCAGATTGAACTTTTTTTCGCCTTCCATCACAGTGAGGAATGTGGAGGAGTCACTGTGATGGATGTTTATGTTAAAATGTGTTTAGTGAGTTCTGTTGTTTTTTATTTGTATGACTGACTTGACAAATTAAATTCCTCGTATGTTGCACAACATACTTGGCTAATAAAGTATTATTGCATTGCATTGTATTGTAAGGAAAGGCAACTGAAGAAGGGTCCCGACCCAAAACGTCACCTATCCATGTTCTCCAGAGATGCTGCCTGACCCGCTGAGTTACTCCAGCACTCTGTGAAACATCACCTATCCATGTTCTCCACAGATGCTGCCTGACCTGCTGAGTTACTCCAGCACTCTGTGAAACGTCACCTATCCATGTTCTCCACAGATGCTGCCTGACCCGCTGAGTTACTCCAGCTCTCTGTGAAACATCACCTATCCATGTTCTCCACAGATGCTGCCTGACCCGCTGAGTTACTCCAGCACTCTGTGAAACGTCACCTATCCATGTTCTCCACAGATGCTGCCTGACCCGCTGAGTTACTCCAGCACTTGGTCTCCACAAGAAAAAAAAGAGGTGATGGTGTCGGTGAGGGGGGTACTTAGGAAGGCAAAGAGAATGCAGAGCAACGACAGATGATAGTCAGAGTGCTGCGGGATGAGGCAGAGGTCCAAGCACAGTCAGGTTCAGGAAAAACAGTACGATGAAAGCAAAAAACAAAGCAAACACACAGAATCACTGCAACTACAGTTGGACTCACAGTTTCTTTGCCACGACGAACCTCTATATTGTAGCTGCTCTCTCAACTGTGAGCATGGGTGACGTTTCGGGTCGATACCCTTCTGAAGAAGCTTCTTCGGTTGAAACCAGCACCTGCAGTTCTGCAGTTCCTTCTTGCACATGAGTAACAGGAAACCGTCTTCAAATAAAGACGAACGTTTCCAGTGAATAACACCTTTGCAGAGAGATCTGTTTCTTCCTTTTTTCTTCAAACCCCACCTCTCACCAACCACACACACATGTAGTTATTCGCATGAGTGTCACTGGCAAGGCACACACACATTATCCATCATCCATAATTGACTTTGTGGAGGTGGGAAAGGATTGTCACAATGTGTCACTGAGAGTCCAAAGTGTTATAGACAATAGACAATAGGTGCAGGAGCAGGCCATTCGGCCCTTCGAGCCAGCACCGCCATTCAATGTGATCATAGCTGATCATCCCCAATCAGTACCCCGTTCCTGCCTTCTCCCCATATCCCCTGGCTCCGCTGTTTTTAAGAGCCCTATCTAGCTCTCTCTTGAAAGCATCCAGAGAACCTGCCTCCACCGCCCTCTGAGGCAGAGAATTCCACAGACTCACCACTCTCTGTGAGAAAAGGTGTTTCCTCGTCTCCGTTCTAAATGGCTTACTCCTTATTCTTAAACTGTGTGGCCCTTGGTTCTGGACTCCCCCAACATTTGATGGGGAGGTGCAGGAGTTAACCAAGAGAGATGAAGGGTGAGCTATTTTCAAGTCACAATGGTGCACAAATTGACATAGAGCCCACTGCTCTTGCTCTGCTGGTAAAGATTACGGGCTTGAAAGGTGATGTTGAAGTACTCTATAATTAGGGACGGCACAGTGGCACAGCGGTAGAGTTGCTGCCTTACAGCGCAGTAGACCCGGGTTTGATCCTGATCTCGGGTGCTGTCTGTACGGAGTTTGTACGTTCTCCCCGTGACCACATGGGTTTTTCTCCGGGTGCTCCGATTTTCTCCCACGTTCCAAAGAAGTGAAGGTTTGTAGCATAATTGACTTCTGTAAATTGTACCCAGAGTGTAGGATAGACCAGTGTAGCGGTGACCGATGATCGGCCTGTTTCCATGCTGTATCTCTAAACTAAACTAAACTGATTGCCATAAGCCAGGGCACTGTTCGATTCACCTCTACCCCATTGAGGACGTTGTCTAACAAAATGATGTGCTACAAATGCTGAGAACTATGTTCTGCAAGAATGTTTGAAAACGCACACCTCCACAGATTCAGGAACAGTTTCGTCCCAGATGTTATCAGGCAACTGAACAGTTCTAGGCATCAGCTGGAATGTGGTCCTGACCTCCCATCTGCCTCGTTGGAGATCTATGAACTTTCTTTAGGAACACAAAAATGCTGGAGAAACTCAGCGGGTGCAGCGGCATCTATGGAGCGAAGGAAATAGGCAACGTTTCGGCCCGAAACCCTTCGGGTTTCGACCCAAAACGTTACCTATTTCCTTTGGGATTCGACCCGAAACGTTGCCTATTACCTTCGCTCCATAGATGCTGCTGCACCCGCTGAGTTTCTCCAGCATTTTTGTGTACCTTCGATTTTCCAGCATCTGCAGTTCCTTCTTAAACACTATGAAATTTCTTTACTTGGACGTTATCGGACTTCAATGTTATATCCTTGCACTAAATGCTATACCCTTATCATTTATGTTTACGGTGTGGAAGGCTTGATTGCCTTCATGTATTGTCTTGTTCTTCACTGGATAGCAGCACACAAACAAACGCTTTTACTGTATCTTGGTACAAGTGACAATAATAAACAAACAAATAAAGCTCTCTGTGTCTTCTCCTTTGCTCGGTCTAATGTACTTGAGTTTAAACTGGTTGTACCTATGCATGGTAAATCAGATCTCTTTGGAAAGCAACCAGAATAAAGCTTTTTACTGCACCTCAGTATATGTGACAATCATAAACCCGAGCCCCAGGTGTGTCAGTGGTGGACGGGCTGAATGGCTCAATTGGTGGTGCTGGTTCTGATCAAGAGTTGGATGGTGCGCTGACTGTTGTTGGTGTGTGCTCGTCTGCAGAAGTGTAGAGTCCTGGGATGGTGCAAGGTGACAACAGCATCTGGGAAAGGTAGCGTGGGAGTAGCTGATGAAAGGCAACACATACAGGAGTAATTTGAGGAAGGACATCCTTGCTATTGAGGCAGTGCAGCGTAGGTTCACAAAGTTATTCCCCGGGATGGCGGGTCTGTCGTATGAGGAAAGATTGGAAAGACTGGGCTGGTGTTCACTGGAATTTAGAAGGAGGAGAGCGGATCTTTTAGAAACATATAAAATTATAAAAGGATTGGACAAGCTAGATGCAGGATTTTTTTCCCCAATGTTGGGGGAGTCCAGAACCAGGGCCCACAGTCTAAGAATAAAGGCAAGGCCATTTAAAAGTGAGATGAGAAAAAACGTTTTCTCATCTCAGTTAGAGTTGTGAATTTGTGGAATTCTCCGCCACAGAAGGCAGTGGAGGCCAATTCACTGGATGAATTTAAAAGAGAGTTAGATAGAGCTTTAGGGTCTAGCGGAATCAAGGGTTATGGGGAGAAGGCAGGCACGGGTTACTGATTGTGGATGATCAGCCATGATCACAATGAATGGCGGAGCAGGCTCGAAGGGCCGAATGGCTTCCTCCTCCTGCAGCTATTTTCCATGTTTCTATGAATATAACTATCGGTGCCTCCAGCTGTCCCAGAACATGCTCATTGCTGGCATCCAGCCAAATGCTCCCACGTCCTGTTCACAAAAGGAGAAATCACAGTCAGTCAATGACTGGCCTATTATTTAGAGGAAGTCGATATTAAAGGGTGTGCAGGTGCAGAGAAAACAAGGCGCGTTCATGCAGAAATCTTTAATGTGCAGTTCAGATTGAGAAATAAATTGGTAAAATATCTGGTCCGCTGCCAAATAGAGGCAGAGTACAAAAGCAAAGGTGATTAAGTCAATGGAACTGGTGATGATGGCTTACAAACAAAAAAATCAATGTGCTGGAGTAACTCAATGTGCTGGAGTCAGACAACATTTCTGGAGAACATGGATAGGTGACATCTCGGGTTGCTCATCCATGTTTTACGGAGATGTTGCCTGCCTGACCTGCTGAATTACTCCAGCACTTTGTGTCTTTAAAAAAAATCAATTGAACCAAGTATAGGGTTTGTTGAATTCTGGGCAGTGCATTTTGTGAAAGTAACGTGAGATGTAGGGTGGTAACTCAGTGGGTCAGATCCCACCAGGGCCCTGTACAACTGCAGAAGGACCTCTTTACTCCTATACTCAAATCCTCTCGTAATGAAGGTCAATATGCCATTAGCTTACTTCACTGCCTGTTCTACCTGCATGTTTACTTTCAGTGACTGGTGTACAAGGACACCCAGGTCTCGTTGCACTTCCCTTTTTCCTAATTGAGTAAGTGATACAGCGTGGAAACAGGCCCTTCGGCCCAACATGCCCACAACCGGCCAACATGTTCCAGCTACACTGGTCCCACCAATCTGCATTTGGTTCATTGTGTTTAAGAAGGAACTGCAGATGCTGGTAAATCGAAGGTAGACAAAATTGCTGGAGAAACTCAGCAGATGCAGCAGCATCTATGGAGCGAGGGAAATAGGCAACGTTTCGGGCCGAAACCCTTTTTCAGACTGATGGACTTCAGACTGATGCATTTGGTTCATATCCCTCCAAACCTGTCCTAATCCATGTACCTGTCTAACTGTTTCTTAAACGTTGGATGGTCCCAGCCTCCTACCTCCTCTGGCAGATTGTTCCATACACCCACCACCCTTTGTGTGAACAGGTTCCGAGTTGTGGAGCAGTTTCTGAGCAATACAGTAAGGGCGTTGCCACCCTTAGTTGTATAATGCCTTGAAGAGGTGATAATGTTGGTTTCTGTTGTGGTGAAAATTACTAAGCTTATAGAGCCCAACAGGAAACAGGCCCTGCCACCCTACTCGCAAGTGCTGACCAAGCTGATCAGCTTGGTCAGCACTTGCCTGCATTGACTCATATCCTTCTAAACCTTTCCTGTCATGCCTCTTGTTATTGTTCCATTATGGTCACCTAATCTGAGAAACAGTGAAAACCTTTTCTTGGCGTGCACACCAGTCAAATCAAAATATGCATGAATACAATCACGCCGTGCACAAGTGCAACAGGGTGAGGAAGTGCAACAAAGAGAAAAATAACCAGAGTGCAGAATGATTGTTACAGAGAACTGTGCCCATGCAGTGAACTCCACTGCTGAGGAGACTACACAGGATCCCTGGAACCTTCTACCCCATTATATGTTTAACAGTTCACCACCATTCGCAAATGCAACAGGACAGAACTTTGCTCTGGAGCAAAAAGAAAGCTGCTGGAAGAACTCAGCATCTGTGGAGGAAAAGGTGATGGTCAAGGTTTCAGGACCGATGCATGGTTTCATCTGGAAATGTTGACTTCCGTTTGCCTCCACAGATGCTGCCCGACCCACTGAGTTCTTCCAGCATTTTGTTTTTTGCTTCGGGTTCCAGCTTCTGCAGTCTCTTTCCTCCAGAACTTTGCTTTGAGCCATTGGTTGTGGGACCACTTGATCGATGATGCCTCTGCAGTGGTGCTCCTTCATCTGGTGCTTTCCTGCCGCGTCCCCATCGGTCCTATGTGAACCAGCCTTCACTCTACGGGAATGACAGTGCGGGAGATAACCGACCAGGAAGCCGTACTCATTTTCGGCACCCGAGACCAAGGTGAAAAAGCACACATTCATGGACAGTTTCTTCCCAGCTGTTGTGTGTTGGAAGGAACTGCGGATGCTGGTTTAAATTGAAGATAGACACTAAAAGCTGGAGTAACTCAGCGGGTCAGACAGCATCTCTGGAGAGAAGGAATAGGTGACGTTTCGGGTCGAGACCCTGACTCTCAGTTTGAAGAAGCGTCACCTATTCTTTTTCTCCAGAGATGCTGTCTGACCTGCTTTTTGTGTATCTTCCCAGCTGTTATCAGGCATCTGAACCATACTACCAACAGCTAGGGAGCAGTCCTGAACTACTATCTACCTCATTGGAGACCCTGGGATTATCTTTGATTGGATTTACACTAAACGTTATTGCCTTCTCATGTATCTACACTGTGGACGGCTCGATTGTAATCATGTATTGTCTTTCCGCTGACTGGTTAGCACGCAACAAAAGCTTTTCACTGTAACTCGGTACACGTGACAATGAACTAAACCAAAGAAATGATGTTGAATGTGGAGCAAGAACATGAATCGACCTACCAGGGCGCAGAAACATCATGCTGTGGGTTCCAATTTGAGCAAGTTAACACGGAGGTTAAGACAAAAATGGGAAAAGAAACGAGGGAAGGTGGAAAGAGGAAGGATAAGGAACAAAAGAATGAAGTCATATTTTAAAAACATGGAAAGAATATCAGGAAGAATGAAAGGCCACAGCTCGTAGACGCACGATGTTCCAAGAAGGTGGATTTCCAGCCAAGCTTCCGTTTCCTTTTGGCTGACGGGGGAACTTTGGTGCGTTGTGGTTCTCACAGAAATATTAAACATGGAATTTCACACTGGAGGTGTTTAACGCAAGTGCCCCAGTGCAAGGATTCTGCATGAGGCGCCAGATGATGCATTTACAAGTGATCCAAGTGCAAGTAGCATCGAGCTTACAAATGGATGCACCCAGGGAGAAGGCTGTCTAGTCAGGCAATTAACGAGGCGGCACGGTGGTGCAGCAGTAGAGTTGCTGCCTTGCAGTGCCAGAGACCCGGGTTCGATCCTGACTATGGGTGCTGTCTGTATAGTTTGTACGATCTCCACATGACCCGAATGAGTTTTCTCCAGTTTCCTCCCACGCTCCAAAAATGTGCGGGTTTGTAGGTTAATTGGCTTGGTATAATTGTAAATTGTCCCTGGTGTGTGTGTTGGATAGTGTTAGTGTGCGGGGACTGCTGGTTGGTGCGGGGACCGCTGTTTCCGTGCTGTATCTCTAAACTAAACGGATGGTCCCAATCGCCTCCTCTTTCCACAGGGTTACTCCCTCACCCCTCACCCCAGCTCAGTATCCTTGGTCATTCGCTTCCATCGCTCACGAGCCACCGAATATCCTGCTGCCTGGGACTAGTGCGTTGCATTGAACTCAAACCAAGGCTTTCTGGGCAGAGGTTCCCTCACATCAGTGGAACGACACTTGTGTACTTCCTCGGTGAGGTCTACGATATAATTTTATCGAGTTGTATGTAAAACAAAGCATTTCACTATAGGGGGGTTGCACGTAAGGTCACTGGTTCATAGGGCTTGACGCACGGAGCCGCTCAATCCATCTGGAGGACATCCGTAACTTCCGGTATATGTTATTAATGCAAGAAACACGTACTTTCCTACCTGTTAAAAACCGCCAAAATGTTGAATTTTTTCGCTGTAAAAAATTGTGGAAGTCGGGGTAAGTGTGTGAGACATGTACCCAACTTCAGAATTCCAAACGTGAAGCGAAATGAAGCGACAGCTGAAGGGACAACAGCAGCTAAAGTGCTTGGCGAACATTGGCCGTGCACATATCAGAATTGAAAATATTGGGAATTATCGCGTTTGCTCACTGCATTTCATTAACGGTAAGGCATTATTTGGGTTTTTATTGATTCCTTTGGTATCTAAAAAGTCTCAGAAGTGATAAATCTGGTTGTAAATTTTGCTTCAGAGGAGTTTTCTTTTTGTATGTAAAAACCCACTTGAGAATCATGGGCGATTTTAAAATTTTACAGCCAGATTTATCCCTTCTGAAACTTTTTAGATGCCAAAGGAATCAAGAAAAAACACAAATAATGCCTTAGTTGATGAAATGCAGTGAGCAAACGGCCAATGTTCGCCAAGCACTTTGGCTGTTGTTGTTCCTTTCAGCTCTCGCTTCTATCTACCGTCATTTCTCCTCACGTTTTGAATTCTGAAGTTGGCTAAATGTCTCTCACGCTTATCCCGATTTCCATAATTATTTACAGCGCAAAGATTGACCATTTCGGCGGGTTTTAACGGGCCCGCTACGCTGGAAACAATGGTAAGTGCCTGCCTGCAGTTCATCGCTTGTACTCCACGTGGCGTAGCGTAGCAACAGTACGGGTCATGGGGTCGTGACCCGACTGCCGTGAAACCTCCCTATACACAGGTACATGTGACAATGGAGTATCATTGAAAGTATCATAGTCTGAAGAAGGGTCTCGACCCGAAACGTCGCCCATTCCTTCTCTCCAGACATGCTGCCTGTCCCGCTGAGCTACTCCAGCATTTTGTGTCTATCATTGAAACGCTAGACTAGGTTACACTGAGAACAGCGACAAATTCTGAAGGGTCTCGACCCGAAACGTCGCCTATTCCTTCGCTCCATAGATGCTGCCTCACCCGCAGAGTTCCTCCAGCATTTTTGCCTACCTTGTGATTCCAGTCGCTCAGCAGGGGGGACAGATGCCAGCAACTCGCTTTCACATTTGCCTGCTCTTTGCAGCCTTTCATGACGTACAAAAGACAGTAAAGCCCCTGTCCCACTTACGTGTCCTTGGCACGCTAATTACGGGACCACTTCGTCGCGTTGAGGCGCGACGGTCCCGTGAGAGTCGCGCGCGTCATCATGCGCCCGCACAGCCGTCTGGAGCGCGTGACGTCATTTGAAGATAGACATAAAATGCAGGAGTAACTCAGCGGAGCATCTCTAGAGAAAAGGAATGGGTGACGTTTCGGGTCGAGACCCTTCTTCAGTCTGAAAGAAGGGTCTTGACCCAAAACGTCACCCATTCCTTCTCTCCAGAGATGCTGCAGGTCCCGCTGAGTATCTCCAGCATTTTGAATCCATCTTCAATTTTCTTGGCCCCGCTCTGGGAGTAGAAGTGGGGGCGGATCGGGACCGCAACGGCCGTGAGCCCCAGGCTGAGTTCGGCGATCGTTTGCCTGCTTCTGCTGCTGTTGGAGGTGAGACGCTGCGTCGCGCCAGGGTCTTGGGCCTGTCCCACTTTGGCCGTCAGTCCCGCGACAGGCCGTTGGCGCGCGAAGATTTAGCTCGGTACAAAATCCTGGAGCGCCGCGCGATACCACGCACAACTACATACCCCTCCGCGCTTCTCAGTGGGACCGGCCCCACGCGGACACACGATGCCCGTGCGCCTCAACGCGACGACGAGGTCGCGTAATTTGCATGCCAAGGACACGTAAGTGGGACAGGGCCTTAAGTACCAGAGTAATTCAGCAGGTCAGACTGAAGAAGTACCTTGGAATTTACAATGAAGCAACTGATTCAGCGCAGACTCTGGGTGGAAACATCGATGATGGGATTTACACTCTGCAGGGAACTCGTGGACCAGGGTGGATGACCCAGTCCTCTCTCATTGCTCTGGTCCTTACTATCTCAGGGGATTCTCAACACTGGAACCTGCAGGGCTCCAGGGGAGGAGATCAGAAAGAAAGAGGCTCTTGCATTTCACATCTGTGACAGGACATCCAGAAGCACTTTACTGCCAAAATACTTTTCGGTTCAGACAGCCATGAGGCTGTGCACAGCAAACTATCATTAGCAACAAGTCGTTACCTGGTTGTGTGAATAGGTTGAGGGATAAACAGCAGCCCCACAACACGTACAGAGTAGTTCCCCATTTTAACCGATAGCCAACACAGGTGTCAGATCCCACCCGCATCTTAGTCCAACAATACCTGGGAAACACAAGTGGAGTCATCGTCTTTGAGGTGATCTTTAACCAAATCTTCTTTCCCTCCACAATTTACATTACATGGGACTGCGCTTTATGCTACTTGGCATAAAGTTGAGAAGCGTAAAGGCACTGACTCGGTACGGGAATTTTACTGACAGATTTGTCATGCTTCACTTATGGGTGAGTGTTTCAATGTGGCGAAACAAGGACTTCAATTAAGTCTCTCTGTGAATGTGACTTCTTCTGTTCTTGCGTTAATTTTGTTCAAATTAACATTCCATTTGTGACGTTTAATGAGAGCGACCCTTGCCTCTGGAACCCGGACGTTGACCCTTGGCCTTGGAGCCTAGACGTTGACCCTTGGCCTTGGAACCCGGGCGTTGAACGTTGGCCTTGGAGCCCGGTCGTTGACCCTTGGCCTTGACGCCTGGACGTTGACCCTTGGCGCCCGGACGTTGACCCTTGACCCTGGAGCCTGGACGTTGATCCGTGAACCTGGAGCCCGGATGTTGACCCTTGGCCTTGGCGCCCGGACGTTGACCCTTGGCCTCCGGACGTTGACCCTTGGCCTTGGCGCCTGGACGTTGACCCTTGGCCTTGGAACCCGGATGTTGAACCTTGAACCTGGAACCTGGACGTTGATCCGTGAACCTGGAGCCCGGGCGTTGAACCTTGACCCTGGAGCCCGGGCGTTGTACCTTGACATTGGAACCCGGACGATGGTTACCTTTGCCCTTAAATGCCATTTTACTCCCGAGCCCCGAGCTCCTGAATCTGGAATTAGCCAGGGAAGTGCCAATCAGATGCGATTTCCTCCCTGGAATCATCTTCCTTCTGTTGTTCCTGTCATGTTCTGGCGGAGTGCGGTGCTTGTTGGGAAACTCCCCATGGCCCTTGGGCCTCTTGGCTTTTCCAAATGACTGTGACGATCTGTCTCTCTTCCTTTTTCTGTTCGATGCTGCGGGGAACAGATCTGTCGGAAAACAAGAAAAAGTTGCAAACAGACTTGGGCCGAAACGACACGAACAGCTGTCTATCAGAAGAACAGGTCACCACAGATCAGAAGGCGGCATGGTGGCGCAGCGGTAGAGTTGCTGCCTCACAGCGCCAGAGACCAGGGTTCAATCCCGACTACAGGTGCTGTCTGTACGGAGTTTGTACCTTCTCCTCGTGACCTGCATGGGTTTTCCCGGGTGCTCCGGTTTCCTCCCTCACTCCAAAGACATATAGGTTTGTAGGCTAATTGGCTTGGTATAAATGTAAAATTGTCCCTAGTGTGTGTAGGATAGTGTTAATGTACGGGGATCGCTGGTTGTAACGGACGGAACGACCAGCGATCCGGTCCGATGGGCCGAAGAGCCTAGTTTCCACGCTGTATCTCTAAACTAAACGAAAGGGCATAGGTCAGGACGGGGGAAGCAGCAGATCCATCTCGGCTTACAATGGATGCCATCATGAATGGCATCCATTGTAAGCTAACAGAGAAACTGTTAGAAGAAGGTTCTCGACCCGAAACGTCACCCATTCCTTCTCTCCAGAGATGCTGCCTGTCCCGCTGAGTTACTCCAGCATTTTTTGTCTATCCATGGGCAGGATCATTCCAATTATGTAAGATAAATCATAGTGACTTCCCTGAAAGAAGCTCTTGAATTTGTATAATGACTGGGAACAAGAATGGAGATTGTTTGAACATGCACCAGCTTATTGCTTGTACATAGTTCACTTTCACCTGTGTGTGCGTGACAGCAATTCCGATTAAATCTTCTCAAGAATTTATTCTTACTAAATGTAATTTGAATGTTATTGTCAGATAAACTAGTAGATCATATCTTTGAGTCAGCTTTGCGGGGGTGGGGGGAGGAGACGTCGCTGAGCAAATTAGACCGATGCAATGCGAATCTTGACATCTCCTATTACATGCACAGAACGAGCGAGAAACTAAAGCACCCCACTTAGCCTCTCCAGTTCTCTCCTGCGTGGCTAATACAAATTTGATGAAAGTGTAGGAACCAGGGCTGAGGCAGGTTTTGTAGAACTTCACATACAAAACGATTACTCTTTCAGAGTTTTACTCAATAGCTTTCAGCACCCCTGCTTATGTGGGATAGACACAAAATGCTGGGGTAACTCAGCAGGACAGGCAGCATCTCTGGAGAGAAGGAATGGGCGATGCTTCGGGTCGAGACCCTTCTTCAGACTGATGTCAGGGGAGAGGGAGATGCATAGATGAGGAAGTGTATAGATAAGGAAGTGTAGGGTGTGAAAACAGGCAAGGGGAATGTAGATCAAGGAACATAGAATAGATCATTGTTAGCTGGGAGAAGTTAACAACAAAGCAAACAGAGATAAAATGTAGTCGGAGATAGTATGACTGGTCGGAGAACTGGGATGGGGAAGGGGTGGAGAGAGAGGGAAAGCAAGGGTTACTTGAAGTTAGAGAAGTCAATGTTCATATTGCTGGGGTTTAAGCTGCTTATATGGGGTTAGGTTACAGATCAGCCTCAGTTAGGGGTAGAATGGATTCAAGTGGCTGAATGGACACCCTCTCATATTTCGAGTCTTCTTCAGACATTAAACGTAACTCGACTAAATTAAATATGATGGTGCCAGCGCATCAAGATGGATCTCGACCCAAACGTCACCCATTCCTTCTCTGCAGAGATGCTGCCTGTCCCGCTGAGTTACTCCAGCTTTTTGTGTCTGTTTTCAAATGAAATATGATGATTACCGTTGTCTGGTTCAACTCCGACTTGCTGCCTGTAATACTCCCGGTCTGATTCATCCTCAGACTTGTCATTTCGATCCTCGTTCTCCCCAGCACCCGGGTCTTCAGCCTCGCTGTCCTCCTCGCCCTCACCCGCGTGAAGCGTCTTCCTCCTAATTCCATCCAAACTCTTCTTCCTGGAATAAAGGACAAATCAAATTATAAACATGCTGGAGAGAGAAAGGAACTGCAGATGCTGATTTACACAAAAAGGACACAAAGTGCCCGAGTAACTCAGTGGGACGGGCAGCATTTCTGGAGAACATGGACACATGACGGTTCGGTTGGGACCCTGTTAAAATGGTTTGTGTTAAAATGGGATACTTTGTGTCTTGGTCGGTGCCCTTTATGTGGAGACTCTTGGCATACCTTGGGTGTGCAAAACAAAGAATATCACCAGTCTGAAGAAAAGGTTTCGGCCCGAAACGTTGCCTATTTACTTCGCTCCATAGATGCTGCTGCACCCGCTGAGTTTCTCCAGCACTTTTGTCTACAAAGAATATCACGGTGTGACAATGAGGTATCATTCATTCTGATTGAAAAATACACTCTGAAGGATCAAGACCTGAAACGTCACCTTTCCAAGATCTCCAGAGATGCTGCCTGGCCTAAGTTGTAACATTCTGGTCCATGTTTCCCTGAAAATTTCTCTGTGAAGCCTTCTACAAGGTTTGCATTTGTATCGAGGCCGTGCCCAGGTTGCTTATGCCTGACTTCGGACAACCCTACACATGAACAAGTTCCGTAACATTATTATATTAAAAAACATACACATCCATCCCTGTGAACAGCACAACTAACTTCCTCTCTCCCTCTCTCCACCATTCTCCCTTCCCAGTTCTACGTACGTTTGATGTAATTCAGTTTTTTTCAGAGGCCAGCATAGAAACAGGCCCTTTAATTCACAAAATCGCCGCCAACCATCCATCACCCTATTCACACTAGTTCTATGTTATCCCACTTTCTCATCCACTCCCTGCATACTAGGAACATTTTTACACTGGCAGATTAAGTTGCAAACCAGCATGTCTTTGGCATGTGGAAGCAAACTGGAGTACCCAGAGGAAACCCACGTGGTCACAGGGAGAACGTGCAAACTCCACACAGACAGCATCCGAGGTCAGGGATCGAACCAGTGTGTCCGGTGCTGTGAGGAAGCGGCTCTACCCGCTGTGCCACTGTGTCTCCCCCTCAGTGCCCCAGGCAGGGTTGGTGATATTGTGCAGTCACACTGTCTCTCTGGATGAGACTGGAGGAGGCTGCATAACGGCGGGAGGAGGGGGGCGCGGTTAATGCATGCTGCATGCTATCACACTCACTTGTTCAGCTCCCGTGCAGGTAATGCACGCTGCATGCTATCACAATCACTTGTTCAGCTCCCGTGCAGGTAATGCATGCTGCATGCTATCACACTCACTTGTTCAGCACCCGTGCAGGTAATGCATGCTGCATGCTATCACACTCACTTGTTCAGCACCCGTGCAGGTAATGCACGCTGCATGCTATCACAATCACTTGTTCTGCACCCTTGCAGGTAATGCATGCTGCATGCTATCACACTCACTTGTTCAACACCCGTGCAGGTAATGCAAGCTGCATGCGATCACACTCACTTGTTCAGCTCCCGCTCTTTCTCCTTGCGACGAATATTTTCCTCTTGCTTTTTCCGTCTCTCCAGCTTCAGTTCCTGTTGCTTCTCTTTATGTTCAAGCCGCTCCTGGAGTTCCTCCGCTGTCTTCTTAACTGGAATGAAGGATCAGACACTCAATACCACTTTCCAAAAATTAATATCTTTTCACTAAAAGCACCAAATTACTCCCACTGGACTTTCGGCTGGGCAACGGGAGGTTGTCAAAGCAGCAACTACTTATTGGCCTTCTTTCACAGCGAGTCTTTTGAGGCTTTTACAGAGATAAAGAGAAAGGAAAGAGCGTTCACGTCACGGCCCTGTTTCCACCAATCTTTCCACCACCACGCACAAGAAGCGGCAAGACAGACACCATTGTATGCAGATGTCGAGAAGTGTGTTCAGCTCTGGCTGGACAACTTCTAATCTTGTGTGTGGACTCGACAAGAAGAAGACAGAGATAAGTCAGACCATCCCTCGTATCATGGCCAATAACAAAGATTCTTCCACTCACCAAATGTATGATACATCACTTGTCCATCGCACATCCCTTCCTCAATCTTCACCAACTCCAGGGTGAAGCGAGGGCCAATCTGTGAGAAGAGGGTTACACAGACACACGGGGATTAGTGGCGACATTTGTTTTTTTAACAAAAATAAATGTAATCAATTATTACAAGAATAATACTAAATACAAAACAATACCAAAGAAACTCACCACCAAAGTCACCCAATTATCTAAACAAATATTCTTAAATGTCTAATACACTAAAACAACTATATCACCATCCTTATTAAAGATGGATTCCACACCCGGAAATCCCCTAGAGCGCCCGTGGACAACGCGTAGTCTCTCTCTAATACCACCCGGGCGCGGACGTAACCCCGGAAAAGGGGCAGGCAGCCGGCTCGGGCAGAGCCCTCTTCCGCCTGGCACCGTCCGTTTCTTCTCGAGGGGGATATCAGGGTACTCAGCTTCCGAGACCGCAGTAATCTTCTGGACAATCATGATCAATGGTTGGTGCAGGGGCAAACTGGGGGCAGGCAGGTCACTGGGACACGATGGCCTGTGATACACGGTCTTCAGCATTTGTTGCATCGGTCGTGATCTTCCAAACGGTGGCACGATGGCGCAACTGGTGAAGCCGCTGCCGCACAGCGCCAGAGACCCGGGTTCGATCCTGACTACAGATGCTATCTGTCGAGAGTTTGTACATTCTCCCTGTGACCACGTGGGTTTCCTCTGGGTGCTCTGGTTTCCTCCCACACTCCAACGACGTGCAGGTTTGCAGGTTACTTGGCTTTGGTAAAGATTGTAAACTGTCCCTAGTGTGTAGGATAGACAATAGACAATAGGTGCAGGAATAGGCCATTCGGCCCTTCGAGCCAGCACCGCCATTCAATGTGATCATGGCTGATCATCCCCAATCAGTACCCCGTTCCTGTCTTCTCCCCATATTCCCTGACTCCGCTATTTTTAAGAGCCATATCTAGTTCTCTCTTGAAAGCATCCAGAGAACCTGCCTCCACCGCCCTCTGAGGCAGAGAATTCCACAGACTCACCACTCTCTGTGAGAAAAAGTGTTTCCTCGACTCCGTTCTAAATGGCTTACCCCTTATTCTTAAACTGTGGCCCCTGGTTCTGGTCTCTCCCAACATCGGGAACATGTTTCCTGCCTCTAGCATGTCCAAGCCCTTAACAATCTTATATGTTTCAACAGTGCTAGTATAGTGCTAGTCTACAGGGTGATCACTGGTGGGCGCTGGTTTCCGCGCTGTCTCTTTAAGGTCTCGAACCTACTGACCTCCGTCAGCCGAATTGCACTCTGCTGGGCCTTCAGGTTGCCGCGGCCAGCGTAGTTCTGCGGCAGCTCGGTTATGTTGTGCTCTCCATCCTGCTCAGCCTCGCTGTCGGACAGGTTGGCTCCTCTGAAAACAGACGCAAGCAGCGACCCAGGATCATTAGTGCACAGAGAGGAAGAGCGGAGAAAGAGGATAGTCCCATCTTTACACAGTGCCCTCCATAATGTTTGGGACAAAGACCCATCATTTATTTATTTGCCTCTGTACTCCACAATTTGAGATTTGTAATAGCAAAAAAATCTCAGATCTGCACATTCTCAGATTTTGATAAAGGCCATTTTTATACATTTTGGTTTCACCATGTAGAAATTACAGCAGTATTTATACATAGTCCCCCCCCCCCATTTCAGGGCAGTATGAACATAGAATTCTCCAACTTTTGGTAACTAACTTATTTTGTGCCCCTCACTCTTCCCTCAGCCCACCTAACTCGCACCCATTCCTCCCCTCTCCTTCACCTACATTCCTTCACAATTTTCTTCAGCCCTTATCTCACACCTTTTGGCTTTACATCACTTGCCTTTGTCAAACCATTTGCCTATCAACAACCCC
This sequence comes from Malacoraja senta, assembly GCA_038087875.1. Lineage (NCBI taxonomy): Eukaryota > Metazoa > Chordata > Chondrichthyes > Rajiformes > Rajidae > Malacoraja > Malacoraja senta. The sequence goes on along the minus strand of JAXLNO010006083.1, from coordinate 178 downwards.
CCCCCCCCCCCCCCACACACCTTATCTCTACCTATTCATCATTCTGCAAGCTTTGACCCGGACCGCCCCTCTCCCAGCTTTCTCCACCACCCCCCCCACAGTCAGTCAAAACAAGGGTCCCAACCCGAAAATGTCACCTATCCATGTTCTCCACAGATGCTGCCTGACCCGCTGAGTT